>LPNX010123992.1:932-325299 GCA_001517045.1 Pseudotsuga menziesii
AAATAAAAATTATCCAACCATGTGCAAGGCCTTCTAAACAACTCATGGTTTTATTGTACATGGTTTAGGAGGACATTGCAAATGGTTTTCAAACCATGTCCAAGGTCTCCTAAACAACCCATGGTTTCATTTTACATGGTTTAGGAGGGCCTTCCAAATGGTTTTAAAACAATGTGCAAGGCCTCCTAAACAACCAATGGTTTTATTGTATATGGTTTAGGAGGGCCTTGCACATAAAATCATTTCCAATCCTAAATCAATAGATTTTATCCCTTTTAGTGTGTGATAAAACCTAGGATTTGGATCTAGGCTAGTTTACACTATTATGAAATATAACTAAGTTTAGCCTATATCTTGTACTATTGCTTAGATTTCGCATACAACTCTTTTGCATGTATAAAAAAAAACAAATGTTTTTCCATAATAAGATCTCGATATACTATAATAACACTACATTTACATTTAACTACAGATGAATATAACAAATCTTTTTTCCATAATCATCTTGAATGATCAATAGACTTATCTAGATAAGAAATACATAGTTACCCTCCATAAAGGGGAATCTTCCTAATCATCATAGAAAAACCTAGTTGAGATCACAATTGGTATGTAGATAGCCAATGTGGATGAATGACTAAAATATCATAAGCAACTAGAGAACATTCATAATTGGTAGCTATGGAGTAGGGTTTGAGACCTAAATATCATCGGTTCGAAATCAAAATTCTCCAATCATAGAAATACTTTGGATGAATTAGGTGAAGTGAATCTACATAAATTTCTTTTATAGGCACCAAATTCTAAAAATAGTATAAAAATATAAACAAGGAGTTAAGAGTCCTCTTTGTAGGTGAAACCTCTTTAGAAATATATCAAATGACAAGACAAAATTAAATATTCATAAAACTAGGTCTCCTTGGTGTATATATATAGGAGACTAAGGATATAATTACAATTATATCCAACCATGAAATTATGATTAAGGTCATATCAATCATTAAAGACAATAATAATATAATAATAGAAATGTAATATCACAATATGTATGGTTTAACATGCCCCTCCCCTTCAAACAAGTGTTGTCCTAAACACTTGATTTACTTTGGATGTTTTGCATTAAGAAATCATCTTCTCATGTCACCTCTTATATTGGAATGTTCTTCCACTTGATGTGGTGCTCAATAATTGCTCGAATAGCAATTGCTTGATCCTTATATCAATGATTATTTCAAATTCTAGTATCAGTTTCTCTTCTTTATCAATCTCTAATAAAATTGTTGTTAATTTTATTGTAACTTTGGAAGATATTCCAAGTAATATTGTATTCCTCCCTAGGGAGATGAGTTTGGTATTGTCAATGTCATTAAAATAAGCAACATAAATTTTTGGATGCAAGTCGGGTCATTAGTACCCAAGTACCATTATAATAAATACTATTTGTGATGTCAAGTTGGACAAATCGGCCCTAGTGGCTAGAGAAGTTGGCCCCACTAAGTGGGAGGTCAAGTCAACAGAATAATATAAATAGGAGGCACCTCCCTTCATTTGTACTCACTCACTCAAGTTGTTCTTAGCAAGAGAGAGAAGTAGTAGCACACGAAAGAGAAGGAGGAATTTGTTGTTTGAGTCTTACACTACACTAATTGAGTTCTATGTTGAGGAAGTTTTGCGGGGTTTTCTCCTTTGGGGTTTCCCCGAGGAAAATATATGTGTTCTTGTGTTCTTATGTTTTTGTGCATGTTTTTCTTTCAATGATCTTCTAGTGGCTAATTGTTTAAAGATATAATATAAACAATTTTAAATAAAAATCAACATGGTATAAAAGCCTTCGTGAAAGGAGACACTGCACATCTAGGGTTTGTTATTCTTAAGAAACCTATCAACAAATCAACCTGAAAAGAAGGCTCCTCAAACTTGCCTATGAAGGGCGCATCTTTCTATGTTGACAAAGATGAAATCCAAGAATTTTCAATTTTGGACCTGTTACTACTATCAGGACAAACTAGGGTTTTAGTTTTCAAAGGTTCTCATCATCAATCTCAGAAAAAGGAAGATACAGTCTACCTCACCTTAGGAGGGTGCATATTTTCCATCATTCAACTCCACCTGTGATCCCGGCTGCAAAATTAGGGTTGTTACTCCAAACCCTAGAACCTCTGAATCAGGGGTTGTCTTCTGCAAGTAAATATTATTTTATCTTTTTCCATTTGAGGTTCTCAGTTTCTTAAAGATGACAAAGAATACCAAGCTAGATGAAAAGCTTGAAGGGGATAAAAAGTTTCGAGCATGGAAGTAGAGAATAATGCTCATCCTCTAAGACAACGATCTAGATGAATTTGTGAGCGAGGAAGTGAAAGAACTAGAAGAAGCTGAAGCTAAATCCAAGCACAAGAAGGATATGATCGTAGCTAAGAGAATCATAGCTGATTCAATCAAAGATAACATGATCCCTCAGGTATCATCCATGGAGATTCCAAAAGAAATGTTCAATGCCCTATCAAGTCTATTTGAAGGAAGGAACATTAACAGAAAGATGACCCTGAGCAATCAAATCAAAGTTGTAAGAGCTTAGAAGTCAGAAACTATGCAATCTTATTTCACAAGAATAGCTCAAATCAGGGGTCAATTAGAAGCCATCGGTGACACAGTTGAGAAGCAGAGGTTGTCTGACAACCTTGAATGGCCTTCCAAGATATTGGGAAGCTTTCATCCGAGGAATATGTTCAAGAAGAAAGATAACCAAATTCCAGAAGTTATGGGAAGAATGTGTCCAAGAAGAAGAGAGAATAGTAGCCAGAAAAGAAAAGCTAAATGACAATGAGGATCAAGCCTTAAATTCCCATACTAAAGGAAAAAGAAAGAGCCATGACCATCCTACTAAGACTCGATGGTTTAAAAGACCCAAGAGGGATTTATCAAGATTTGAATGCTTCAACTATCACAAGATAGGACGCATTGCAATCAATTGTCCCTTAAAAGTATAAAGAATCAAGAAGATGAGAAGGTTTCAAGCACATGCTGTTGAAGATAGTGATCAAGGAGAAGAAGAGGAAGCAAAGAAGGATGCAGATTCCAGTGAAGAGTATGTTTTGATCTTTGTCCTAACTAGATCAATATTGTAATGAAATGATACCTCGATGATTGATAGTTTTACCTCCAATCACATGACTGGTTTCAAGGAGTCACTCTCATGCCTTGAACAAAAGGAATCTCCACACAAATTAATGCTTGGAGATGCTTCCCAATATACAATCAAAGGGATAGGAGAAGCATGTTATAAATTGGATTCTGGAAAACCTATGAAGATGAAGGATGTCCTATATGTCCTAGGACTAAAGAAAATTATTCTCTCTATTTCATCCTTAGACAAGAAAGGCTTCAGATCTTCCTTTATCGATGGGAAATTCCTCATGTGGACCAAAGGAAAAATCATCGACGATGCAGTAGAGATTGGAGTTGAAGAAGGAGGTCTCTACAAATTAAAGGGACATGCATATTCTTCATTCACAACCAGCACCATCAATCCAAGTGAGCTATAGCATAGAAGGCTTGCTCATGTTCACTACAAGGCTATTCCAATTGTAAGCAAGGTGGTAACTGGCTTACAAGAAATTCAGGTAAAACATGAAAGGGTGAGCAAAGGATTTGCACAAGGTAAGAATACTAACAATACCTTTCCAAAAAGTAACAGGAAGGCAAAAGGGATCCTAGACATTATTCACTCAGATATTTGCGGACCAATGCAAACCACTTCATTAAGTGGGTACTCTTACTATGCCTCCTTCATTGATGATTACTCTAGAAATACTTGGATATACTTCTTGATAAAGAAGGATGAAGTATTTGAAAGATTCAAAGAGTTTAAAGCTCTAGTAGAAAACCTTTCAGAAAAGAAAATCAAAATTCTAAGGTCAGACAATGGAGGAGAATTTACTTCGAATGAGTTCAATGATTTCTGGAAAGTGGATGGAATTAAGAGGGAGCTCACCATTCCCTACAATATGCAACAAAATGGTGTGGTGGAAAGGAAGAATAGATCTATCATGGAAGCTGTGAAAGCCATGATCCATGACCAAGATCTCCCAATGTACCTATGGGAAGAATTAGCACGAACAACAGTATATGTTCAGAATCGAATTTCTCACAGTGCTATTGGGAACAAAACTCCAGAAGAAATATTCTTCGGTGAAAGACCATAGGTAAGTCATATTAATATTTTTGGTTGTCCTGTATACATTCATATTCCCAAGGATAAAATATCAAAATTAGATCCTTCTGGAAACAAAGGATTGTTCGTAGAATATAGTGAACAATTGAAATCCTATTGAATATATATCCCTGGGTACCATCAAATCGATATTAGCAGAGATGTTATATTTGATGAAGATTCAGCCCTCAAGAAATCAAGTAAAGACAAGGAAGATGAAGACGAGCATGAAACTCCCAAGACTATTGAAAGTTGTAAAGAAGTCTGGGTTGAATAAGAAGATTCGATACCTAAATATCATGATGTAACTGAACCCCAGCTACCTGAATATTTACCAAGTGAACTGATTTCTCAAAAGAGAAAGCCTGCTTGGAATCATCAAGCAATTGAAGAAGCAAAAAAACTTGGTTCTCCCAAAGGAGTCATCCAGGAAAGGAAGAAGCCAAGGACATACCCCAGCTACATGGCCTTGATGAGTGATCTAGTTGATAAAGAACCATGTTGTTTTGAAGAAGCAATAAAACAAAAGGAGTGGGATGATGCAATGGTTGAAGAATACAAATATATTATGAAGAATAATGTATGGGAAATATTACCTAGACCAAAGGACAAGTCAGTGGTATCCTCCAAATGGATATTCAAAACCAAGCACTCATGATATGAGAGCATAGAAAAATACAAAGCCATATTTGTAGCCCGAGGATTCTCTCAGAAAGAGGGAATTGATTATGAAGAAAAAAATTCCCCAGTGGCAAGATACCACCAAGATACACCTCTATAAGGATAGTCATTTCATTAGCCTCCAACATGAAATGGAAGTTACATCAAATGGATGTAAAGATGATATTCCTAAATAGAATAATTGAAGAAGAATTCTATATTGAACAACCACAAGGATTCGAGATAAATGATTAGAAGACTCGTGTATGTCGACGAAAGAAGGCATTGTATGGATTGAAGCAAGCACCCAAAGCATGGTATGGAAGGATCGATGGATTCATAATGAGCTTAGGCTTTACCAAGAGTCATTAGAGGAAATTTGGGGTCTAAAATGGGCCTTATAAGAAAACGTGCCAAAATAAGTTTTTGTGAGTTGGAATTCAAGAACCAATAGAATTTCAATAAAATAAGTCAACCATAATGGTTGAATTGACATATTTGTCATTAAGAAAAACTACTTTTTTTGTTCGTGTTGTCGACATATCTCATTGTGTTTTTACTCAAATTTCGATCGGGAGAGCTCGTTGGATGCGGAATTTGATTCCACATCCAACGAGTACCCACACTGCATACTTTTGACGGACCCCGCTACCCCAAAAACAAGAAATACCTGAAAAAACATGATGATGATGCCATCATCACGTTTTTTTCAGGTATTTCTTGTTTTTGGGGTAGTGGGGTCCATCAAAAGTATGCAATGTGGGTACTCGTTGGATGCGGAATCAACTTCTGCATCCAACGAGCTTTGCCGATCAAAATTTGAGTAAAAGCACAGGGATATATGTCAAAAATACGAACACAAAAAGTAGTTTTTTTCTTTCTTCCTCCAAAATTAATCAATATTATTTTATTATTTTAACTATTATTTTATTTTTTTAACTATTATTTTATTTTTTTAACTATTATTTTATTAGTTTCCTTAGGAGGCCCATTTTAGACCCCAAAATTACTCTAATGAAAGAAGAATCGAACCTTTACTACAAGGTAGATGAAGATGGAGTTTTAATTTTGTTACTATATGTAGATGATCTATTCTTTACAGGTGAAGACAAGTCAATAATCGAATGTAAGAAGAGGCTTGCTGCAGAATTAAAAATGAAGCACCTTGGAATGATGCACTACTTTCTAGTATGGAAACACTCGGATGAGATTTTTCTAAATCGGGGAAAGTATACTGTTCAAATCTTGAAAAGATTTTGAATGCTAGATTGCAAATCTATGACCACTCCAATGACTACTAGTTTGAAGTAATTGAGTGATGATGTTAAAATTTTATCGTTCAAGCTACCATTATGGTCTGAGGATCTTTAACAAAGAGAATAACATGCATAGAAATCAAACACAAGAACAACACAAGAGACAAGAGACACAAAGAATTTTCCTCAGGGAAATCATAAAGGAGAAAACCCCGCAACTTCCTCAGAGATAGAATCAGCACCAAAGGTAAAAACCGAAAACATAAAGATGATCTCCTGATAGCAGCATTCTCTCTATTGTCCCAGTAACTTCTCCTCTCACTCATGGGCCCCAATGAGTGTGTGTGTGTGTGTGTGATAAATCGAGAGATTCATTCTCTATTTGTATTCTTTCGTTCACTTGGAGCCCAATCCAACATGTCGGCCTCACTTAACAGTTACTTACTAGAGCTGACATCTATAGGAGTGTCTAATAACCCTAGTGCCCCATAACTTGTGGGGACTTTGCTTCATCTGACCATAAAGGAGGTTTATCCTTAACACAATGGTGGGGAATATTTCCCTGACTTACAATGACTCATCTAGGGTCGACTTCACTAGGATAATCTAATAACCCTAGGGCCACACAACTGTGGGGACTTTAACCCTTGACCAATAGGAGGGTTACCCATAACGACTTGACATGACTTTTATATTATAGAAACTTCTCGATAGGAACATCGGGGTATGAAATGACTCAAGTACATTTCAAATACATCCCAGAATAAATATCGGGTTACAATAGATAAGAAATACAAGTGAATACATTCCGAAGTTACAGTTACATCAACACTCCCTCTTAACTAGGAAGGTATTCTCTCGACACAATTTTCATCACTGGTATTCTTCTCTGGATAGTCTCATGATCTGCATCTTCAAGTCATCTTCGTCTTCAAGTCATCTTCATCTTCAAGTCATCTTCATCTTCGAATCTGGATCATCATCACTGGATCTGGATCATCACTTGATCTGGATCATCATGGGTCATCATCACTGGATCTGTATCATCACTCGATCTAGATCATCATTGAATCTAGATCATCACTCGATCTAGATCATCACCGGACATCATCATTGGATCTGGATCATCACTGGATATCATCATTGGATCTGGATCATCACTCGATCTAGATCATCGCTGCCGAATCATCATCACTAGATCTAGATCCTCACTTGATATTGATCAGTACCATGAGTTCTATATCATGATTCTTCTCGTCACAGGAAGTTCTATAGAGCCATCCCTTTTCCATGTTGGATGTAGGCCTAGCCACCATGTAGGTCTTCCTTGGTGCTTATATCTGACACTTAAGTCATAATGGCCCACCCAACACTTACATCTGATCATGTAGGAACTAATCCTATAATCATATCAGAAAGGAAACGCGCAGCACTCACATCTGACCATGTGGTAACATAGCCCACAACCCTATCAGAAAGGCCCAACACTTACATGTGATCAACCAATGATCGAACAAAGGCCCAACACTTACACTTGGCCATGCGAGGAACCAATTGTCCAAGCCAAAAGGCTCCTGCACCTACATATAATCAACCAATGATTGAAAAAAGGCACTGCACTTACATCTGATCAACCAATGATCAAAGAAAGGAACAACACTTATATCTGATCAACAAATGATTGAAGAAAGGTTCTGCACTTACATTCGACACATACGAGGAACTAATCCAACAAGTATGTTTGAAAATGTGTGCACTCACATCTGATCATGTAAGAACCAATCTTACAGTCATATCAGAATGGCCCCCAGTCCTAGATTGAGCTTCCTAGTAACTAACCAGGTGCCTCCATTCTCCAGGATAATAGAAGATCCCCTTGCATCTGTCCTACTCGATAGAATGGCCAACATTCATATCTGACATGGAAGGAAGCAATCCTCTCACCATGATAGAATGGCTCAGTTCTTATATCTGACCTACTCGTCATAATGGCTATCGATCTCAGCACTCATATCTGACATGGAAGGAACCAATCCTCTCACCATGATAGAATGGCTCAGCCCTTACATCTGACCATGGAAGGAACTAATCCTCTCACCATGTTAGAATGGCTATGGGTCTCATTAATTTCCCTTGGAGGAAACCTCAATCTGGAGAACACCAAGCTTCTCCCTGAAGTACTCGAACTTCACCCTAGCCAATGGCTTCATCAATACATCAACTATCTGTTCCTCCATCGTAACATACTAGAGCTTCAATGCTCCCTTCTGCACCATATCCCTGATATAGTGATACTTTATCTTAATATGCTTTGAATTGTCATGGAGCACTGGATTCTCTAACAACTTCATCCAACTCTGGTTGTCACAATGTATACAAGTAGCATCCATCTGTAGATCAAATAAATCAGACAGTAGCTTCTGCAGCCATAGTGCCTCACAACTAGCTGAACAAGCTACGACATACTCTGCTTCAACTGTACTCAGTTCCACACAGGATTGCTTCCTGCTAATCCAAGAGATCACAGCCGATCCCATACTCAAACAACACCCTAAAGTGCTCTTCCTATCAATGGCATTGCATGCCCAAAATGAATCCACATAAATCTCCAGGCTAGTCCTATGATTCGCCTCATACTTGAGCCCATAATCAACTGTACCCTTCAGGTACCTCACAGCATGCTTTGCAACCATCAGGTGTGTTAGCACTCAGGATGTCCCCAGGTTGTAAAAGGTATACCCCAAGGTAACAGCAAAACCACTTTAGGAAGAAACTGGTATTTTCTTCCAGAGAGGGATCTCTCAATAAAGATTTAACAAGACCAGATTTAACTAAAGCGGGTATGAAATAATATTCAAAGATTTATGTATTTGGCTGAAACATTCATATGACCATTGGGCATGGAGTCACATACAATCTAAAGATACCACAAAGACATACACATGATATTCATCAAAGGCAAGGTAATCATATCATCACAGTCATTCAAATTGATTCAGGTGGAACAGAAGAAATGAAGGAACAACCCATTAATACAGAGCATCAACATGGATGAGTTCTATATCAACTTTAGCAGAAAAAATCATATAATATCTGAAAAGATGACCAGAGCATGAATACATGAATTCCAATCATCTAACACTATTTTTCAGATACGAGGAAGAAACAAAATGGAGTGTTACACAAAGGAAAATACAAATCATGTAAAGGAAAGGCACAGACTGTAATATCAACAACACATGAATCTCTGACAAACTCTCATGCATTCATTTTGTGATTCCAAAAAACAGATATGTTCTCCAGCAAATATTTCTCAATTGATGGGTTCCAACCCCCATCTCATAAAAAGATACCAATTTATAGATAAAACAATAAGTCTTCCCCCAGCTGATCAATAACAGAATGATCGACGTAAATTAGAGTTTGTAACTGAATTCCTACACCACTAGGAATTTGTTACAACTCCGTTCCTAACAGATCACAAAGTACAAATCAACGGGATAACAAACTTCCTCCCGACAGCTCCATGTCTTTGCCCCAAATAGCTCCACGTCTTTGTCCCATCAGCTCCATGTCTTTGCCCCATCAGCTCCATGTCTTTGCCCCATCATCTCTTTGGTACCTGGCACCTGTTCCTAGGGGGGAAGAATATACTTTGTTTTCCCAAACCGCTCTACAGCCTTCCACTGCTCCGAACTTGGGGTGTCACACTCCATCATCTCCCGGATTGCTACCTCGAGCTCCATAAATTCTTCATAAGATTTCTTGGGTGATCTGGGTCTGATGATTGCGAACTTCTGCAGGATTTCGAAGTCTTCCGTCAACATGTCCACAATGGTTTGTTCTGTCAGGCTCTTCTCCAAGTTATTAAATTTTGAGTGGTCCATGCAAGCCCGAACAAGCAGATGATTATAATGTTCCGGCGGGAGTATCCGACCCTTTTCGTCCCAGAAGGATGGCAATCCATCTTCGAACAGCTCTTTAAACTCTTGTTTGAACTTATTGATCTGCACAAGCAATTCTTCTCACTTGTCTTGGAAAGTCTTCATTAAATGGTGTTTGTGGATGATCTTCTTCGCCCACAGCACTATTGAGATTCTGTCCTTTATTCCCATGTCATGCAACTTCTGGTATGTCAGGGAATTCAGAAAGTTTAATGTGTTTTGAGCTGTAGTGAGGGGTCTTTTTTCCATGTGTTCATTTACCAGTTTCAGTTTTTGTTCAGCCGAGTCTTTCAGTATAGTTAAATCATCAATAAAATTCAGGTAGTGCTGGAACTTGGTAATTTCTATAGTCAGGGTATCCCAAATGATATGTTTCGCCCCCTGTAAAGGGCCTTTCCCAATGCATTTTTCCTTTAGGTCATCGAGCTTTTTCTATAATTGATTTCTGTCCTGCAAGATCTATTTTTTGCTTTCACTAACTCTGGCCAACTCAGCCTTCATCTTCTCATTCTCTGCTTTCAAATCTTTGATCGCTTCTTCCTTCAAACTTACCTGGGACATTGGTACTAACAAATAATTAGTAGAGAAATCATCTAATGGCTTCTGGATATTTACAATAGACAAGTTTTCGCCGGTGGGAGTCTGGCTCATCAATTCTTCCATAATCTCCTTCTCTTCCCTCTGATCTTTTTCCAGCAAGGAGATTTGGGATAACAGTTCCTCCCTTTCGGCTTCCCACTTCTCTTTTTCCTCCTGTAGCTCTCCAGCTCTTCCTTTGTATTCCATCATCTCCTGATGGACTTTATCCTTTTCTTCTTGGAGGGATAGCAACTCAGCTGACTGAACATGTTCAGTGCCTGGGATCTTCAGTTTCTTTCTCAGGACCTGGAGTGCATTATCCTTTTCCTCTAACAATCTTTTGACTGCCTGTGTACTATCTAAACTAGCAATGTCTGTCTGCAGCTTCTTAATCTGAACAGCATTTGCTTTATTTTCTACCTTCTCATGTTTCAATTGGACTTCCAATTTGTCTGTCAAGACTTGCAATTTATTGATCTTCATCATGGCTTGAAGTAAGTCTGAGTAGATGATATCACTTGTCTGTTTGTGAAGTTGAATTTTGTCCGGAGTGCTGATTTTGTCTAACTGGATCTCTATTTCAGACATTTTCCTGTCACTTGCCATAGCCATTCTAAAAGTATTCCTCTCAACATCTCTAGGAGAGTCCAGAGAGGTTTTCGAACTATACAGACTTCTAACCTTCGGGAGCAAATTTCTCGTTTCCTCCATAGACTGCTTCCTCTTCTCCATGCAACTGGCTTTTAGGTCTTCCTTAGACTTAAACACGTGGCATAATTCCGGACTACCTACATCATCCTCCGCATTTTTAAAAGATACTTGACTTATATGCACTACTTTCAGGGGAACTAGGGCATCCCTCTTGGAACCATCAGGAACCTCCTTATCTACAATTTCACCAATTTGAAGCAGCTTGGCCTTTTTACGGGGCCCTTCTTCATCCACATCGATATTCTCAGCTTCAAGTAAACTCCTCTTGACTACCATACCAGCACCCTCTATTATTTGGGTCACTGTGACAGGTGTAGCATGTGCCTCTTCTTCAGAATCTGACCTGTCAGTATACTGCAGCAAATTGGCCCTTTCAGCCAGCCCCTCAATAGCCTGATGCTCAAATGGTTTATTCCTGTTTCCCTGTGTTCTCAATGAGATCACCTGGTGGGGGTCATAGTTCATATTTACATCTTTTACGAAATCCCTATTCTCCATCAACCTTTCTATAAATGCTAGGGCACCTTTACCTTTAAAAATTAAAGGGCCTACTTTAAATGGAAATTTAATATTCAAATATTTTCTGAAAGCACCAAAGTGCTCCTCCTCAGACAACAATATCTGCCTCATGAACTCCAGCACGAAAATCCTTGGGGTTAAGAAGGATGGTAGCCTATAAGGCTGACTAGTAAAGCCATATAATCTTAACACTATGTAACCTCTATATAGGAACCAGTCCCCCACCCGCTCTTCTGGCGACAATTGCATTAGACATCTCATTTCGTCCAGGACACGGGGCAGGTCTTCATCAAATAACATCCTGTATATTTCGGACATGATCGAATTGGCAAATTCGACCATGTTGATTTGCTTGGGCAAATCAGAAGAAGATAGAGCACTTAAGAACTTTAACTCAGTAACATTAGAACATATTAACATGTTAAGCAAGTTTGTTTGAAATCTAAAAAACTGGACCTTAGGAAATTCAGTCAACTGGAGGTGGATCACCTCAGCAAGGTACTCATCTAAATTAAGCACGGGGACTGACTGGGACTCGTGACTTAAAGAATTTATTTTTAACAGGAAACCAAGGATAACATCACCTATATGACAATCGTCATCTAGACCTAACACCTGACAGACCAGAGACATCACTAATTGCACTTCATCTCTAAAAATATGCAAGGGGTAAAGCGAGGAAAGGCCTTCAAGGGATTGACCTTCCTCCAGGATACTTGACAGGAATTGAGAGCGAGTTTCACTTCTGCAATTTTTGAAAAACTCAGCAAGGATAGATTCATTTACAGACTCACGATTTACAAGGTAGCTTTCGGAAAAACTAAGGTTTTCCTTGACGACTTAAGCATCAATTTTACATAGTATTTTCGACACGGATCGACTCACAATGATCCTCTGTAAGGGAGAATAGTTCACCGCGCACCATTCAAAAAATTCAGGGAAGTGTAGGGTTTTCTCAAGGGCTAAATGGTACAAAAAGGACTTGCATACATTCAGAACGTCATTCCCCTGTGAAAAATAAGACCACAATCTCTCTTTGCTGCCGGACACACTCCCTGTGGACAGGAAGGGGTCGCAGAAACCTCTGTGTATGTCTACTAAAAATTCCTCTCTGTCATCCGTGACCCAACCAGACACACTAACCTAGCTCTCTTGGTCCATTTCTTAGTTTATAACAGTAATTGGATGAAGGAGTTACAGGATTAAAGTCCTACCTGGTTTGGTGTGGAGGCGTGTGTTCGGAACGTGCCTGGTACTGACAAATGGAAGCTCCCAAACCACCAGGTCCTTTTCGCCGGGTCCCGAGCAAATAAAATAATCATTGGAGAGGTCAACCCTGCCTTTATAGGACCACCCAACTTTCCACGTGGACAACATTTAATTCCGCAACCACCACTTATCTCTAACTGCCGTGCGCTTCTATTTCCCGGTCTCATCCACGACCGTAGATCTGATTTCTCTTTAATTTCTAGCCTTTGGATCATGCGCCACGTATCCAGTTACACATGGCGCCTTGGCGATAAACACCGTGCCAGTCTCCATTTTGGAATGATCTCCCACCGTCAATGAAATCGCCTTTTACCATGAACCGTTGGATCGGGTGACATGTACAGAATCCCGCTGGGGGTCTGGGCCTTATCCTCCGTGCAAGTTTAAATACCGGAATCAATCTCATCCTTATATTATTCAATCTTTAAATTCCAATCATTGGATCAAGCGCCATGTAATGAATTCCGCTGGGCTCTCTGTCTTTAACCCTCATGCATCTTTAATCTCCGGAACCATCCACAGCCCTCGATCTAATATACCTTTATCGGTGATCCGTCGGATCACTTGCTGCTTATCAAATTCCGTTGGGATCCTTCCCTTTATCCAATGTGCAAGTTTGGGTTCCCGAATCTTTTTTAGCCGTTGATGTGATCACCCGGCATTCATCAGCCGTCAGATCTGTCGACGTCTACCCAATTCCGCTGGGAGTCTGGGACTTATCTCCTGTGCAATTTCACTCCCCGGAACTTATAATAACCATTGATCTATCCCGCTTTGATTTCCGTTCGTTAGATATGACATCGGATAACAAATTCCACTGGGCCTTTTGGGCTTATCCGCCGTGCAGGTTTCGCTTCCGGAATCAATCTCGTCCCTCGGTATGATCTGACCTCGCCTCTCCACTGTCGGATTGAGAGAAGGATACACGATCCCGCCAGACTCCATTTTCTTAACCAACTCGTTCCTTCACAAGGTGGATTTGATGTGAACCGTGGATCTTCCCAGGATGACTTTATAACCTTTGATCTGTGCAGCTGGTTAAAAGTCGGAACCTGTCTTATCTTCCTTGCATGTTGCGAAGGGCAGGGGGAATACCAACCATTGATTTTCGTCCTTCCCTCATCATGGCCTGGGCTCTTTGGCAACCTGATCGATATTTTGACTATCATTCCACCTTTGCACTATATCCTTTAACCAAAGTATTTAAACAACATTACCTTATCTCTACCATGGTCTTATTTCTCCCTTTGTTAAATACAGGTGTTAATAGCTGGCTCCATCTGGGGATGATATCCTCCCTCCAAGGTATCAAAGAACTCGTAGATCAGGTGCCTGTTCTTTGACTTTGCATAATAATTCTCAAAAACCCATCTTTCATGTTTTTGTAAATATATCATTTTTACATTTTTTAGAAAATGATCGGTAGGCCTCCTGGATCTTAGGGCTTTCACTGCAAGCTTCAAATACATTCATCTTACCATTGCTATTTATTTGTAAAGAGAAACAAATATATACAATTCTATGATACAAACTTTACCTTCCCTCTCAGGACAGGTAATGCTTCAGATATCTTCCATTTACAGGGTTACTCTCCAGAAGAACCCCGTTTGTATATTCCAGCAAAAATGCATTCTGTCCTCTGTACCCAGCAACAACATAAGGTTCGACCCACATAGGGTCGAACTTCCCATGCTTGTCTTCGTTAGGAGCATCCCACTTCAAAACCAGGTCATCAATTTGAAACTGCTCTTCCTTGATCCTTCTGTCAAAAGTATTCTTCATCTTCTCTTGATGAGACTGCACTTTGTCATAAGCTTTACTTCTTCGTTCTTCAAGCTCGATGATCTGATTTATCCTTCGCTATATGTGATTTGGCTCTTCTTGCTGATCCTGGAAATACCTCATAACTGGTATTCCTAATGATGGTGGAAAAATCACTTCGGCTCCATATACCAGCTGGAATGGGGACATGCCGATCGCTCTTTTAGTGCTAATCCGGTCAGCCCACAGAGCATATTTTAGTTTGGTGTGCCAGGACCTCTTATTGTCTTCCAACAGCTTTTTGATAATCCTTACCAGGCTTTTATTTGAAGATTCAGCTAGTCCATTCCCTTGAAGATAATAGGCAGTCGAGTGATTGAGGCTTATATGATACTTATGACAAAACTTTATCGTTTTCCTAGATTTGAAAGCAGCTGCGTTGCCTGTTACTATCCTTTTGGACACCCGAACCGAGCCAATATATTTTCTTCAAGAAACTCCATGATCACATTCTCAGTGGCCTTCCTGGTAGGAATTGCCTCTATCCATTTAGTAAAATAGTCTGTAGCTGTCAAGATCCACCTGTGCTGACCTGATGAGTTGGGGTTTATTTCACCAATAAAATCTAAACCCCATTGCTGGAAAGGAGCCTCAACTGTTATTGGGTTAAGAGGGAGAGGCAGTACCTTTCTTTTACCGTCGAAAATCTGGCATTGATGGCATTTGCTGGTTTCTTTATATACATCAGAGAATAACGTAGGCCAATAATAACCAGCTCTCAGGATCTTGTTTGCTGTCACCTTCCAAGAATGATGTCCTCCGCAGTCTCCTTTGTGAAATTAATTGGTAATTTGCTGGGCTTCATCCTCCAATAGACAATTTAGTAGAACTCCTCCAGGATCCTTCCAGTAAAGATACTTATTTATGATACAGAATTTAGCAGATTTCAACTTTACAGACCTTGCTCTTGATTTACTCAATCCTTCTGGTGCTTGCAAATTTCGGAGGACATATACAATACCAAAGTACCATGGAGAGGCTACAAAGTCAGGCATCACATCGATCCCTGAGTCCAACTGATTAGACTTGTGAGTTAAAAAATTGATCTGTAAAGATTCACAATTTGAGCTTGTCATCATCTTTGCTAACCCTTGTCCTTTGACCAGCTTCGTGGGTTTTATTTCTATATCATATTCCAATAATGTACCTATCCATCTCGCCCTACTGCCTTCGGGGTCTGGCTGAGTTAAAATTGCTTTTAATGCAGCGGTTGGAACATGTGCGATTACATGGGAATGCAAAACATATATTCTGAAATCCTTCAATGCTTTAATCAGAGCATAGGCCTGCTTTTCCATTATATCATATTTCAACTCCCCATCCCATAGCATTTTACTGAAAAAGGCTATGGGTTGTTCCAGATTTTCCTCATTTTTCTGTAACAATACTGCTGCTATAGTATGTTCAGAAGCATATGAGAATATTGAAAAATCCTTGGCAAAATTTGGACTTACCAAGACAAGAGCTTCTAAAATGGATTTCTTGATTTCCCGAAATGACTCCTTAGCTTCTGTATTCCATTTTATTTCATGACCTTTCTTCAACATATTGGTAATATTCATCAGAATCTCTGTGAAGCTCGGTACAAATCTCCTCAAAAAATTTACCTGTCCCAGAAATGATTGTATCTCCTTCTTGCTTCTGGGTTCTCCTACCTTCAGAATTGCACTCACTCTTTCAGGGTCAATATTTATGCCATCTTTGGATATTACATGGCCTAGCATCTTTCCTTCCTCTAGTGCAAAATTAGACTTCTTAGGGTTCAAAGATATGCCATACTTCCTACACTTCACGAAGACCTTCTCCAGATGATGCAGATGCTCTCTGTCAGACTTCGAGTAGACTGTGATATCATCCATATAGATCACCACGAAACTTCCAATTTCTCCCGCAAAGGCAATGTCCATAGCTCGCTGGAACGTGGCGCCTGCATTCATCAAACCAAAGGGCATATTCGCATACATGAAAGTGCCCCAGGGTGTAGTAAAGGTAGTTTTCTCCTGATCTTCTGGCAGCACTTTGATCTGATTATACCCTAAAAAACCATGCAGCATCGAAATCCTTTCAGCTCCCACCACTTGCTGTAGTATATGATCCATATTGGGCAGAGGATAGTTGTCTTTCATGGGGACCCTATTTAAATTGCGGAAATCTATGCACAGCCTTATCCCTCCATTCTTCTTCCTGACAAGGACCAAATTCGCAACCCATTTAGAAAATCTGAGTGTTACAATGATATTAGCATCAAATAGCTTCTTTATTTCCTTCTCAATGACAGGGAGCAGCTTATGATTGATCCTCCTGAGTTTTTGCTTAAAAGGCTTTTCTCCAGGATTTATAGGAACACTATGATGTATGATAGAGGTATCATATTCTTTGAGATATTCATAACTCCAAGAAAACACATCTGTATATTTTTTTGATTAACTTTACATACTCCTCTTTCTCCTTTTCTGGAAGCTTCTTGGATAGTTTTATGATTTTAGGATTTTCCTGAGTGCCAATATTTTTGTCTTCAACGGCATCGCCAACAGGTTTCACTTTGGGGTTCTTGGCAACATCATTTTGATCAAAGATCCTTTCTAAAGGGATCAGGCCTCTTGGTATGAAATTATTCTTCAGCTGGATGATATCCTTACCTCCCAAGGTCTTCCTTAACTTCTCAGTATCTTCTTCTGATTCAATTTCTTCGTCATCTCCAGGGGCCTTATCATTATCATTTTCACTGTCAAAATGGGTATTCACAAACTCCCCTGACAACTCTAGGAATCTTCGGATCTGCATATCATCTTCGAACACCTGCCTGTATTTGTAATTGTCCGGCATAGAAGGTCTGTTCAGAATCTCCACCTGGTATTCCTTTTGACTAGTCATTGGGGTCTCAAATTTCCCCGCAGATACTGCTAAGGAATCAGCCACCAAATTCTCAACCCTAGGAACCACTTGAATTTTATGCTCTGTGAAGAAATTTCCAAGCATATCCCATACTTCATTTCTGTAAGCCCTCATCCGAGGATGCTTGGTTTGATAACTCTCATTTACCTGATTTACCACCAACTCAGAATCTCCCAAGATCCTGACCCTTTGAGCCCCCAGATCTTTCAAAGCATGTAACCCCAATAACAGGGCCTCATACTCTGCTACATTATTTGTGCATTCAAAAAGCAATTTATATGACAGAGCTTTGAAATCATGGATAGGAGAAATGATATAAACAACGGCCCAAGCACCAACCTTTGCAACAGATCCATCAAAGTACATGATCCATTGGCCTTCTTTTTTCTGCTTTGCTTCTAAAGCCTCCTATTCCAAAACTTCCTTTTCATCATTCTCCTGAGACTTCTCCTGCAATGTCTTTTCTACCTCAAATGGGATAGTCTCATTAAAGAAAATGGAAGACCCCAAATCAGTATCAATAGCATATATGTGGTGGACTTCAGGTTTATCTTGACTGCTAACCACATAGTGAGTTCTTTTTTCACTATACAACCTTTTGCTTCCATCTAGAAAAGGAATCATCGCATATGACATGTCCATCTGTAAACTACCTTTCAGCTTGGAGGTCCAAGACCTAGACAGCAATACCCCAAAATTGGGTGGGATATCTGCTACCACCACATCCATGACTATAGTTTTAGATGGCAATTTATTCAGGGTCACCACCATGTCTTTAATTAAACCAAGGCATTTTACTCTCCTAGAATCAAATGAGTATAAATATTTATAAGGTCTAGTCACTTCTAATCCCATACTTTCTACAACTCCTTTAGGCATTAGATTGTGTGATGCCCCAGAATCCAACATAGCATTATGGACCACTTTGTCATGCACATTTAGACTTGAATAGAAAGGAGGAACTTCTTCCTCTTCTAAATTTTCAACTCTTGGCCCAAATGAAATAGTAGGGTTATCATCATTCAATTCTAAGATGTCTGAATTCCATTCTCCTTGGTTCTTGATCATTTTGGTGATGGTATCTCTGTATTCGGTGTTTCTCAGTAGCTCATTAAATGGAACAGAGATCTTTAGTTTTGAAAGCTCATTTTGTAGGTTAAAACCAGCACCAATCTTTTCCACATCAATCGGAGTCACCTTCTTTATTATTTGATCTCTTTGTACCTCATTTTCAACCTCTTTACTCACAGAGGGTTCTTTTTGTAGTCCTTTCCCCTTTTCTCCATCCAAAGAGCTAGAGGAAGGCTGATTTGGATTTTCCTTCCCTTTATTTATGGGGACATCTCTATTCCTCAAACTCATTTTCCTTTGCACATCATCCATTGCATGCAAGTACCCTCTCTGATATAGCTCATTTTCAAATTCTTCATTTGGACCTTCCTGTGCAAACATATTATGTTCTTCTTTAGTGAGATATATTTCTGAATCATGTTCCCCAAACAGATGAATCTCATTTTTAGGTGGGTCTTCTTCTTCATCCCCAATATAATTTTTCAGGGAAAGGCAGACGAATAGGCTGCTCTTCTTGGTTTCTTGGATTTATCTGCCTGTTCTGGGGAGGAACAGGGGGATTGGGTCTCCTGAAATTTGGATTCCTGACTTGGGGATCCCCCTGCTCCCTGTTGAAAGGCCTAGTATCCATGGTTAACCTATCCATCAACTTTTCCATGGTCTTCAACATTGTCTCAAATTTAACATCAGTGGAAGAAGATGAAGTGGAGGGCCCATTGTCTTCTTTTCTCCTCCTGTCCATGTGTCTATGTTTTATCTTCCCACTAGCCATCATGTTAGCTTCCACTTCTAGGGAATCAGTAAACATGGCAGCAAGAGTTGCCGATCTCCTTTCCCGTAATGAAAATGCAAAATCATTATCAAAAGCTCCAGCATAATGCAGTTGAGCAGCTGCAGGAGAAGGTTTAATATATTCAGGAATAGAGTTGTAAGCCCTCATGAATTTGCTCAAAAATTCATGAACAGACTCAAAACCCCCCTTCTTAAGACCATTGTACTGAGATAATAGTTGCAGAGGGTTCTGTTTATCATCCCACCTGTCCAGAAAGGCATTCTGAAAGGCCTGGAAATTTGCTATAGATCCATTAGGCAAGTCTTTAAACCACTTCTTTGCTTCCCCAGACAAACTTTGGGCAAATAACCGCAGTTTGACATCAGGATAGTCAACTTCTTCCAAGTCAATGAAATCTTCAAACTTGGCAACATGCTGTTTTGCGGTTATATCACCTTCCCCATCAAACAAAGAAATCCTTTGAGAATAATTTTTGGGGAGATCATGTAATACAGCCGTCAAACGCAAGGGAGAAAATCTAGCGGCCATTGGTCTCGGTGGGTTCACAAGAACTGTAGTACTTTGAGGATGCTCGGAGGTTGTTGTTTCAGCTTTAGAGGATTGTTGCACTTCCTTCCAGAGGGAATCTAACAGATAGGACTAGGATCTACTAGGATTGGACTCAGTATTTTTGAGGTCAGATTCAGACCTAGCTCTCAACAGGGTCTGCACAGTATTGATTTCCCAAGCTGGATTAATATGAGAATTAGGTGAAGATGATGGGCCGAACAAAGGAAAATCAAACTTCTCTTTATTTTTTCTCTTAAACAACTTTTCTGGATCCTCAAAACTCTTCAGGATCTCGGTATCAGAGTTACCTCGTGTATGTCTCCTCGAAGCCAGAATGTCGTTCTTGAATTTTGAAACAATTTCACAATGAAGTCGCCAGGGCAAATATACAACCTTCTTTTCTTCTTGAAGTTCCTGTTTGCCCACATAAATCTCTCTTAATCTTTGTCGTTCTCCCGGGGCAGATAAGCACCTTTGTCCCCGTCAACGGTGCTAGTTTGTTAGCACTCAGGATGTACCCAGGTTGTAAAAGGTATACCCCAAGGTAACAGCAAAACCAATTTAGGAAGAAACTGGTATTTTCTTCCAGAGAGGGATCTCTCAATAAAGATTTAACAAGACCAGATTTAACTAGAGCAGGTATGAAATAATATTCAAAGATTTATGTATTTGGCTGAAACATTCATATAACCATTGGGCATGGAGTCACATAGAATCTAAAGATACCACAAAGACATACACATGATATTCATCAAAGGCAAGGTAATCATATCATCACAGTCATTCAAATTGATTCAGGTGGAACAGAAGAAATGAAGGAACAACCCATTAATATAGAGTATCAACATGGATGAGTTCTATATCAACTTTAGTAGAAAAAATCATATAATATCTGAAAAGATGACCAGAGCATGAATACATGAATTCCAATCATCTAACACTATTTTGCAGATACGAGGAAGAAACAAAATGGAGTGTTACACAAAGGGTAATACAAATCACGTAAAGGAAAGGAACAGACTGTAATATCAACAACACATGAATCTCTGACAAACTCTCATGCATTCATTTTGTGATTCCAAAAAACAGATATGTTCTCTAGCAAATATTTCTCAATCGATGGGTTCCAACCCCCATCCCATAAAAAGATACAAATTTATAGATAAAACAATAAGTTTTCCCCCAGCAGATCAATAACAGAATGATCGGCGTAAATTAGAGTTTGTAACTGAATTACTACACCACTAGGAAGTTGTTACAACTCCATTCCTAACAGATCACAAAGTACAAATCAACGGGATAACAAACTTTCTCCCGACAGCTCCACATCTTTGCCCCAAACAGCTCCACGTCTTTGTCCCATCAGCTCCATGTCTTTTCCCCGTCAGCTCCATGTCTTTGCCCCATCAGCTCCATGTCTTTGCCCCATCAGCTCTTCAGTACCTGACACTTGTTCCTAAGGGGGAAGAATATACTTTGTTTTCCCAAACCGCTCTATAGCCTTCCACTGCTCTAAACTTGGGGTGTCACACTCCATCATCCCCTGGATTCCTACCTCGAGCTCCATAAATGCTTCATAAGATTTCTTGGGCGATCTGGCTCTGATGATTGCAAAATTCTGTAGGATTTCGAAGTCTTCTGTCAACATGTCCACAATGGTTTGTCCTGTCAGGCTCTTCTCCAAGTTATTAAATTTTGAGTGGTCCATGCGAGCCCGGACAAGCAGATGATTATAATGTTCCGGCGGGAGTATCCGACCCTTTTCATCCCAGAAGGATGGCAATCCATCTTCGCACAACTCTTTAAACTCTTGTTTGAACTTATTGATCTGTACAAGCAATTCTTCTGACTTGTCTTGGATAGTCTTCATTAAATGGTGTTTGTGGATGATGTTCTTCGCCCACAACACTATTGAGATTCTGTCCTTTATGCCCATGTCATGCAACTTCTGGTATGAGGGAATTTAGAAAGTTTAATGTGTTCTGAGCTGAAGTGAGGGGTCTTTTTGCCATGTGTTCATTTACCAGTTTCAGTTTTTATTGAGCCAAGTCTGTCAATATAGTTAAATCATCAATAAAATTTAGGTAGTGCCGGATCTTGGTAATTTCTATAGTCAGGGTATCGCAAATGATATCTTTCACCCCCTGGAGAGGGCCTTTCCCAATGCATTTTTCCTTTAACTCATCGAGCTTTTTCTGTAATCGATTTCTGTCCTGCAAGATCTGTTTTTTGCTTTCACTAACTCTGGCCAATTCAGCCTTCATCTTCTCATTCTCTCCTTCCAAATCTTTGATCGCTTCTTCCTTCAAACTTACCTGGGACATTGGTACTAACAAATCATCAGTAGAGAAATCATCTAATGGCTTCTGGATATTTACAATAGACAATTTTTCGCCGGTGGGATTCTGGCTCATCAATTCTTCCATAATCTCCTTCTCTTCCCTCTGATATTTTTCCAGCAAGGAGATTTGGGATAACAGTTCCTCCCTTTCAGCTTCCCACTTCTCTTTTTCCTCCTGTAGCTCTCCGTCTCTTCCTTTGTATTCCATCATCTCCTAATGGACTTTATCCTTTTCTTCTTGGAGGGCTAGCAACTCAGCTAACTGAACATGTTCAGTGCCCTGGATCTTAAGTTTCTTTCTCAGGACCTGGAGTGCATTATCCTTTTCCTCTAACAACCTTTTGACTACCTGTGTACTGTCTGAACTAGCAATGTCTGTCTGCAGCTTCTTAATCTGAACAACATTTGCTTTATTTTCTACCTTCTCATGTTTCAACTGGACTTCCAATTTGTCTGTCAAGACTTGCAATTTATTGATCTTCATCATGGCTTGAAGTAAGTCTGAGTAGATGATATCGCTTGTCTGTTTGTGAAGTTGAATTTTGTCTGTAGTGCTGATTTTGTCTAACTAGATCTCTATTTCAGACATTTTCCTGTCACTTACCATAGCCATTCTAAAATTATTCCTCTCAGCATCTCTAGTAGAGACCAGAGAGGTTTTCGAACTGTACAGACTTCTAACCTTCGGGAGCAAATTTCTTGTTTCCTCAATAGACTGCTTCCTCTTCTCCATGTAACTGGCTTTTAGGTCTTCCTTAGACTTTAACACGTGGCATAATTCCGGACTGCCTACATCATCCTTCGCATTTTTAAAAGAGACTTGAATTATCTGCACCGCTTTTAGGGGAACTAGGGCATCCCTCTTGGAACCATCAGGAACCTCCTTATCTACAATTTCACCAATTTGAAGCAGCTTGGCCTTTTTACGGGGCCCTTCTTCATCCACATCCATATTCTCAGCTTTAGGCAAACTCCTCTTGACTACCATACTAGCACCCTCTGTTATTTGGGTCACTGTGACAGGTGTAGCATGTGCCTCTTCATCAGAATCTGACCTGTTAGTATACTGCAGCAAGTTCTCCCTTTCATCCAGCCCCTCAATATCCTGATGCTCAAATGGTTTATTCCTGTTTGCCTGTTTTCTCAATGAGATCACCTGGTGGGGGTCGTAGTTCATATTTACATATTTTACAAAATCCATATTCTCCATCAACCTTTCTATAAATTCCAGGGCACCTTTACCTTAAAAAATGAAAGGGCCTACTTTAAATGGAAATTTAATATTCAAAGATTTTCTGAAAGCACCAAAGTGCTCCTCCTCAGACAACAATCTCTGCCTCATGAACTCCAGCGTGGAAATCCTTGGGGTCAAGAAGGATGGTAGCCTATAAGGCTGACCAGTAAAGCCATATACTCTTAACACTGTGTAACCTCTGTACAGGAACTAGTCCCCCACCCACTCTTCTGGCGACGACTGCATTAGACATCTCATTTTGTCCAGGACACGGGGCAGGTCTTCATCAAATAACATCCTGTATATTTCGGACATGATCGAATTGGCAAATTCGACCATGTTCATTTGCTTGGGAAAATCAGAAGAAGATAGAGAACTTAAGAACTTTAACTTAGTAACATTAGAACATATTAACATGTTAAGCAAGTGTGTTTGAAATCTAAAAAACTGGACCTTGGGAAATTCAGTCAACTGGAGGTGGATCGCCTCGGCAAGGTACTCATCTAAATTAAGCACGGGGATTGACTGGGACTCGGGACTTAAAGAATTTATTTTTAACAGGAAAACAAGGATAACATCACCTATATGACAATCTTCATCTAGACCTAACACCTGACAGACCAGAGACATCACTAATTGCACTTCAGCTCTAAAAATATGCAAGGGGTAAGGTGAGGAAAGGCCTTCAAGGGACTGACCTTCCTCTAGGAAACTTGACAGGAATTGAGAGTGAATTTCACTTCTGCAATTTTTGAAAAACTCGGCAAGGACAGATTCATTTACAGACTCACAATTTACAGGGTAGCTTTCAGGCAGACTAAGGTTTTCCCTGACGAATGAAGCATCAATTTTACATGGTATTTTTGACGCGGACCGACTCACAATAATCCTCTGTGAGGGAGAATTCACCGCGCACCATTCGGAAAATTCAGGGAAGTGTAGGGTTTGCTCAAGGGAGAAATGGTACAAAAATAACTTGCATACATTCAGAACGTCATTCCCCTGTGAAAAATAAGACCACAATCTCTCTTTGCTGCCGGACACACTCCCTGTGGACAGTAAGGGGTCGCAGATGCCTCTGTGTCTGTCTACTAAAAATTCCTCTCTTTCATCCGCGACCCGACCAGACACACTAACCTCACTCTCTTGGTCCATTTCTTAGTTTATAACAGTAATTAGACGAAGGAGTTACAGGATTAAAGTCCTACCTAGTTTTATGTGGAGGCGTGTGTTTGGAATGTACCTGGTACTGACAAATGGAAGCTCCCAAACCGCCAGGTCCTTTTCACTGGGTCCTGAGAAAATAAAATAATCATTGGAGAGGTCAACCCTGCCTTTATAGGACCACCCAATTTTCCACGTGGACAACATTTAATTCCGCAACCACCACTTATCTCTAACTGCCGTGCGCTTCTATTTACCGGTCTCATCCACGACCGTAGATCTGATTTCTCTTTAATTTCTGGCCTTTGGATTGTGTGCCACTTATCCAGTTCCTCCCGGTGCCTTGGCGATAAACACCGTTCTAGTCTCCATCCCAGAATGATCTCCCACCGTCGATGCAATCGCCTTTTACCATGAGCCATTGGATCAGGTGACACGTACAGAATCCCGCTGGGGGTCCGGGCCTTATCCTCTGTGCAAGTTTCAACACCAGAATCAATCTCATCCTTAGATTATTCAATCTTTAAATTCCAATCGTCGGATCAAGCACCATGTAATGAATTCCACTGGGCTCTCTGGCTTTAACCCTCGTGCAGCTTTAATCTCCGTAACCATCCTCAGCCCTCAATCTAATATACCTTTATCGGCGAGCCATCGGATCACTTGCCGCTTATCAAATTCCACTGGGCTCCTTCTCTTTATCCAACGTGCAAGTTTGGGTTCCGGAATATTTTTTAGTCGTTGATGTGATCACCTGGCATTCATCAGCCGTCAGATCTATCGACATCTACCCAATTCCACTGGGATTCTGGGACTTATCTTCCGTGCAATTTCACTCCCCGGAACTTATAATAACCGTTGATCTATCCCGCTTTGATTTCCGTCTGTCAGATCTGACATCGGATAACAAATTCCGCTGGGCCTTTTGGGCTTATCCGCCGTGCAGGTTTCGATTCCGGAATCAATCTCATCCCTCGATATGATCTGACCTCGCCTCTCCGCCGTCGGATTGAGAGAAGGATACACAATCCCGCCAGACTCCATTTTCTTAACCAACTCGTGCCTTCACAAGGTGGATTTGATGTGAACCATGGATCTGCCCAGGACGACTTTATAACCTTTGATCTGTGCAGCTGGTTAAAAGCCGGAACCTGTCTTATCTTCCTTGCATGTTGCGAAGGGCGGGGGGAATACCAACCATTGATTTTCGTCCTTCCTTCATCGCGGCCTGGGCTCTTTGGCAACCTGATCGATATTTTGACTATCATTCCACCTTTGCACTATATCCTTTAACCAAAGTATTTAAACAAAATTACCTTATCTCTACCATGGTCTTATTTCTCCCTTTGTTAAATACATGTGTTAACAAGGTGAACATGTCTCAAATGTGTTCATAGCAAAGTAAATATCGGGTCTTGTATCCTCCAGGTACATCAAGGACCCAATCATCTGATGATACATCGTGGCATCAACTGCTTCTGATGAAGCATCGCTCAATAGATTTAGGTTCGATGCCATAGGTGCGGTCATGACGTTGCAGTCCATCATCCTGAACCTATTCAGGATCTCTACTGTATACTTCCCTTGTCCACACCTCCATGCCTATAACGTAGTGGATCGACACATAATAGGAGCATCACTGGTCTTCCGCCTTGAACCTTGAAGCAAAGGTTGGATTCCTCTTTACTCTCAATAAATCCTAGAGTCATCAGTAATCTATCCATGTTGTCATACCATGTCAAACCTCAGGATATTCTGCAGTCACTCCCTCTGAAGCAGAGCATCATACTCCCTCTATCTTTCGTACTCTATGCACCGGAGTGACAAGTAGCTTCCTATGCTACTAATCTTCTATGTATCCATCTAGGATCACTAGATACCAAGATCCTCTATCTTGAACCTTTTCAAAATTTCATCTTGCACTGATCTGTGAGTTTGTCATCCTCTATAGGATTTCATCTTCAACCTTGTAGCAAAGTGTAAGATCTTCATCAAGCTCCTCCTGTATGTGTTATCCCATGGGTGTCTTCTAAACTCGTACAAGGCCTTCTTTCATTTGCACACATGATTATGTATGTCATGTGACTTCACTTCTAGTGGTTTCAAATGTCTTTTCGTAGTATATGCCTTATAACCCACGATGTTTCCATCTACTGCATGATGAAACTACGAATTTCCCTTCATGTATCGATACTGCATCCTAGACATCATTCTTCTTGAACTGATATTCCCTTTGTTCTTGGAACGTTCTGCATAAATGATGTCGCTGCATTCATCATTTTATTTTTCATTTTGAAATGTCGTCACTTATTCTTCGAAACAAGTCTCATCCTTCTTTGCTTGTATGCAATATTTCCTACAAGTCAAATGCATTTGTATGGTTAGAAACATTTCATAAGGAATGTTCATACTGGAAAATTCTTATGCATAAATATATGATCATGCAACTACTTTAGCCCATACAACATTCATCCATATCTCACAGAAACGTTTCTAGATGCCTTCCATCTCTACCGGGACAACATTGAGATTGTGCATTAATCCAATATGTCAGCAAAGAGGTTTCATTCTAGATAAGTAGCAATGGAGAGTTGTATAGAACCATGAGCTACTTACCCATCACATGCATATTAGTAGTATACTATCATTAATGCAAACATCCTATCATGCATAATAAATTAACTGAATATAAAGAAATGCATAACAAAACAATATCATGAAATGACAATTGAATACTTATTTTTATTTGTTTCGTGGGTAGACTCCTTCTTGAGCCTTCAGCTTTATCATCTTCTTCATTCCTGACTTCATCATTTCTTATCCAAATGCTAATATGGATAAGAGGCTCTTCAAGAGTTGAGTTCTTCATATTCCTCATTGCTTGAGGGATCTTCTTTGGATGGTGAGAGCTTGATCTTCAGTTGCTCCCATCTTCTCTTCTCTTATTATGAGTCGAGCTTCTTCTTCTTATGCCCAGAGTTTGTTGAAATTAATCACTTCCTTCTGGCACACATTCCTTGAATGAATGAATCCCATGATCCTGGGAGACCATTCAAGGTGGCTATCACCACTTTTGCATTCTCCACTTCTTCTTTTACCACTTCAAGTTCTTCTATGATTTGAGAGACCCTTGTAAAGTATGACTATATGGTTTCTACATTTTGGATCTTCACATTCTTCAACTAGTTTCTTAAGGTAATATTATGATGTATGTTCTTTCCTTCAAATAGCTTGGTCAAGGAATCAAACAGCTTCGGTGTCTTTAGGGAAGACACTTGTGGTACAAGTTGATCCATGATTGAATCAATAATGATCTTCTTGGCTTTGACAAATTTCTTCTTGTGTAAGGCTTTGAGCCTCATCTCCCTCTGGAACTGGAACCTCTCTACTCATATAGGTGTCCAATTCATTTTCTTCATATAGATCAAATACTTCCATGCTTGGAAGTTGTCAACTTCACCAAGCTTATCATGAAGCTGATGTGATAGATCACTTTGAAATGAGAACCTCAAGTGGAAATATCAAAAGATTAGATCTTACCGATTTGAGGTATCCATCCTGGTTCTGGAGCTGGCTGATCTAGGGTTTGTCAGAGACACCCTAATTTTCTAAACTTGGAATATTTCAGATATGATTGTATAGAAAGATAGATCACTTCAATTTGAGCTTTCCAATGCACTCTTTTTCTGAAAACAATGGAGGGAATCTCCCAGAACAGGAAGCCCTAGTTTCCCAATTTCTTCTTTAGAAATGTCTGTTACTGTTTCTACGGTATATTTGAAATTAATGCTCCTCTGAGTCTAAAAATTTGCATGAAGGTAGCATCATATGTCCCTAATACAAAACCATAGGTTTCATCAGAATTGGTTTCACCAGTTGGGACGTATGATCATTTTCCCAAGGTGACTTGTTACAGGATTGTTCAGAACAACGAAGTTGTACGGACTGCCACGTGTCACTGGTTCATCTTCTAAGTCTGAAATTTAGACCACAGAAATTAAAGTCCGTGAAATTTCTAGAAAATATTTATAAATTGAATTTGGATATATGTAGCCCAAGATATATCAATTCTCCCTAGGTGTCGTGTTTAAGGATGAATTCTCGAAGAGGCTCGAACCATAACTTGGAGGGATCATATCTCCCAGAATATAGAGAATCTGAGGTTGAAAGTTTGGAAATAATGTAAATAACGATTTTATATTCCGCCTCTACAATTTTCAGCTCCTGCGCCTTCACCAATCTTGGGATATAGCGAATGTACCAAAACATAGCAGTTTTAGTATTTAGGGTTTTCCTAGCTCAGGGTCAAACTAGGAATTGACTTTCTTGAAGTTTCATCCAACCAAAAATATTGATCCAGGTCTCTAAAATTCGATTTTTATGAGGAGATAAATCCTATTCTTGGCTCACTCAAAAATTCATCTTCTGCAAGAAGCCCTATTTTTTCGCACCAAAACTGAAAATGCTCAGAATTGAATTCCGCTTCAATAGAAAGATGCACCCTTCAATGGAGAGTCATCCTAGCATTCTTTTTCTGATACATTATGGAGAGACACCCAAAAATTAAGAATCCCTAGCCTCTGTAGCTACACAATGTCTTCTTCTTAGCTTAGCTCTGATACCATGTTAGAATTTTATCATTCAAGCTACCATTATGATCTTTGGATCTTTAACTAAGAGAATAACATGCACAACAATAAAACACAAGCATAACATAAGAGACAAGAGGCACAAAGAATTTTCCTCGGGGAAACCATAAAGGAGAAAACCCCGTAGCTTCCTCAGAGATAGAATCGGCACCTAAGGTAAAACCCGAAAACATAAAGATGATCTCCTGACAGCAACAGTCTCTCTCTTGTCCCAGTAACTTCTCCTCTCACTCATGCGCCCTAATGAGTGAGTGCATGTGTGTGTGATAAATAGAGAGACTCATTCTCTATTTATATTCTTTCTTTCACTTGAACCCCACTCCAACATGTCGTCCTCACTTAATAATTAATTACTAGAGCCGACATCTCTAGGAGTGTCTAATAACCCTAGTGGCCTACAACTTGTGGGAAGTTTGCCTCCTCTAACCAACAAGGAGGCTTATCCTTAACACAATGGTGGGGACTATTGCCTCGACTTAAAATGACTCATATAGGGTTGACTTCACTAGGATAGTATAATAACACTAGGGCCCCACAACTGTGGCGACTTTAACCCTTGACCAATAGGAGGGTTACCCATAACGACTTGACATGACTTTTATATTATTGAAACTTCCCGATAGGAAAATAGGGGTATGACATGACTCAATTACATTACAAATACATCCTGGAATAAACATTGGGTTACAATAGATAAGAAATACAAGTGAATACATTCCAAGGTTACAATTACATCAACAGATGACACCTCAGAAGCTGTTGATGTCACACTATATTGAAAGATCATTGGTTCGTTGATCTACCTCACCAATACCAGACTAGATATATGTTTTGTAGTAAACACTTGAGTCAGTACATGGTGAATCCTAAACAAGTTCATCTAATTGGTGCAAAGCATGTGATGAGGTATCTAAAGGGAACTTTAGATTATGGACTCAAATATACATCTAGTGAAGAGATCAAGTTGCATGAATATGTAGATTCAGATTGTGGTCGAAGTACCAAAGATAGAAAGAGTACATCGGGATGTTGTTTTAGTTTGGGATATGGAATGATCTCTTGGTTCAATAGAAAGCATACCAATATTTCACTTAGCACAGTCGAGGAAGAATATATTGCAGCATGTTCATCCTGTAGTGAAGTAGTATGGCTTCAAAAGATGTTTTCAAGATTATTCGATGCATTAGTAGATGCCAATGATATCCTTTGTGATAATCAGATTTGTATCAAGATGACAAAGAATCTTATATTTCATGATAAGTTGAAACACAATGAGATCAATTATCATTTCATATGGGATATGGTGCAGAAGGGAGCTGTAAAGCTCAAGTATGTTCCCACTGAGGAACACGTAGCAGATGTGTTAACTAAGCCTCTAGCTCATGTAAAATTTGAATACTTTCAAGACAAGCTTGGTCTGGTCCGAAATGACCTCTCTCAAAAGAGGGTGTGACAATAGATGTTGGATGTAGTGGTGAGTAGGTTAGTCTAGGGGAGGGTAGGTCTGGCTAGGATTGTTTGTCCAGAAAGGGTTAGTAAGCCAAACTAAAGACCTGTTGATCCTAGGGGGATTAGTATGTCTGGATAGGATTGTTTGGACCAAAATGGTGAGTAAGCCATACAAGGCTTGTTAGGTCCCCAGGGATATCCATTTGTCTATCTAGGCTTGGTTGGCTCAAAAGAGTTAGTAAGTTAGACAAAATTCCCGGATCGATCTACTAGATAACTCGTCGTGATGCTACTCCGAAGAAGATGAAGGGAAAGATGTATCCTCAATATTGTTATACTATTGATTGTTGATGATTACTGAAAAACATTCATATATGGTTCAGTATTGTTATACTGATTGATGATTGATGAGATGCTTGATGGTTGATACCGTATTTCTATACTATTGATTGGTGATGACTGCTGAAAAGCTTGATAGATGTTTCAGTATTACTATGCTGATTGTTGATGACTATTGAGATGATTGATGGTTTTTATAGTATTACTATAATGTTAGTTGATAGATGATTGATGCAGTATTGGATAAAGATGTTGATGATTGATGTCATGCTTGTTGATTGTTTGATATGGTGACTGTTGTCAATAATTATATTGTTATTATTGAGATGTCTATTTTTCTTCCTGATCAATGATTGATTGATTCCGTATCAGTAATGATACAATGATGATTATAGTGTTCATATACTAATGATGATGTCGATGTTCCAACATCTCTATGCTGACTATGCAGATGATGCTCTGGCATGAGTTATGATTGAGTTTTTAGTACTAACAAGTTGACGATGATTGTTGATGTTGTCAATATCCTTAAACATATATTGCAGATAATAGAAACAAAGAAGATTTAGTATTCACATACTAATGTGATAGAAGAACACTCAGTATTCACATACTGATGTTACAAAAGAAGGTCTAGAAGCTGATTCAAGTAGAAGACAAATAAAAGATGTTTGAAGTTGTACAAAAGACAAAGACTACAAGAAGAAGATCCAGAAGATGGAAAATAGAAGATGTTTGAGAATATATGAAAGATAAATATTATCAGAAGAATATTTAGAAGATGGAAAAGACAAATAGAGGATGTTCAAGAATGTACGAAAGATGAATATTACAAGAAGAAGATCCAGAAGACGCCAAAGACAAATTGAAGATGTTCAAGAAAACAAAGATTACAAAAGAAGATACTGAAGATGAATATTAGAGAAGATTTTCCAGCTGAAATCGATGATGAAGATGTTAGACAAGTGTTACAAACTTCCTATGACATATAGAGTCTCACCAGATAGTTGTATAGTTGTAGCAGCAGATGTTGAATACCTTTATTAGTTAAGAGGGAGTGTTAATTTTATTGTAACTTCGGAGGATATCCCAAGTAATATTGTATTCCTCCCTAGGGAGATTAGTTTGGTCTTGTCAAATTCATTAAAAGAATAAATGTAAATCTCTGGATGTAAGTCAGGTCATTAGTACCCAAGTGTTATTATAATAAATACTATTTGTGATGTCTAGTTGGACAAGTCGGCCCTAGCGGCTTATTGCAGCTACAACCTTTTTTCCCAAATTTTAAAATTTGGGACCCTCCTTTTTTTATTTTATCTTGCTTGGGATTGTTTGGTTTCCTGAAATTTGTCATTCCTATGCTATAAACTTTGATTTTTTGAAGGCTGTCGATTGTTTTTTATTTTTAGAGATTAACATTTTCTCTCCTGATGATTTTGTTTTAACACTATCAGAATTTTATTGAAGATTGAGTCGGGGATTTAGTTCTCTATGTCGTCGCTTTTTCAAAGGTTAAACGAACTAATTTTATCACCGCCCAACCAAAAGTATTTTGAGCACTTAACGTTTCAATTTTTTAAATGACTTGGTTTTTATCACCGTCGTAGGTAAATCAATGAAGTAATCGGGGCATTAGTCCTCTATGCCGCCGATGGACATTTTTTATCCTTGCCAATTCCATGACCTTTATTGTTAAAACCTTTTTGATTTTTCAATGACTATGTTTTTGTTTCATTATCATAATATTTTTTGACTAGTGGTCAGAGTTTTAGTCTTATACAATGCCACCGTTTCGGAGGCCTTGTCATTGGTCTCGTCGATACTACAGAGTATTTTGTGTCTTGAGCTATCGATACATAGTTGTTAAAACTTCTGATTGTCGATGGTGTCATGATTATTGGGACCCGTAGTCTGTATGTCTTTTGCCGTTGCAGCTGCTTAGTCAACTAACTGTCCGACATATAGTCCTTCAGCTCACCGATGCTGATGTGTTTACTGGGTAGTGGTTCTGATCTCCGATGCATGACTATGGTGGTGTTTAGTGCTTTATTTCGTCGACGTTTTATTTTGTCGTGCGATCCTTAGTCTGTTTGTGGCCCTCCATTGTGGCTCCTTAGTGCACTATCCACCTATCGTCTAGTGTTTTTTCTACTGATAGGGTTTTCCCACCAATTTGGTGTGCTTTTACCCTATTTCATGGGCGATGGAGGGTTTTGGTTTTTGATCGATTTGGGGATTTAGCGATGAGAACACAATACAGGATCTCACTTTTGATGTTTAGTCTTGTGGATAGTGTGGTTCCTATTTTATTCAAAAGATAGATGATCTTGAATGCAGTACGGATTAATGATGAGTTTTTCTATTAGGGTTGTGTTTTTAACTACAGACTGACTTAGAGGATTTTCAGACCCAGCTTGCAGGATTTTATTTTCCTTATCATGCTTTCCTTTCATGCATTAATATTGTGTATACTTTATTTTACAGAGTGCATATGGAGGAGGCAAATAGAATGATATAGTTTTTTGTTATGTTTATGACAGGGTAATTGCTTTTGCAAAGAAGACATATATAAAAGACAAAGCAGAAGAGAGTTCGCTGGAGAATGGGACAGGAGAAAATAAGAATAAGGTGAAGGTCTGAGATCAATAGGATCTCAAAAATACCAACGGATTACTAAGCAGAATCGATAGCAGCAGAGGCCCAGGCTTAAAAAAAGTTCATTAGTTACCAAGCTGGTCCCTTTTTATAAAGTGCTCTTAAATTTTAATTTAAAATGTAACGTATTGTATAAATCATGAGCACTTACTAAAAGACAAAATTTTGGGACTGAGCGGTTGGGGAAGCCCAAAGGTCATCAAGGGGCATCCCAAAGGTCATCGAGGGGTAGCCCAAAGGTTTTTATTTTTGTAGAAATATAAGAGAGCTTAGATAGAGCAAGGAATTTTTCCCAGATAGATTTGTGAGAGTATGTTGTAAGAAGAACTATTTACTTTTGCAATAAAGAGTTACAAGTTTCCTACTGGGGAAACATGGTTGGAATGTTTCCAATGTTGTGCTATGGATCAGTTCAATGAAACTATTTTGTTTTCAGCTATATGTCCATTAACTGTGACATCGTTCTAACTCTTTGAACATATGTTCATGTTATGAATGCACTCTAGTTTATTCTGTGAACTTTCCACTGTGAGTAATGAAGGTTTTCATAAACAATAAGCTATCTTGTTGTTCATATATCTATTAATGTTCATGTGTTCTGAAATAAGTAATAGATATCTATGATTTTTCTTAATGCATGCACAGAAATACATTACTCATTGATAAATGATAATTTTGCTCCCTAGGGATAGGTTAGATAGTTAGTTTTAGTTTCTTGCTGTGTGTGATTTATATGCGAGAGAGTTAAGACAATAGGTAAGAACCTGCGCATCACATTGTGATGCTCCTCGTTGTCTCTATCAATGTGCATTTTTATATAGGCACTTGCACGTCATACTTAAATTCAAAAAATTAAAAATATACATGGTGGACCAAGCCGTAACCGATAAAACCTTTTTCTTTGTTACTTGACCTATGGTAGCTGGACCGTAAACTAGACAGATTCCCCATTCCAAATAGTAGTGGATTAGTTGGGAACGTTTACTAGGGAGAATCCCTAACTGTTGTTACCTGTGATTTTCCAGGCCTCAATAGTTTTTGGTGTTAGAAGGAGGGCAGCCAGTGCATCGCTGGCCGAGAAAACCCATTTTCTCAAAATTATTCCACCAGTGACAGTTCTAAAAGCAGTTTGTTTCATAATCCAAATCCTGAAGAGAAGGGTAAAGAGCATCTGTATTCTGTAGATAATGAAGTAGTTGATGATCTGAGAATATTTACTAGGGAATATACGAAGAAGATCAGAGGATTACCAATTATTCCTGTCTTACCTAGAAGAGAATATCAGAAGAAAGATCGCCCTCAGTTAGGAGATTCAATGTTGGTAGAAGACCTTGAATAACTGGTAGAAGCATCCCTATAGGAAGGTGTTGGGGCCCCGAAAATCACAGGTGACAACAGTAAGGGATTCTCCCCAATAAATGTTCCCAACTAGCCCGTTGACTGCTCGATATAGGGAATCCATCCGGTTTGCGGTCCGCCTACCGTAGGTCAAGTAACAAACAAAGGGCTTTACCGGTTGTGGCCCAGTCCACCGAGTTTCTGTATTTTTGACTTAATGTATGGTATGCAAGTGCCTACCTAACAATGCAGACTGCTAAAGATGCAAGGAACAGTCACAATGTGATGCACAAGTTCTTACCTCTCGTCTTAAGGTTCACAAGCACCCAAAAACACATACAACACAAACTTAGACTAACTACCTAAACTATCCCTAGGGTGCAGAGTTATCATTCATTGGTGAGTAATACATTTTGTACATGCATTATGAGGAGTTACAGATAGTTGATACTTCATTCAAAACACATGAACAATTATAGATATTTAAACAACTAGATAGTCGATTATTTTATGAACAACATTCATTACTCACAGTGGAAGACATCCCAAAAGATACTGAAGAACATTCAACAAGAACATAGGTTCAGGAAGTTAAATACTCTCACAGTAAATGAAACATATATGAAAATGAAATAGTTCCTCTTCAACATTATTCATTTAGTCGCATTGATACATTCCACATTAATCTCTCTCCAGCAGGAAAAAGTTGCACTTTCTGACTGTAAAACGAAATAGTTCCTCTTACAAGCAAAAGAGTTTACAAATTTTTCAGGGAAAAAGCCCCTATCTAAGTCCTGTCTTTACAATATTTAAACTACTGCAGCCAATCACTTGGGCTGCCTCCCATTTCATGACCTTTCAGTTCCCAATGCTTCCGATGCCTTTCTTCTTTTGCGTGTACTCACGAGCAGTTGAGTAATTGCTGGACCTTTTGGTTTTGTATTTGGTTGACTTCAACTTTGTCCTTTTCCTCACGAACTTGCCAGCATTTTGTCCTACCTGCAGTCAATGGTTGTGCATCATTCTTTGGAAAAGTGTTTTAAACATTAGAATCATTCACCTGAAATGGCTAACCATAAGAAAACAGCCCGGTGTATCTGTTAATTTGGAAATAATTTCGACTGAGCGAGAAAGATATAAATTGGTATTCGGCGGGCTTTGGCATCGGACGTGGGAAGACTTTCCTGGCCGCAACGACGAAAAATAAAAGAGCTAAAGTGGTGCAACGATGCGGGCTGGAAATACTTTACATCAGACGTCGGAAGGGTTTGTACATCGGAAGCTAAACCACTTTCCTAGCCGCAATGGCTGAAGGGTGACGACTAAGACATGTGGCCTTCAGGCAGGAAAAAATCTAAATCGGACGTCGGGGCACTATGCGTTTTAGACACTAAACTACTTGGGCAGCCGCAACAACGGAAGGGAGAAGGATTGGAGCTTCCGATTCAATAAGAAAAGATGCTCGATTCAAGAAAACTTGAGTGTTTTGAACAGTTAAGCACCAATAACAGCTAAAATTGTTCTTTCTACAAAATGGCAGCCTTAAAGGACAAAGATTTGACTTCTCCAAAATCACACCCTCGATCCAACACAAAAACCAAATCCAAACGATCTCTGAAAACAAGCCGCAATATGATATTCAGAATCAAAGCAAGACCTCATGAGATCAAACAACTTTAAATGATAAGGAGTGGCCCAAAATTTAAGAAACTTGGGGGGAAAAGTTGCAGCTACAATAAATGGTGATTACCTGGTGAATCCATATCTCTGGGCGATTAATCTTTGGGTAACAAACTGTTTAATAGCAAAATCATTATATTGAATTCTTCCAGCAATATGGATTTCTCAAATGACCGAAGTGTGTACCCTTAATCATTGATGACAGTCCAATTAGGGAGAGCGAAAACTAGAATCGTCAAGTCCGGATAACTATGCTGAGGCCAGAGGATGAGTTTCATTATTGCCTTTGTCTTCAGGTGGCTAATAGCTTTGGGCACCACAGGATTGTAGCATATGGTAAACAGAAATATTCATTTGTTCCTCATTCCCATGCCATTTTAACATTTTTCTTATGCCTTTGGACTTTTGTCCCTTTTCATATGAGTCCTCCTGCATGCCTTTCTTACTGAATTTTAACTCAGGATCCTCTATCCCATAGTGTCCTTTTGTGTGAGTGGTGTACTTCAGGTTTCGACTCACGGACGGAGAGGATCTTTCGGTAATTTAGTCTTTATGATTCAACATTTTGCTTTAATGTATGATGCTCTCAGAGGATTTTTGACTCTTATCTACCTTTTGGCATTCGTTCCTTGGCTTGGGATAATTTATATTAATATACTATTTACCTTGCTCTTTTCCATGGGTCCTCTGCCGCTGCCCCTTAGAACAATTTAAATGTGTGAAGTGGATGGAGCCTCAACATAGTATTTCGGACTCTTTGAGTCTGGCTTATTTCACAGGGGTTAAGCAGGACCTCAATGCACACAGAATTATTCGAGAAAATGACTAAGCTGGAAGAAAATATTTAATATAAACAACAAACCACATTCTAATCACTAAATTGTTTATCAATCCCAAAAATTATGATGTTCCCATGCAACCGCAGGTTTGCTCCCTTTATTGAAAACAAGAAAAAATCAAACTAAAGCAAACTAAAAAAAACATGACTCACAGAGTACCAGACGGATCACTTATATACAGGACTGAAGCATTCAAACAAACTCAAGAGAAATAAGGCTTGAGAACCAAACCATTTACTGGTAGGTTCTCCTCCCACCCTTGCAAATCTTGCAATTTGTAAGTCGAAGGACCAATCTTGGCTACAATCTGAAAAGGGCCTACCCACAACTGCTGGAATTTGGTATGCTTTCCTTTCTCGTCATGGGGGTGGTCCCATTTGAGGACTAAGTCTCCTACTTCAAATCCTTTTGTCCCAGCTTTTTGCTTGTCAAACCATCTCTTGACTGACTCTTGTTGTATCTTAAAGCATTCTTTGGCTTTAGATCTAGCCTCTTCTGCTTTCAGGAGATTATATATTCATATTTGTAAAACTTCATCATCTGACCCCCTAGACTCTTGGGCTAGTATGGAAGATGGTAGCAGGATATTGGGAGGAAGGATGGCTTCTTTACCATAGACTAGGGTATATGGGGACACTCCAATCATGGACTTGGGGGTGACTCTATCAGCCCAAAGGGCATTTGGTAAAGCTGAGTGCCAACTCCTCTAGTTTTCTACCACAGTCTTTTTTAAAATCCTAATCAGATTTTTGTTAGAAGATTCAGCCAGGCCATTTCCTTGTGGATAATAATTAGCCGAATAATGTAGTTTTATCCCTTTATCATGACCAAATGCAGTCAATTTGATTGATGAAAACTATTTAGCATTATCAAAAACTAACGAAACTGGAACTCCAAACCTGGTCATGATATGATCTTGTAGGAAGCTAATGACTTCGTCTTCATTTATCTTGCGCAGTGGGATAGCTTCGACCCAGCGAGTGAAATAATCAGTTGCAGTCAGAATGTATTTGTGTTGGAGAGAATAATTTGGTTTTATTTCTCCATTAATATCTAGCACCCACTGCTCGAATGGTTCCATGATCATCACAGGCTTTAGGGGTGCTGCTACTTTAGGCTGTCTCCCACCACATCTTTGGAAAATATCACATTTCCTGACATGTGCATGTGCATCCTTGAAGAGTGTAGGCCAATAGTAACCAGCTATGAGGATTTTGTGGGCTCTAGTGTCTCCTGAATAATGTCCCCTAGCAGGATCGTCATGTAATTCTGTCATTACTTTCTTTGCATCTTCTTTTTCTAGACATCTAAGGAGAACCCCGTCATAATTCTTTCTGAATAATACTCCTTCAGCAAGCTGATAGGAGGCTGATTTAAGGCACAGAGCTCTTCTTTGTTTGGAATTCCAATGTTCTGGCAACAGCCCTGATTGCAGGTAATGCACAAGGTCTCTATACCAAGACTCAGGAGTTGTAAACAGAGGACATACATCCATTACATGTAATTCAGCCTCATCCTCCCATGCTTTTTCTTCATTGTTCCCGCTTTCAGTCATCAATTTGCACAACCCTTGACCTTTCACTATAGACGCTGGTTTGAATTCAAGGTCGTACTCTTGAAGATTTGTTACCCAGTTTCCCCTTCTTTCTCCTAACTCTTTCTAAATTAGAAGGGATCTTACAGCTGGTTAGGGGACTATTACCTTGGTTTGATTTTTTAATATATAAGGCCTGAATTGCTTCACTACCTTAAATACTGCGTAATCTTGCTTATCAATGGTTGGGTAGTTTAATTCAGCCCCTTGTAGACCATTACTCATAAAGGAGATTGGGAATTCATCCCCCCCTTCTTCCTTTTGGGTGAGCACCACTACTAGTGATCATCGGATGCAAATGTATACAGAATAAAGTCTTTGTCAAAGTATGGGCTTTTCAATGAAGGTGCATGTCCAACAACAGTTTTAATTTTGCTGAAATCATTATTCTCAAGCTCAGTCCACTTGAATTGTGCATTCTGCTTGACTATCTGCTGCAGCGGCTTCACAGTCTGGGTGAAATCAGGAACAAACCTTTGCACGAAATTTATGGTTCCCATGAAGGATTGCATCCCCTTTTTATTATGGGGTAAGGGGATTTGTTAAATAGCCTTGATTTTTTATGGGTCAATGGAGATCCCCTATTTTGAGACTATATGGCCCAACAACTTTGCTTCCATGACAGTGAATACACACTTTTTTGGATTGAGTGAAATGCCATACTTACGACAGCGTTCGAAAATTTGATTTAAGTGAAATGCATGTTCTCCCCTTCTCTTCGAGAATATTGTAATATCATCAAGGTATACTACAGCACTTCATCCAATTAATCTATGGAAATCTATGTCCATAGCCCTCTGAAATGTCTCTCCAGCATTAATCAACCCAAAAGGCATTCTTCTATAGGCAAAGGTTCCCCATTTAGTTCTGAACGTTGTCTTTAATATGTCTTCTTCGGCCACTAATAGTTGGTTGTAGCCAGAGAAACCATCTAATAATGAAAACAGTTCAGAACCTGAAACCGTCTATAGCAGCTGCTCCATGGGTGGCACAGGATAGTTATCTTTATCTGATGCACGGTTTAAGTTTTTGAAATCCATGCAGAGTCTGATTTCTCCAGACTTTTTCCTTACTGGTACCAGATTTGATACCCACTTAGAGTGTCTGACTTTGAAGATGATTCTTGCGTCCAATAACTTCTTCACTTCACTTTGAATCAATGGTTCCATTTTTGGATGCATTTTCCTCAAAGGCTGCTGATATGGCTTGACTCCGGCCTTGATGGGAACCACGTGCTTGATGATGCTGGTGTCATACATTTTCAAATCTTCATACATCCATGTGAAAACATCTTTATACTATTTAAAAAGACTGATGAATTTGTCTCTTTCTATTGGCGAACAACATTTTCCAAGATTCACAAATTTAGGAGTCGTTTCGGTCCCCAAATTTATCAGTTCGAACTGTAGCGATGAGCTGTGTGTCTTTATGTTGGGTGGTCTTCTGAATTTTTCGTTCAAATCGAACATTTTTTCCAACGTTTTGACTCCTTTAGGAATGAATTTAATGTATTTCATCTCATCCTGATGCTCTTCATCGTCTATGATTGCTCCTTTGAACACCTCATCATTCGTTAAACATTCTATGATCTGCTGGTCATCATCGAACACTCATAGGTTCGTAATCATATTAGGTACAGAGGGCTTGAAAATCAGTTCAACAAAACATTGATTATTAGTGGGTACGAGTCTAGCGACCGAAGTGGCTAATAAGTCAGCAGCTGCGTTTTTTTATTCTTGGAAGTGAAATAATGTTAAATGCATTAAAATATTTCAGCAAATCCCATACCTCATTCTGGTAAGCTTTTAAGTGAGGAGAAATACAATGTATCTGATTCTGGATTTGTTTCACAATAATTTCAGAATCCCTAAAAACTTTTAGATTACTTACCTTCAATTCAATTGCCTTCTTTAGTCCCTGCACCAGTGCCTCGTACTCAGTTGTATTGTTAGTACACTCAAACTCTAATATACATGATAGGAAATTTTTATTCTTTTTTGGGTCAATCAGGACACAGCCAGCCCCTGACCCTTCTAATGTCTTAGAGCCATTGAAAAATAAAGTCCAAAAATCATTAACTACTGGAAATGAATCTACTTCTACTGCTAAGTCTACTATTTTACAGTCAATTTCATCAACCTGTGAGAATCAAAGGAGATCAGGCTGGGTATCAGATGTGTTGCTGGCTTCTTCTGCTCGGTAATTACGTGGTTCCAACTCAATAAAATAGTTTCCCAATACAGAATCCACTAGTACGTTCTTCTCCTCCAGTTGTGTAACATTATACTTCATGTGAGGCTCTCTTAAAACCTTAATCTGATTCGGACTTCCTTTGTATGGAAACCACAAGTGCGACCAATATGAGGTGAAATATCCATTTAATTTGGCCGACCAATCTCTGCTTAGGATGAGACCATAAGCATCTGGTATATCAGCCACCACGATGTTAATAACTTGGCACACTTTGTCATTAGATGCCAGACGGACTAGGACATCTTCCATCTCACCAATAACCTTCACATCCGTTCTGTCCAATTGAACCACCCTCCATGTGGACGGCCTAGGCTGCCCATTGATCTTTTTACAGACTGATATGGGCATAACATTTACTGACGCCCCTGAGTCTACCAGGCAGTTATGTACATTATGATTGAAAATTTCAAACGTGAGGAGGAAAGGTGGATGTTTGCTTTTAGACTTACCTTCAACGCTGGTTTCTCCAATTTCTTCCTCTTCCTGAGGTTGGTTACTCGCGGGAAGCTTCTCATCCGATGTTTCCAGTGCTTTCAACAGTCTTTCCTTTTGCTGAGGCACTTTACATATTTCGAATAGTGGAACATTAGCTTTTATCTTCTTTAGATCTTCCACAATGTCATAATCCATCGGTTTCTCAATTGGATGGGGTTTTCCAGCAATTTATTCACTGGGGCTGGCCTGCGCGTCACTCAGCCTAGGATCTTGGTTGGTGACAGTGAACTCTGGAATTTTATTAGCCAATGATTTGTCTTGAAATCTCTTTTTAACATTTCTCTGCAGCCTCTTAATCTTTGGAAGTATAAGACTGTCTTCCCTAACCGTCCCTTGGCTCCTCGTGGCTATGTTGGTTTCCATAACGCCTTTACACCCTGGAGTATTTTCTTCTTCAGCATCAAATAATGAGACAGAATTCCATAAAGCCAAGGTTTCCTCTTCCTATTCCTGAGTGGATGTGGAAGCAGAATTTTCCTTTCTTTCCTCATTTCCCTCTTCTGTCAATTTAGAGTCTAACAGCTGACTCATGACCAACGTCATCGAATTTATCCACTGTGGACAATTCTTCTCAGAATGTGGTTTCTGGTGGAATGTGCAAAAATTATCCAAGCCCACCTCTGTCAAGTTCATAGATGCAGTATTTTGAGAAGGCGGTTTAAAATGGTGGTTATCCTCTCTTTTCTTATAATATGGCCTAAAAAACTTTTGTGCCTCCTTTTCTTTCTCCATATCTATGATTTTATTGGAAAGCTTCTCCATCATTTTGGCCATATTTTCCAAATCTGGAGACTTTTCTTCCTTAGGCTTGGCAAACAATAAGGTTTTTCTTCCTGTACCTTTCTCTCCAGACTATTCTGGATAGTCTTCAATGCTCTCTCTTTCATCTTCCACCACTTCTGCTTCCTCATAGGTTTTTGTCAAAGTAGGCTTGGCTCTACCTTTGGCAAACATGGCCAAATCAGGGCCTAAAGCTTAAGTATAGTATTCAATAAGGACTTTGTCTGAAGGCTTATCTATTTCAGAGAAATTATTTAGATATGTGAAACTATGCACTTTTTCTTTTCTTTCTTTCTTCAACGCGCACAACCCTTTCATGAGAGCTACATGAGTTTTCTGCGTTGCATACTTACTTTTGAACATTCTTTCGAAGGTATCCCAATCAAGGATAGAGTTAGCCAGCAATCCAAAGTACCATGACGTTGCGGCTCCTTTAAGGGTATGAGAGAACAGTCTGCATACCACGTCTTCATGTTCCCTGGCCCTTAATCCCTCAATTTCCAAATAAAAGCTTTGTAGGTGATCATCGACTAGTATTTTCTCATTGGGATCAAACTTGGGAAACATTTATTCAAAGGCTTGAGGTAAGTCATGTAAAGGAGGTGTAAGTTTCAATGGTGATCTGGCTCTCTAGGCGGGAGGCGGATTAGGTCGGTTAGGTGGTTGATTAGCATTAACTCTTGCCATGAGTCTGGGTGGCAAGTGAGGACGTGAACCAACTGGAATGTGAGCAGGAGAACTGTGAGGGGTTTTTGGGCCTTCTTGATTCAAAGGTAGCACAACTTCCTGTAAGGATTTTTCTACAAGCTCTTCCTAGTCTCCAACCAGCACTGAGCCTTCCGCTTCAGGGTGATCCTTCCTTTTATACTCTCTTCTGGGCAGTTCAGGAATGACTGGCAATCCTCCAATCTTCTTTACATATGCCCTGGTACGTCTTCTCAGGTCATTAAAAATTTCGTTACCAACTGAGTATAGATGTTCTCTTTCTTCCGGGATGGGATTATGAAACCCACTACTTTTAGAACTGTTACCGGTGGAATATTCTCGGGAAAACGGGTTTCCTCGGCCAGCCATGCACTAGCGGCCCTCGTTATAGCACCAAAACTGTTGGGGCCCCGAAAATCGCAGGTGACAACAGTAAGGGATTTTCCCCAATCAACGTTCCCAACTAGCCCGTTGACTATTTGATATAGGGAATCCATCCGGTTTGTGGTCCAGCTACCGTAGGTCAAGTAACAAACAAAGGGCTTTACCGGTTGCGGCCCGGTCCATTGAGATTTTGTATTTTTGACTTAATGTATGGTATGCAAGTTCCTACCTAAAAATGCAGAGTGCTAAAGATGCAAGGAATAGTCACAATGTGATGCGCAGGTTCTTACCTCTCATCTTAAGGTTTACAAGCACCCAAAAACACATACAACACAAACTTAGACTAACTAACTAAACTATCCCTAGGGAGCAGAGTTATCATTCATTGGTGAGTAATACATTTTGTACGTGCATTATGAGGAGTTACAGATAGCTAATACTTCATTCAAAACACATGAACAATTACAGATATTTAAACAACCAGATAGCCGATTATTTTATGAACAACATTCATTACTCACAGTGGAAGACATCCCAAAAGATACTGAAGAACATTCAACAAGAACATAGGTTCATAAATTTAAATACTCTCACAGTTAATGAAACACAGCTGAAAATGAAATAGTTTCTCTTCAACATTATTCATTTAGTCGCATTGATATATTCCACATTAAGCTCTCTCCAGCAGGAAAAAGTTGCACTTTCTGACTGTAAAACAAAATAGTTCCTCTTACAAGCAAAAGAGTTTACAAATTTTTCAGGGAAAAATCCCCTGTCTAAGTCCTATCTTTACAATATTTAAACTACTGCAGCCAATCGCTTGGGCTGCCTCCCAGTTCATGACCTTTCATTTCCCAACGCTTCAGATGCCTTTCTTCTTTTGCATGTACTCACGAGCAGTTGAGTAATTGCTGGACCTTTTGGTTCTGCATTTGGTTGCCTTCAACTTTGTCCTTTTCCTCGCGACGTTGTCGGCATTTCGTCATACCTGTAGTCAATGGCTGTGCATCATTCTTTGGAAAAGCATTTTAAACATTAGAATCATTCACCTGAAATGGCTAACCATAAGAAAATAACTCGGTGTATCTGTTAATTTGAAGAATTTTGACTGAGCCTTGAGTGGGAAAGATATAAATCGGTAGTCAGTAGGCTTTGGCATCAGACGCGGGAAGACTTTCCTTGCCGCAACGGCGGAAAATAAAAGAGATAAAGTGGTGCGACCATGTGGGATGGAAAGAATTTACATCGGACATCGGAAGGGTTTGTACATCGGAAGCTAAACCACTTTCCTAGCCTTAACAGCGGAAGGGTGACGACTAAGACATGCGGCCTTCAGGCAGGAAAAAATCTAAATCGGATGTCAAGGCACTATGCGTTTCGGATGCTAAACTTCTTGGGCGGCTGCAACAGCGGAAGGGAGAAGGATTGTAGCTTCCAATTCAATAAGAAAAGATGCCCGATTCGAGAAAACTTGAGTGTTTTGAACAGTTAAGGACGAGTAACAGCTAAAGTCGTTCTTTCTGCGAAATGGCGGCCTTAAAGGAAAAAGGTTTGACTTCTCCAAAATCACACCCTCGATCCAACACGAAAATCAAATCCAAACGATCTCTGAAAACAAGCCGCAATCTAATTTTCAGAATCAAAGCAAGACCTCATGAGATCAAAGAACTTTAAATGATAAGGAGGGGCCCAAAATTTAAGAAACTCGGGGGGGAAAGTTGTAGTTGAAACAGAAGGTTATCAACCTTTGAATCAGTTGGGCCCAGATACACCTTACTATTCACATGTTCACTCACCACCTCATTCTCCACCCAGAATCATGGCTTATCTAAATGAAAATCAACCAAATCCACCACCTTCTTGGAAGTTTAGGTCACCTTTTAACCTAGCACCTCCCTTACATGATTTGCCTCAAGCATTTGAGAAAATGTTGCCTATGTTTGACCCAAGTGAAAATTTTGGTAGATGATCATTTGCAAAGTTTTTACTTGGCTATAGAAGGACTATGGGCTGGAGAACATGAAGATGTAGTCTGTAGATTGTTTCCACATACCCTGAAAGGAGCAACAGCCTCATGATATTTTGCTCTTCCTGCAAATTCAATTATAGACTGGGACACATTTGAAAGAATATTTAGAAGTAAATATGTAGTTTATAAAACTCATGCAGCTTTAATGAAAGGGTTATGCGCTTTAAAGAAAGAAAGGAAAGAAAAGGTGCATAATTTCACTTAGAGATTTGCTACTTATCTAAAAAAAATTACTGCAGCTGATAAGCCATCTGACAAAGTTCTGATTGAATATTATACTTCAGCTCTAGGGCCTAATTTGGCCATGTTTTCTAAGATAACAGTCAAACCTACATTATCAGAAACCTATGAGGAAGCTGAGAGGGTAGAGTTTGAGATGGAGAGCATAGAAAATTATCCTGTGTAGTCGAAAGAAAAAGATTTTGGTAAGAAACCTTTATTACTGACTAATCCTAAGGATGAGTGATCACAAGATTTTGAAGGGATGGTGAAGATGATGCAGAAGCTATCCAACAGAGTAGTAGATTTGGAAAAATAAAAGGAAGCTAACAAATCATATAAGCCTTACTATAAAAGGAGAGAGGACAACAATCAATCTAAACCTCCTCCACACAGTCCTACATCAATGAATTTAACTGAGGTAGGTATGGATAATTTTTGCACCTTTCATCAGCAACCTCATTCTAAGAAGAATTGCCCCCAATGGATAAATTCTATGACATTGGTAATGAATTAGTTGTTGGACTCCAAACTAACAGAAGCTGATAATGAGCAAGAAAGGGATAATCAACCCAGGGAAAAACAAGAAGAGGATACTCTGGTTTTAAGGGACTGTGTCTCAATGTTTGATACATAAGAGGAAGGTTCTCTGAAACAAGAAGAAACATCATAAACAAATGTGACAACAAGAAGTCAGGGTTTATTAAAAGAAGACAAGTCAATACTTCCAAAGATCAAGAAACTTCAGGAAAATATGAATAAGATACAGAAGAAAAGTACAACTGATAAAATACTAGAATTTACCATTACAAGTCAAGATCCTAAGAAAATTAACATGCATGTTAAGCCCATTGAAGCCAAGGTTGATAATGTCAAGAAGAATCTCAAAACACTTGAGATGGGGTATGATATTGTGGAAGAGATTAAAAAGGCTAAGGAAAATATCTCATTATTCGAAATGTGCAATTTACCTTAGCAGAAAGAAAAATTGTTAAAAGCACTTGAAGTACAAGAAGAAGAGCTTCCCACTGACAACCAACCTGTAGAAGAAATTGGTGAAGCAAGTGTGGGAGGTAAGCCTAAGTTTATAACCCCACCATTTCTCCTGACTTTTGACATTTTCAACTATAATGTGCAGAACTGTTTAGTAGACTCAGGGGCATAAATCAATGTTATCCCACTTTCAATCTATAAGAGAATCAATGGACAACCTAAACCATCCACTTGGCAGGTTATTCAATTAGACAGGACAGCTGTGAAAGTAGTCATGGAAATGGAAGATGTCTTAATTCGCTTATCTCCAAATGAGAAGGTATGTCAGTACATTGATATTATAGTTGCAGACTTTTTCGATGCTTATGGACTTGTTTTGAGTCGACACTAGTCAGCAAGGCAAGATGGTTATTTCGCATCAGATTGGTCACAACTGTGGTTGCCTCATAAGGGAAGTCCCAATTAGATTAAAATATTAAGAGAGCCTCAAATGAAGCACAATGTTACTCAGTTGGAGGGAAAAAACAAACCAGTGAATTCTGTGTTGGGAAATTACTTCATTGAGTAGAACCAGGAAATTACCAAGCAGAAGAAGCCAGTGATACACTAGACACCCAGCCCAATCTCCTTCGATTTTCACGGGCTGATGAAATTGATCGTAAAATAGTAGACTTAGTTTCAGATGTAGTTTTTGATTCAAGTACAGTAAAAGTATATAGTTTTTGAACCCTTTTTTTTTATGGATCTAAAACATTGGAAGGATCAAGACCTGGTTGTGTCCTGGTTGATCCAAAGAAAAATAAACATTTTCTTTCATGTAGATTAGAGTTCGAATGTAACAATAATATAGCCAAATATGAAGCACTAGTTCAGGGACTAAGAAAATCAATTGAACTAAAAGTGAAAAATATGAAAGTGTATGGGGATTCTAAAATAGTCGTAAAGCAAATTCAAAATAAGAATGCAGCAGTTGACTTATTAGCTACCTCAACTGCAAGACTTGTACCTTCAAATAACAGATGTTGTATGGAATTACTTTTTAGGGCTTCGGATCCAGACATGACCACCAATCTACGAGTTTTTGATGATGATAAAAAAAATTTGGAATGTTTGATGAATGATGAGACTTTCAAAGGAGCAATAATCGATGATGAGGAACACCAATCTGAATTAAAATTTTACAACTTTATTCCTAAAGGAGTCAAGACCTTAGAGTGAATGTTTGATCTAGACAACAAATTCAAAAGGCTAGCAAATGTCAAGACTCACAGCTCATCCTTACAATTTGAGCTAATAAATTTGGGAACTGAAGTTGACCCCAAATATGTAAATTTGGGAAAGTGTTGTTCTCTGGGTGAAAGAAATAAGTTCATTAGTTTGTTCAAACAGTACAAATATGTGTTTTCCTAGACATATGAAGAGATTTAAACATATGACACGATGATTATACAACATGTCATCCCTATTAGCTGGATTCAAGCCTTATCAACAGCCTTTGAGGAAGATGCATCCAAAACTGGAACCTTTAATTCAGAGTGAAGTGAAAAAATTATTGGATGCTAAAATTAAATTCAAAGTTAGACATTCAAAATGGGTTTCTAATTTGGTGCCACTAGGGAAGAAATACGGAGAAATTAGGCTATGTGTAGATTTCAAAAACCTCAATCGTGCTTTAGATAAAGATAACTATCCATTCCCACCCATGGAACAAATATTGCAGATGGTTTCAGGTTCTGAATTATTTTCATTAATAGATGGATTCTCTGGCTATAATCAAGTGTTAGTAGTTAAAGAGGACAGACTTAAAACTACATTCGAAAAAAAGTGGGGAACTTTTGCTTACAGAAGAATGCCCTTTGGACTTATCAATGCTAAATCTACTTTCTAAAAGGCCATGGATATAGCTTTGCGCAGTCTGATTGGTTGTAGTATTGTAGTATATCTCGATGATGTCATGATATTTTCAAAGAAGAGATAAGAACACGCATTTCATCTAAAACAAATTTTTGAGCCTTGTCGAAAATATGGTATCTCACTGAAACCTAAGAAATGTGTGTTTGTAGTTATAGAAGGAAAGCTACTGGGTCATGTTGTTTCTAAAAAAGGGATCTCCATAGACCTAGAAAGGATTAAGGCCATAGAGCAGATCCCTTTACCCCATAACAAAAAAGGTATGCAATCATTCATGGGGACAATTAATTTTGTGCGAAGGTTTGTACCAGATTTTGCTAAAATTGTCAAACCTTTGCATAAAATGGTGAAAAAAAGTGTACAATTCAAATGGACTGATGTGGAGAAGAATGCATTCAGTAAGATAAAGACATCTATTGCCCATGCACCATCTCTCAAAAGTCCAAATTTTGAAAAGGATTTTATTTTGTACACTTTTGCATCTGATGATTCATTGGCAGCGGTGCTTACACAGAAGGAATATGGGGGAGATGAGTACCCCATATCGATTATGAGCACTGGTCTGTAGGGAGATGAATTGAATTACCCAGCTGTCGATAAAGAAGATTATGCAGTTTTCAAAGCAGTAAAACAATTCAGGCCATACATACTGAAGAACTGGACTAAGGTAATAGTTCCACACCTAGCTGTAAGATATCTTTTTGTAGAAAAAGAATTAGGAGAAAGAAGAGGCAACTGGGTAATAGCTTTACAAGAATATTACCTTGAATTTAAACAGTCATCCATAGTTAAAGGGAAAGGACTATGCAAGCTAATGGCTGAAGGTAAAGAAAACAGCGAAAACAGTTGGGACAATAAAGCTAAGTTACATATGGTGGATGTATGTCCTCTGTTCACAGCTCTAGATTCTTGGTATCGAGACCTTATTCATTACCTTCAGGAAGGATATTTTCCAGAACATTGGAATTCCAAACAACGAATAGCATTATGCCTTAAATCAACTTCATATCAGATCATTGATGGGGTATTATTCTGAAATAATTATGATGGAGTTCTTCTCAGGTGCTTAGAGCGAGAAGATGCAAAGAAGGTCATAACAGAATTACATGATGGGCCTGCTAGAGGTCAACTTTTAAGAGATACAACAGCCCACAAGATTCTCAGAGCCGGATTCTATTGGCCCAGACTGTTCAAGGATGCGCATGCCCATGTCAGAAAGTGTGATGTCTGCCAGAGGTGTGTGGGAAGACAAGCCAAAGCAGCAGGACCACTGAAGCCTATAATGATAACAGAACCATTCGAGCAATGGGAGATCGATATCATTGGAGAGATAAAACCAAATTCTTCCTTAAAGCACAAATACATTTTGATGACAACTGACTACTTCACCAAATGGGTTGAGGCCATTCCGTTACAAAAAGTGAATGAAGAAGCAGTCATGGATTTCTTACAAGATCACATCATGACCAGGTTTGGGGTTCCAATTTCACTAGTTTTTGATAATGCTACTTATTTTTCTTCTATTAGATTAAATGCATTTGCAAATGAAAGAGGAATTAAGTTGCATTATGTTGAAATATTGTAACTTCAAATAATATTCTATATGTATCTTTTTGTGGTCCTTGATGGTCCTACCAGGAGAACCACTTGTATTACATTGTACCCTGATGCTCCTAATCGGAAGAACTAATAAGAGTCATGAGGTAATCCCCTCTAATTTTAAAGGTGGTTCATTAGCACCCTGGTGTGGTTACTTGAGCCTACATGTGTAACTCGATCCTACATGATTTAACTCGAGCCTACATGTCAAATGAGTTAACTTAAGTGAACAGATGAATATAAATAGAGGTGTATTGCTCCTCATTTGGAACACACACACACTCTCACTTGTGTAGCACATTAGTGGAGAAGAGAAGTAGCTGGAGAAGGAGGAGGATCAGGGTTTGATCTCCTTGCTGGTTTTATCTTTTATCTTTTTGGGACATCTATATTGAGGAAGCTTTTGCTGGGTTTTTCCCTTTAGGGTTTTCCCAGGATAAATTTGTGTTGTTCTTGTGATACTGTTTCTTTCACTGATCCTATTTATATGCTTTAGTTATGAAAATGAAATGAAATACTGATGTTCTAGCTTAGCATATAGAAATTTAACACAATATTCTGCAAACTATTACCCACAAGGAAATGGTTTGGCAGAATCTATAAATAAGAATCTGATGAGGATCCTAAAGAAAACCATGATAGAAAACCAGAGAAGACGACACTTAGCATTACCTAATTCTCTTTCGGCTGATAGAGTCAAACCCAAGAATTCCTTAGGTGTTTCACCATACACCCTTGTCTATGGAAAAGAAGCTATTCTTCCTCCCAACATTATGTTACCTTCTTACATATTATCTCAGGAATCTAGAGGTACCGATAATGAAATCATACAGAATAGAATCTATAATCTTGTGAAGGTGGAAGAGTCTAGGTCCAAATCCAGAGACCGATTTAAGCATCAACGGGAAGTAGTGAAACAGTGGTTTGATAAGCATAAAGCTGGAAACAAGGAATTTGAAGTGGGAGATCTAGTTCTTAAGTGGGATCATCTGCATGATGAAAAGGGGAAGCACACTAAGTTTTAACAGTTATGGGTAGGCCCTTTTCTGATTGCAGCCAAGCTTGGCCCCTCAACATACAAGTTATAGGATCTACAGGGGTAGGAAGAGAACTTACCAGTTAATGGTTTAGTTCTGAAACCTTATTTTTCCTAATTTTTATTTCTTAGTTATACTATATATAAATAAACTGATTGCTTTGTGTTGTTTTGGATTTATTTTATTTTGTTTTTTTGTAGTTAAATTTTGGTTTATTTTAATAAAGAAGAACAACTTTTGGTTGCATGAAGTCCCTCAAAATTATAGAATAACTAAAATCCTTGATTATAAGACTGTGTACTATTGATTTATTTGAAATAAATTCTTCTAGTTTAGCAGCTTTCCTAAATGGATATGAACACATTGAAGTCTTACTTAATCCTTGTAAAATAACTCAGGGTCAAAAGGTCTGGAATACTATTTTGAGGCTCCATCCATCTCACATTTGAAATGTCTGAGAGGGTGACGGCAAATACCCATGGAGAGGAAGCATGGTAAATAGTATATTATATATAAATGATCCCATTCCAAGACTTGAAAGCTAAAAAGGAAAATAAGAGTCAAAATCTCCTAAAAAAGTAATATGTATTAAAACAACGTAGTGAACCATATGAGTACAAGATTGCCAAAGTTCTTCTCCGTCCGTGAGCTGAAACATCAATACATATCTCACACAAAAGGACACTATGGATAGAGGAGCCTGAATAAAAATTAAAAAAAATCAGAAAGAAGGCATGCAGAAGGACTCAGAAAGGACAAAAAAGCCCAAAAGCACAAAAGTGCAAAATGGCATGGGAATGAGGAACAAACAAATATTTATGTTTACCATATGTTACGATCCTGTGGTGTCCAAGCTTGGATCTACCCAAAGACAGAGGTAAAAAAGGAAACTCATATTCCTGGCCTCAAAAGAGTTATCTAGACTTTGCAATCTTGGTTCCCATTATCCCTAAATTGGACTATCATCAATGATTAAAGTACAAATATTTGTCATTTGGGAAATCTAGACATCTAGAAGAATTCAGCATGTTGGTATGTATTGTCAAAACAGTATGTTCCTCAAAGAAGAAGTTGTCCAGAGATCTGTGTTCACCAGGTAGTTTCCAATTGTTGCAGCTGCAACCTTTTTTCCCAAATTTTAAAATTTGGGACGCTCCTTTCTTGATTTTATCTTACTTGGGATTGTTTGGTTTCCTAAAATTTGTCAATCCTCTGCTATACACTTTGATTTTTTGAAGACTGTGGAGTTTGTTTATTTTCAGAGCTTAACATTTTCTCTCCCGATGATTTTGTTTTATCACTATCAGATGTTTATTGAAGATTGAGTCGGGGCTTTAGTTCTCTATGCCGCCACTGTTTCGGAGGTTAAATGAACTAATTTTATCACCACCCAGCTGGAAGTCTTTTGAGCACTTAATGTTTAAATTTTTTAAATGACTTGGTTTTTATCACTGTCGGAGCTAAATCGATGAAGGAATCAAGGAATTAGTCCTCTATGCCACCGATGGATAGTTTTTATCCTCACCGATTCCGTGACCTTTATTGTTCAAACCTTTTTTTTTTTCGACGACTATGTTTTTATTTTCATTATCAGAATATTTTTTGACTAGCTGTCGGAATTTTAGTCTTCTACGATGCCGTCGTTTCAGATGCCTTTTTGTTGGTCTCGTGAATACTGTGGAGTATTTTTTGTCTTGAGCTGTCTATACATAGTTGTTGAAACTTCTGATCGCTGATGGTGTCATGATTACCAGGACCTGTAGTCTGTATGTCTTCCTCCGTTACGGCTGCTTAGTGAACTAGCCGTCCGACATATAGTCCTTTCTCTCACCGATGCCGATGTATTTAGTGGGTAGTGGTTCCGATATTGGATGCATGACTATGTTTTATCAACCCAAATGGCACTTCTCCGTTCGAGTTCCGACACTCCATATGTTGGCACACAAAAGGACACTTATGGATTGCAGGTTGCCTAAACACTATATATGGGCATGCCATGAGATGCATTCACTATCCAACCAGCTTTCCATTTTACCTTTTCATATGTTTAATGCTATAGGAAACTATGTAAAAAACAACTTATGTACATACGCGACTATCTCCATAGCATCCCACGTACTGTACGTAAGTATCTTCATTGCAACCCTCGTACAGATCTGTACACGGGTTTCCCTTATAGCAACTCACGTGTCATACACGGGTTTCTAGTATCAATACTCGCATACACATCCATTCAACATTAAAAATAATAAAACATGATTAATGGATATTTATTGAGCCCTAATCAATAACTATCTCAACTGTATCAACCTTCTCAACCTTCGAAACTGCTCTATTTCCTAAAGTATAAATAGAGGCCTTGGGGAGAGCATTGGTCAATCAATATTGGAGAGCAAAGTAAGCTGGTGGTATATCTTTAGAAGTCTTTGGAGCAGCAAAAATCAAAATCCTTTGGTTGCAGAGAAGTCCGTGTTTCAGGCGTTGGGTTGTACACTTATCTCATTCACTATTGTTAATAAAGAGAATTCTTCTTCCAACTTTGTGTTGAGTCTCTTTCATTTATCATTGTTTGATCAATTACTTTTATTAAGAACTCTATATATTGTTCATCTAACTTGTCATATATAAATGTATAAGATTGTACTTGGAGAATTGTCTCTTTGCAGGTAAAGGAGGTGCATTCCTGGAATCTTTGGAGAGGAGCAGAGCGGGAGAAGACAAAGCTTGGATCAACCGTCATTAATCGAGTGAGTTCACCATATCTTCCTATTTCCTTTCTTTACTTTAAAGCTGATTGTTTGCAAGTTTTAGAAGCACGTTGGTAACCCCAGATCCTCGGTTATAATGGTGTTTATTCCTGAATAACAGAACTGGCGACTCCGCTGGGGAGCCCAGCCTTGCTGTGGGTTATTTCTATTTACCGTTGCCCAGTATTTTCCTTGATTGTATGTGTGGTCTCTTGTCTTGGTTCATGCTTAGGGTAGTGTTTGAAGACCTTGAAAAATTTCTCTTTTATTAGAAAATTTTATACCTATATGCAGGTTGCTCTTGCATATAGTCAGGTACAGAGGCATGCGTACGCAGGTTGCTCTCTAGGACAGTCATGTACAGTACGTGGGTTGCCCTTGTACACAGTTCCATACAAGTCCGAGTATTCAAATTTTTGGTTTAGGTTTTTTCTTGTCCCTGTCCTTTTATAAAGTTTGTTTGCTGGTTGTTCTTCCTTATAAGCATTGCACTGTTAGTTTGATGACCTTGTTGGCCACACCTTCTGCTTTCTTGTGAAGCCCTTGAGTTCTTATTGTTTGGATGGTCTTCTGTTAGCAACTTGAAGTGGATTTCCCAATTTGGGTTATAGGTTCAAGTGTTGTTGTCTGAATTAGTGATCAGGGTTCTAGGCACTATGTATCCTTTCTATTTTCGGATAGTATTTGGTTTTCCACTTACCTTTGTCTGATCTCAGTGATTTTCTTTCATTGTGTCCACCCAAGCTAGGGTTCCAAGTCTTCCTTAGGTGGTTGATCCTTGGTCTTTTAATCTTTTTAATTCACTCTGCTTACTTTATACAGCTATTTTAATTCACTCTGCTTACTTTATACAGCTATTTTAATTCAAACATACTCAGTTTTCGTGCATTTAGGTGCATAGTAGTCTTTCAGCATTTTAGAAACTGAAAAGAAAACATTTTAGAAGCTTTTGCATTTGATTTTGCATAGAGTATTTTCATTTTCAGTTTTTAAAATATAATCTCAAAAAACTACAAGAATATAGTCTTAGAGTTCTCTTTATCGTTGCATTTTCATCAATTTATATTACAAAAAGAAGAAAACAAGCTTGTTTTTTAGTAGTGGTAATTTTCTTTGGAAATATACACCTTTGTTTTACATTTCTTATCGAGTCAAAAACATCATAGTCCTTCACTCCACTTCCTTCTAAGTAAAAAATCGCCCTTAAAATGAACGCAATAATTAAAATTTATTAGTAATTTTTATTTTTTAGGGCCATACACCTACTAGCTTAGGCTAGACTTGTGGGATAGGAAGTATAAACTTCCCATAAGTTTTAAAATTCAGACATAGTGGGCTTATCTATAGGTAAATCCTTCTCTTTATCGATAGTATCTGGGAAGCTCCTCTCAAATGGGAGTCAAGCACGAGGCCATGTGGAGGCATTAGACTGACGAGATAACCCTCTGATTCCTTGTCGAGACGTAAATCAGGACTTTTACGCATCTGGGGATTCTGTCCTAGACAGAGTTTCGGGCTCAGCTACCCTGCCCATGCGTATGAGTCGAGCTTGCAACTGTCCCCACAGAATGTTGGTATAGTTTAGGTAGCCTCTAGTCTCTTGACATCTAGGGTTCATACATATGTAAACCAGAAGGCTATTTCCGGTTCACCTTGGACAAGCTTGGAAGGTAACCCTTGTTTAAAGTGTAGGAGGGCGATGGGTGATTCCTCTGCTTGTGCCTAAGAACCTCTTTAAGGACGCCAAGTAACTATTCTTTATCTTTCTTTGGGAAAGCATATATTTTACCCTTGCTGACTGTAGAGACCTTAGGAGTTTTCGTAGTGATTGCTTTGTGGTTTGTCTGTGTTTAGCCAACCTTAGGGTTTGAATTGTCAAATTTACAATCGTGGAGGAGAAACCTATGAGAAGGTCATGAAGGTTGCAAAGCCTTCCTCCTCTCATCACATTGGAACCTCGACCTCCACCTCAAAGGCGGAGATTGGACACGGAAGGATCATTTGAACCCATAGGACTAAGTGAAGTTCCGGGTGAACCAGCACTTAGGGATAACCGCTCTGATTTTAATATAGTTGAGATAGAAGACTTGTAGGTTGACAAGTTTTCAAGGAATTTTAATACACCCTTGACTGACTTAAACGATCCTGTGATCGTCCAGGTTAGGCCTTTTGATTCACCTGTTTTAGGTGTCCTTGTGGGAAGGATAATGTCTTCTGTGGGAGAAAGTTCTTTTTTTTTCACCTCATCCATTCCGGCTAAAGGGTTACTACCTCCCCTAGTAAGTGCCCCTAGATATAGCATACCTACTACACCCTTAACTCCACCGAGTCGGGTGGTTCAACCGTCGGTTCCCACAAGCCTAACAGGTGCTTTTGGTGGCATGGTTACTGGGATTCCTAACATACCTAACATTCCTTCCTCCTTCACAAACACTACCCAGAGCAGTCCAGTAGCATCCTCGTCTTTCGTCCAAGGATTTCCTTGGAATGGGGGGCATATTCCCCCATCCACTCCATACGTAGGACCATCACCTTCTTATTTAGGAGTGGCATTTAGTGCTTTATTTTGGCGACTTTTTATTTTGTCGTGGGATCCTTAGTCTGTCTGTGGCTGCTTAGTGCACTATCCACCCGACGTCTAGTGTTTTTTCTGCTGATAGGGTTTTCCTGCCAATTTGGTGTGCTTTTACCCTATTTCATGGGTTATGGAGGGTTTTGGTTTTGGATCAATTTGGGGATTTAGCGATGACAACACAGTACAGGATCTCAATTTTGATGTTTAGTCTTATGGATAGTGTGGTTCATTTTTTATTGAAAAGATAGATGATATTCAATGCAGTCTGGATTAATGACGAGTTTTTCTATTCGGGTTGTGTTTTTAATTACAGACGGACTTAGAGGATTTTCAGACCCAGCTTCCAAGATTTTCTTTGCATTATCATGCTTTCCTTTCATGCATTAATACTGTGTATACTTTATTTTACAGAATGCATATGGAGGAGGTAAATAGACTGATACAATTTTTCGTTATGTTTATGACAAGGTGATTGCTCCTGCAAAGAAGACATATCTAAAAGACAAAGCAAAAGAGAGTTGGCTGAAGAATGGGACAGGATAAAAGAATAAGAAGGTGAAGGTATGAGATCAATAGGGTCTCAAAAATACCAATGGATTACTGAGCAGAATCGATAGCAACAGAGGCTCAGGCTTGAAAAAAGTTCAATAGTTACCAAGCTGGTCCCTCTTTATAAAGTGCTCTTAAATTTTAATTTAAAATGTAACATATTCTATAAATGATGAGCACTTACTAAAATACAAAATTTTTGGATTGAATGGTTTCGGGAGCCCAATGGTCATCAAGAGGCAGCCCAAAGGTCATCAAGGGGCATCCCAAAGGTCATTGAGGGGTAGCTCAAAGGTTTTGCTTTTTGTATAAATATAGGAGAGCTTAGATAGAGCAAGGAATTTTTCCCAGATAGATTTGTGAGAGTATGCTGTAAGAAGAACTATTTCCTTTTGAAATAAATAATTACAAGTTTCATGATGGAGAAGCTGGGTGGAATGTTTCAAATGTTGTGCTATGGATCAGTTGAATGTGACCTATTTCATTTTAAGCTATATGTCCATTAACTGTGAGATCGTTCAAACTCTTTGAGCCTATGTTCATGTTATGAATGCACTCTAGTTTATTCTGTGAAATTTTCACTGTGAGTAATGAAGGTTTTCATAAACAATAAGTTATCTTGTTTTTCATATATCTATTAATGTTCATGTGTTCTGAAATAAGTAACAACTATCTATGATTTTTCTTAATGCATGTGAAGAAATAAATTACTCATTGATAAATGATAATTTTTCTCCCTATGGATAGGTTAGATAGTTAGTTTTAGTTTCTTGCTATGTGTGATTTAGATGCGAGAGAGTTAAGACAAGAGGTAAGACCCTACGCATCACACTGTGACACTCCCCATTGTCTCTATCAATCTGCAGTTTTAGATAGGCACTTTAACATCATACTTAAATTCAAAAAACTAAAAATATACACTGTGGACCAGGCCATAACTGGTAAAACCTTTTTTTTTTGTTGCTTGACCTACGGTAGCCAGACCGTAAACCGGACGGATTCCCCATACCAAACAGTAGCGGGCTAGTTGGGAACGTTTACTGGGGAGAATCTCTAACTGTTGTTACTTGTGATTTTCCAGGCCTCAACATAGCTAGAGAATTCAGCCCCACTAAGTAGGAGATCAAGTAAACATAAGAATATAAATAGGAGGCATCTCCCTTCATCTATACTCACTCACTCAATATGTTCTATTATTTACAATAATATTTGGAATACCATGTAATTTCTAAATTGTTTCCATGAATACATCAACTACTGTACTTGATTTAAAATGATGAGAACTCAAAGAATAAATTGGAATACTTTGTGAATCGATCCACTATTACCACGATGATTGTATTTTCTTCTAACTTTGGTAGACATGTGATAAAATCTTGTTATCTCCCAAACAATTTTATTTTCAGTAGATCAAGCTCAAACAATTTTTTTTTTTAGGAAGTGAAGATTTCAAGGTTTATTATAAATATTTTGATGATTAACAAATTTGGAATGCATGGTGTGTTGTTTGTTCAAAATCTTGAAAGTTTTATCTTTTAGTGGATTAGGCGAAGGTTCCAGCAGTTCATTAGCCACCAAACAACCATCTTTCGACAGCTAATAGTTTCAGCCTAGGACCATGTTAACCAACGAAAGCATGTTGATCACATTTTTTGAAAAGGGACTTTCGATAGCTTACGAAAAATTTCAAATAGTTCATTATCCACCGAAAGGCTTGCCTTTCGGTAGCTAAATGATTAGATCTGAAAAGGAATTAAACCACCGAAAGCTTGTTGAACATGTATTTTGTAAAGAATGATTTCAGTGGCTTGGGTGGATGTGGTAGCGGTTCATTAGCCACCGAAAGCAGAGCTTTCGGTAGCTAGCGAATTAAACCCTAGATTCTCTTAACCACTGAAAAGGATGAAAAGTGAAAACAATTACCTGTCCATCAAATCAAGCTCATCAGCATGAGGAAGGTCATGATTTAGCATGATTAAGCACTGAAAGGATGGGGAAACTGCAGTAAGAAATGGGTTTATTGCTAAAGAGGTCATTATTGATCTGACCTGACTGATGGAAATAAAAAACCTAATCTTCCCTCCATCTGTCCCATGATTGCAGTAAGCCTCCACGAAACACCAAGTTTAAATTAAAGATGATTAATAGGTTGGCTAGCTCGTTGACATCACTAGAATCTACCATCATATCACTCAAGTACCAACAAAGTGGTTAACCCCTCAAAATCAACACCATATCCTCAGTACACTTTTCATTTTGTGCATGCATCTTTAGTGCTCAAGGCCATGCGTAAAACCAACGTGATAATTGCCTTCACAGAGTTCAAATTTTTGTTTTGTAGGTACTAAGGATCACAGTTCAAAGATAAAGAAAGGAGGACCTGCCCTTAGAGAGGAACTAAGAGACATCAGCTATCTCAACTCACATCCAGAAGTTTGCCAATTCTTCAAGGATGCAGGCTGTTACAGATTTTGTGAGAAGATCCAAGATTCACACCAACAAGTTGCAGAAGCATTTTCCCTTTCTTTTGATGGCTCCAATGCACTGATAGGAAATGAGGTGTTCCTATTAGATGAAACCCTAATTGCAGTGTTGGAGACATCTACCATCATACACACTCTTTCGGTCAAATTGGCCTAGTTAAACCACTATCCTAAGTTTAATTGACATTAGTGGAGCATTAATTTCCATCATCCCAGTCATACCCACGCCTACCTACAGTCAAGGAGGCTAACTGGAGCACTCCAAGGGTGATCTGTGTGACATTAATGCACCTAATTTCTAACTGGTGGTTACTTTCAGTTCAACCAATCAGTTACAGTTAGTTAAGGCACCTCCATTCATTAAATATATTATTTAATGATTATTTTAATGATTATTTATTATTATTTAATGAACTGGAGTGAACAAGGCGCCTCCGCCAACTTCTGATGGTCAGTTAAGATTTAGTTAACCTCATCAGGGTTTATTGGAGTCATGCAATACTACCACTTGATGATTGGTTGCTATGACATGTGTTTGATCTCCTTCAGTTGAGATTAAGTCATTTATTGCACTCCAACTTCAGTTAAGGGTTTGGTGAGTCAATTAGGGTTTTGGTCAAGTGGTTAACAGAGTGAGATTGCATGGCAAAGAGTCAGTTAAGCTAGAATCACTCATTGAATTCGATTTGTCCCTTAGGTATTCAAATTTTTTCATGGATTTAAGCCATTGCTTTGCATGGGAATTGTAACCCTTTATTTTTTATTAAATATACAGAGAGGAAACCAATTCTGGTTTCAATTATTGCTAATTCATGAGTATTTGTTAATTATTCCTTGATGATTTTGATTCCTAGTTCCTAGATCATGTGCAAGAATTAATATGGTATCAGAGCTAGGAATCAAAATCATCAAGAATTAATATGGTATCAGAGCTTACGGCGGGACGAAGAACAAAACTCTCAAGAACAAGTTTTTGACATATTTCTCCATGAGAAGTGAGCAATAGATCAAAATTCCAGCACTGCACCAGAAGCCAATGCTTACCACTCAATATCCCAAGTAAAGAACTTGTTGATCAATATTGCTTGATTGACTATGTTGGGTGTGATGAAGGCCTAGAATGTGCAGGCTTTCCGACCTTATTTTGTCTTTTTTGTTTTGATTTTCAGGTTTCTATAGGTGAAGAATTCGCTACAGCATATCCACATGGCCTCCTCAGTACCTCTGTTGACTCCATACAATTTACACACATGGAAACTCAAAATGGAGCATCAACTGTATTCCAAAGGACTCTTTAGAGTCGCCATGGACACTGAAGTTGAGCCTGGATCCATCGTAGAAAAATCAAGATTCTTGAACAAGAAGGATGAAACCTTCGGTTTCTTGTGCCTCTCTATTTCCGATGACCTTCTCTTCCATCTTACAGATCTGAAGACACCGAAACAAATATGGGACAAATTGGAATCTCTTTATGGGCAGCATGATTACATGAGAGTTTATCAACTTGAAAATGAACTCATGTCTCTCCAACCTTCTAATTTAGAGACTTTGAATGATTTCTTTACAAAGTTCAAGCATACTGTTTTTCTCTTGAAGCAATGAAAAGTGGAGAAGGAAGATGATCAGCTCATCCTAGCCATCCTCTCCAAACTCGGGGCTGATTATTCAATTTTTTTTTCTACATTCCGTGCGGGGAAGCTCACAACTCCCGGATGAAAGATGCCTACACTCGATGCCTTCATTGAGTCCCTAACTAGTTAACATGACAAGCTTGTCCAGATGGGGATCATCCGATATTCCCGTGACCAAGCCCTCCATGTCACGGGGCCCAAAGATGTGAAGGGTAAAGGAAAGCAGCAGAAAAATCAGAAAACTAAATTTGATACTCCAAAGCCTAGACTTGAAAATCAGCAGCATGATGAATCTTCCGGTTCAAGGAAGAACAAAGGAAAAGGGCACAATGGGAAAGAAAAAGTCAGGTGTTCTTACTGCGGGAAGGGTTTTCACACTGAACATGCTTGCATGAAGAAAAATCTTGATGAAGCAACCTCTCTCCTTGAGAGGATTCACATCAATCTTCTGGAGAGCTTTCGGAGGAGAGATCACCAAGACCGGGAACCATAGCATGAGAAAGGTCATGCCCTCATGGCAAGCACTTGAAAGTCAAAATCACTGCTGATTGACAGTGGATCTTTGAATCACATGATGGCTGAAAAAGACTCCTTTTCATCCTTGGATACCAGCAAATACATTCCCATCCACTTGGGAGATGACTCCACCATCATTACCAAAGGACAAGGTACTGTAGATCTAGAAAATGGTTTTTTTTCTAATGTTTTGTATGTACCATCTCTAGCAGCAAATATCCTTAGTGTCTATCAAATGACACATACATGAATGCCTAAGAGGGTCTCTTTCATCCCAAATGATGTGGAGATAACAGAAATTGCATCCGGGAAACTCATTGCAAAAGGCCATGCAAATCATTATGCAAAAGCCTATGAGTTCTCTCACTTTGTTGCGGATGCAAAGCCCACCGCTTTGCTAATTCATGGAAATGAGGTTAGTAGGCTATGGAATGAAAGGTTTGGCCATATTAATTTCAAATATTTGCAGCAATTACAGAAAAATTCAATGGTTGAAGGCCTCCCAGTCATCAAGACAACCACGGGAGTCTGCAAGGGCTGTGTGATTGGAAAGCACCCTGAGCACAAATTCGATCGGGGGAAGGCAAACCGAGCTACAAGCATATTGGGGCTAATACATTCTGATATCAATGGTCCAATTCCTGTCACATCCATGAATGGATCAAGGTACCTCCTTACCTTTATTGATGATTTTTCAAGATATACATGGGTTTTCTTTCTCAAAAAGAAATCAGAGGTATGTGAAAAAATTTCTGAATTGAAGGCTTTGATCGAAAATGCCTCTGGGATTAAGATCAAGATATTGAGATTTGATAATGGAGGGGAGTATGTCAGTAATGAGTTTCTATCCATATGCTCCCAAAGTGATATTCAGGTCCAACACTCAATTCCCTACACTCCCCAGCAGAACGGAGTAGCGGAAAGGAAGAACCGGTCCCTCAAAGAGATGACCACCTGTATGTTGGAGTCAAAGAAGCTTTCTGAAAATTTGTGGGCTGAAGCCATGCATGCTGCAGAATACATTCAGAACAGGGTGCCACATTCATCAATGAAAGGTAATACTCCTTTCAAAGCATACTTTGGACACAATCCAGATGTGTCTAACCTATGGGTGTTTGGGTCCACTGCATGGGCCCAGATTCCGCTTGATAAAAGAAGGGCTTTGCAACCACAGAGCATAGAATGTATGTTTATTGGATATCCTGATGAATCTAAAGGATTCAAGCTACTAGATATCAATACCAAACATATCATCATCGAGAGAAGTGTCAAGTTTGATGAGCCTCTTCAGGAGGTGGAACTAGTGGAGGAGAAAACTGCTGAAATTCCTTCCTATTCCACTGAATATTTCCATGATGAAATTGGGGATGATGACCCTGATTTGGATCCTTTGATTTCTAATATCAGTGTGCCACAAACATCAGATACTGAATCAGAACCTTAAGTTCAAAATCATCTTCCTACATGGGCCCGACAGACACTCTCCTCCGCAGGAGACAACATTGGAAATCCGGATGATCCAAGGAGAACCCGGTCTGATTTCCAAAGAGAAGGTATTGCACTCTCTTGTTATGATATTTTGCTGTCCAAAAATTTCTATTTGATGATTAGTTCAGATCCAAAATCCTACTACCATGCTCGAAACGATCCGAGATGGCAAGTTGCCATGGATGAAGAGATGAATTCTCTTCAGAAAAACACTACTTGGGAGCTAGTTCCTCTTCCTCTGGAAAGAAAATTGGTTCAATGCAAGTGGGTGTTTCGGACAAAGGTTGCTACTGATGGAAGCACCTGAAAATATAAGGCAAGGCTGGTAGCAAAATGTTTCTCTCAGGTCCAAGGAGTGGACTACCATGAGACCTTTGCACCGGTTGCAAAAATGGACTCCATCCGCCTTGTTTTGGCTATTTCTGCATCCAAGCACTGGGAGGTGCATCACATGGATGTTAAGTCAGCCTTTCTGCATGGAGATCTTCATGAGTAGATATACATGAAGCATCCTGAGGGCTACATCACTGATCCATCTTTGGTTTGCAAGATAAAGAAGTCACTATATGGGTTAAAACAGGCCCCAACAGAGTGGTATTCCAAGATGGATGCCTTCCTTCTCTCGCAAAACTTTCAGAGATGTAGATCATATCCAAATGTGTATTTACAGCAGCATGATGGTAATATTATTATTATTGTTTTGATATGTTGATGACTTACTGATCACAGGTAGCACAATTGCCTCCATTTCAGCCATCAAAACTGCTCTCCACAATGCCTTTGAAATGAGTGATTTGGGGATTCTAAAACAATTTTTGGGGCTCTAAATCGAGCAAAATTCTGATGGGATTATGGTAAGTCATTCAAAATAAATTTCAGACCTGTTAGTCAAGTTTAACATGGCTGAATGTAGACCTGCACCATTCCCTTTCCTTTCAGGGATCAGCCTTGAAGAAGGAAAAAACACACCTTCCATGGATTGCACTATCTATAGACAGCTGATTGGTAGCTTGTTGTAATTGACACATTCTAGGCCTGATATTTGTTATGCCATGAATGCTGTATCAAGATACATGTAGAAGCCTCATGATCTTCATTGGAAGGCAGCCAAGAGGATCCTCCAGTACATTCAGGGAACCAGGATCTATACATTCACTACGCTACAGACTCCGAGCTAGAGCTGGTTGGATACACATATTCTGATTGGGCGGGTGATTCTATTGATTGGAATTAAACTTATGGATATTTATTCATGTTTGGTGGTGGCCCTATTTTCTGGTCAAGCAAAAAGCAGGCTACCATAGCACTATCTTCAGTAGAGGCCGAGTATCGAGGAGCGGTGAATGCTTGCATCCAAGCAGTTTGGTTGCAAGGCATTCTTTCAGAGTTTGATCTTGGTAGTACTTTGTCCACTGTCCTCTTTTGTGACAACAAAAGTGCTATTAAGATATCCATGGATCCAGTTACCAGGCAGAGGACCAAGCATGTAGAGATTCACATGCACTACATCAGGGAGCTAGTGCATGACAGGACCATCATTCTACAATACTGCCCGATTGATGAGTAGATTGCAAACATCTTCACCAAGAGATTTTCAGAAAAAGAAGTTCACATACCTCCGTTCACTATTGGGGGTGAGTTCATCAGGGTGATCCAGACTACTTTCAGTGTTCAGCTTGAGGCGGGGTTTTTTTTCCCACTGGGTTTTCCCTCTTTTCCTCACTTAGTTTGTTTTGAGTATTGTTTCAGTTGATTTATTATATAGGGTGACCTATGGCCTTTGTTTCCAGGGCCCTAGCATTTTATGCATCTATGTTTTCTAACTCTTCCTGAGTATAGCTTAAGGGGGGGTGTTGGAGACATTTACCTTCATACTCACTCCTTCGGTCAAATTGGCCTAGTTAAACAACTATCATAAGTTTAATTGACATCAGTGGAGCATTAATTACCATCATCCCAGTCACTCCAATGCCTACCTATAGTCAAGGAGGCTAACTTAGCCTTTCCTATAGTCAAGGAGGCTAACTAGAGCACTCCAGGGGTGATCTGTGTGACATTCATGCACCTAATTGCTAACTGGGGGTTACTTTCAGTTCAACCAATTAGTTACAGTTAGTTAAGGCACCTCCATTCATTAAATATATTATTTAATGATTATTTAATGATTATTTATTATTATTTTAATGAACTGGAGTGAACAAGGCGCCTTCACCAACTTCTGATGGTCAGTTCAGCTTCAGTTAACCTCATCAGGGTTTATTGAGTCATGCAATACTAGGACTTGATGATTGGATTGCTATGACATGTGTTTGATCTCCTTCAGTTGAGATTCAGTCATTTATTGCACTCCAACTTCAGTTAGGGTTTGGTGAGTCAATTAGGGTTTTGGTTAAGTGGTTAATTGAGTGAGATTGCATGGCAAAGAGTCAGTTAAGCTAGACTCACTCACTGAATTCGAATTGTCCCTTACGTATTCGAATTCTTCATGGAGTTAAGTTATTGATATGCATGGATATTGTAATCCTTTATTGTTTATATAATATACAAGGAGGAAACCTATTTGGATTCCAGTTATTTCCAATTCATGAGTATTTGTTAATAATTCTTTGATGATTTTGATTATTTTGATGATTTTTATTGTTTATTAAATGTACAGAGAGGAAACCAATTCTGGTTTCAATTATTGCTAATTCATGAGTATTTGTTAATTATTCCTTGATGATTTTGATTCCTAGTTCCTAGATCATGTGCAAGAATTAATATGCACAGGTGACAGAACTCCCAAGAACTCGGGAGAAGTAGTTTAAACCCACCATTACTAAAAATGTGGAGTTTAGATCATATTTAAAACCTGAACACATAAATTTAATAAGGAATAAAAGTGTTCCATCCACATGTCTAGAAGAGAGATGGCAGCAATTACTGAAAGCAATTTTGGTGTATATAACCTGTGAAGGAAGATACAATAGGGAAATGATATATCACTTCAAACTTATGAACAATTTCATAGGAAGAAGCCCTTTAATTATACCTTTCTACCTCCACAAGAGCTTAACAAAAATGGCACACCAGTTAAAGGCTCATCCCACCATGGGGACTTCAGTTAGTGAACCTCTCACATAGCACATGCGATCATGGGATATTAAAGAATACCCTTAGTTTCGAGAGATATTGACCCAAACACTTTTTGTTGAAACCCCCCTCCCAATACTTAAAACCTCCTCGCCACCCCTTTTTACACCTCAATCCTTATAAACCACCCTACCTACCCCCACCTTAAACCCCTCATCCCCCAATACTTGCAATATATTGGTTCAATTTTTTATAATTTTAAAACCCACAATATGAACTAACATGATAGGATATTGGACAACAAGTGAAGCCCCCGTGCATCCCACTAAAATTGCAGGAAGGTTGTCTAACCATGGCCTCATACAAATCATTTTCCAAGAATTATTGCAGAGGAGAAACATAGCATGGACACATTTTTTGTTCTGGAATGAGTTTGAAACAGGCCTACAGCTAGAAGAGAAAGGAAATTCTCCTTCGTAGAAATCCACCACCCCTAGGAGTGGAAACATAAAAAGAAGGGCTATCTCACCAGCAATAGTAGATCATCCTTCTTCCCCTTCTAAAACCAACCAGGTTAAAAGAAACCTAGACTTAAATGAAAAGGGAAAGAAGGTCCCAGCACATAGTGAAAACATTCTGAACTTACCCTACTCAAACTCAAAAGAAGAAAAGGAGGAAGAGGTTGACCTAATAGAGCAGTTGACAACAGAACAAGAAGAGTTTCCTTCACCAACACCAAGGGAAGGGAAGGATGAAAAAACACCAGAGACCTCCTCAAGCAAACCTACGTATTAGAGAGCAAAGCAGCTATTAGAGCAAATACATGAAATAGAGGTTTTTGACAGGGAGATAAAAAGAAACAATGCAAGGTGGACCAAGAGAAATAAGGAATTACATAATTCTGTTATGGAGATGAGAGGAATGTATGTCCTATTGAAGAGAAGAAATTTGAGGTTGACGAAGGAAAACACCAAGTTGTACAGGATAATCAGGCTTCCAAGGCTACAGGTGAATATTTCCAAATGAAACCCTAGGTCTCAAATACACTTTGCACTAGAAGCCCTAGCTGAGGAAGCAATGAGTCTTCAGAATCAAGAGGCAGCCTAGGATGCTACTAATTTTCCAAACATTTGGCAAGCTGAATAAGTGCGAGAAGATCAACAACAAAGTTGAAAAGGATGAATTGGGAGGTTGATTACATTTTTTGCAAAAAGGGGCTTTCGATGGCTTAGGCGGATGCAGAAGCGGTTCATTATCCACCGAAAGCATAGCTTTCGGCAGCTAACAGACTCAAGATTTTGATTCCTTAACCACCGAAAGAGAAAATAGGTGTAGAAAGATATTTTGGTACAAAATACCAGTTTGGGAAAATACAAATATCTCAGAGATGAAGTGTAAAGCTGAAAGTTGCTGAAGAACACCATCAGAGAAGGTCTATTCCAGTTTTGAGGATACATCAAGGAGGAAAGGGTTAGAAACCCTACCTGTTTTAACCAATAGTGGCTTATCTATGAAATGACAGGTTACATCTTTCCCCCAGTACTCACTATAGTCATCAAAAGGTTCAATAAGTGAACTAGTGTTAGAGTTAGATATACTAGTAGTAAAATTACGGTTTCTGACCTAATTTTGCAAAAACATTTGCTTTTAGCTATTTTTAGTAAAAACAGATCCAACTTTTCATGATCTGAATATTTTTGTAAAGGATATAAAGCCTAAGACTTATTTTATAGAAAAGGTTCGACTTCAGGGACCAGTAGACCATTATTATTGTCAAGCTTCTCATATTATTCATGACCTAATATAAGCTCTTTTGCTATCATATGTTTAGCTTCCACATCTTATCTATCTTTTGCTTGTGCCTGGATGTGTGATTCAGTTTTATTCATATTATTCAATGTCGGATATTTTTCATCCTATATGTATGTTGATGAGTTGAATTGCAAGTACCTTCCTTGTTATGATTATCCATTTATATGTAAATGTTTTATATATAAATATGCCAGCATAGTAAGTTCTCCATCTTTTCACCATAGTAGCAAACCTATGAACAGTGGTAGTTAGAAACCTTATCTTTTATTGAGTTTTGTGCATGTCTTGAGAGTGTGAGTTCCTGTGGGTCATCTAACTTGATCCAGTTAGGAAAAGCCATAAAAACATTTAAGTTACCAGGAATCCTGAAGCTGCAACCTAGAGGAGTTTCCTAGAGTAATAACAAATCTATTGAGAAATTTTCCCAACGCTATATTGGTATGGATGGCACCTATAGATGACATGTTTTTTTATTTCCTCTCTTTTGTTTTGTTGGGAAAAGAAACATTTTTCCATAAACTTTTGAACATCAATTTTAACACCTTCCTAGAAAAAAATATTCTTGATCATAAGGTAAGTTTTCAATAAACCTAAATGTCCTCCTATAGGGGGAGTGTGCAATTCCAAAATGACCTTTTTATTTGAGTTAACTATTCTTATATAAATATAGGAAATCTTATTACCATAGTAAATAATTATTCCACAAAAAATTATCTTCTAACCTAGGGTCCTCATCACAGTTGTTGAAATATATTGCATGCTTCTTGATTATATCTTTTATTTGTATGAAAATATATTGCATGCCTTGTTGAATTCTCATATTTTATATGCATGGCCTTATCTTTCCATGTGAATTATCCACATTAGACGTCATTTCCCCTCTTAATCTTCTCTTAATACAATTAAGTAATGTTCTAATTAAATCATGACTCTTAGTCATGGTTTAGAAAGTTTGGGTTAAATTTCTAAGTCTAAGGAAATAATATAAATCCAACTACTTGGTAAGTTCTCTTATCTGACTATCTCTTCCCCGCTTGTGGAATCATATCCCCCCAAATTTTATTTGTCCTTTTTCATCTGCAATTTTCAAGTATTTTATAGTAATATCAAAATATTCATATTTACAATGATCTGGTTTTCCTAGACCATTTGTTTCCATCTTCTATCCTTTTGTGATCAATATATACATTGTTACATCACATGATAAAAAAAAACGGGGTTATTATTCCCCTCCCCCTTAATTTATGAACCAACTTCGATGCATATCAAAATTATGTGCATTTAAAAAAATTCCATCAAAATTTCAAAATAGCTACAAGTATGCCTCTTGCATTACAACATTTAGCTCCCAAGTTGCTTCTCCATGGTTGTAGTGACTCCATTATACCTTTAACTACTTGATAGCATTGTTCCTCAACAATGTGACTTTCCAATCGAGGATATGCAATGGTTGCACCAAAATATGTCCTTTTGGTTCCACCTAAATCAAATCCCAATCAATAATATGGTCAACATCAAATACAAGGATTTTTCAATAATGACACATGAAATACATTATGTAATTTTATGCAAGAATGAAATGCAAGATATCCTAGCTAATATCTTAAATGACCCACAGAATCTCGCCACTAGCTTGAGACAAATCCTTAGCTTCAAGAAATTTTATTTGGCCTAAATTTAAAATACACATGATCTCGTACTTTAATTTTGTTTTATATTATTCCTCTGTTTTCATAACTTTTCTATCTTCCCTATGAAAATTTCAAATTATGCCTAATCTTAATCTTAACCTTAAGCATCTATGGCCCAATCACTACTCTATCAACTAGATTATCCCAACTGATTTGAGTATTGCAATTTATACCATGCAAGGCTTCAAATGGAATCATCTTTACACAAGCATGTGTTGCTTCTACAAACATTACCCCAAAAAAGATCCATATTTTAGGGCCCCCCTTTAATTTCTTAGCTTTTGGTTTTATGTACATTTTTTCTAACCTTTGAAAATTGTTATTCATGACTTGGTTTTATTTTTGATTAAGCTAAAGGAGTTTTACCTTTTTATACCAAGTATGAAAACCCTTCTGATCCGATATGTTGGAAAAAATTTGGTCTTTTCGCCGACACAGGGGATATTTTATGTTCTTCCTTCCGATGTTTTTTAAGCCAATTTAACAATGATCCTTTTGACCCAGTGTATTAGAAAAATAAATCTTTTTCATCGATGTAGAGAAGTGTTTTTTTTTTTTAATTCTGATGCTTTGCTGTCTTTTTTATGAGTTTTTTGGTCCGATGGGTCAGAAATAATTTCGTCTTTCAGCCGACACTATGGATTCCTCTTTGAGTTTCACCTGAAGGTTTGCAACCGATTGTGTGGGAAATTTTTAGTATTCAAGCTGATAATATTGACGGACTCTTTCCTTTGTATCAGACATTTTTCATTGGGTTGTCTCATCCAAATACGATCGATAGTAGAAGCTATCTTTCCTTTCTGAAACTGATGCTAGCGGTTCAGTTAAGTTTTCTTGTTGCTGAACATTTCCTGCGATGCAAGGGTGGGAGGGTCATGCAAAGGAATCAATGGCTGATATTTGTAGAGAATTCCAATAGTTGCATTAGGATTATGGTTTTTGAGCCGCCACAGTAAGAGGATTTTCACTTATATTGTCGACATAGTTTTGCAATGGTTTTATATAGACGCCAAACGATGTTCCTTCACACTCGTGCAGCATAAAGACTTCACCGACTGTAAGTTTTTTTCCCGTGATTTCCTATACATAACCGATGGGATTCATTGTCGTTTTCATGATGTGTTTGCAAGTGTTAATATTTGTTGAGGCGAGTGGAGCTTACCCATTTAAAGCGTTCGTTACGGGTTAAGGGAATTTTCATCTGGAGCTTACAGAGCTTTTGGCATCACATTTTAAACATCCTTCGATTTTTTCTTGCCAGGTAGGATCTAATCCATATCACATCTCTTTGATCGGTAGGATGGTTCTTTTTTGACATATCATGGTTCGATAAGAAGTGCGTTTAGGTTTCATTCACAAAGCTAGGGTTGTCGCGTTTGTCGTTGGGTTTAAAATCTTTCTCCTCGACCTCTCTATTTTTTTTAGTAATATTTTATGACCCATCCGTCAATTTCTTGACCTAGCTTACTCTAGCCGTATTTTTTCTATCTACTCCAAATATCTTCCTACCATTTCCATTCAGATATGGATTTCTCGCAGCCCTGGGTGTGTAATGATGAATCCATAATGGACCAAGTTCTTTGGCGGCCATTTCCTAATTAGTTCGTGTTTATATGTGGCGATGGGGGTTTGCAAAGCCTCAAACAATGAAATTCATGAGTCCTTTTGATTCTCCACCATAGTCTCCTCAGCAGAAGGTGTTGGAACTGGTGGCCAATGCCATGGCCTCACCACGTTTGTGTCGAGGTGGTTGTCCCATGGGCCATAAGTCTCATAGAAATATTATGGGTAGGTGTTAAAGGTTGTCTTGGTGATGCATGTTCTTTGTGTTTTAAAATGTTAGATGACCTAGGTTCGAACTCGACATCTCAATCAGAGCCACATGGATACCAGTTTCTGCCGTACTATTTTTCAAGTTCGCTTAGTTTTGGTTTGGATAGTATGTGGGGTTGTATGGTGCAAAGTCATTTTTTAAGGATAAAGATGATATGGTAAATGATATACTGGTTTAGCTTGTTCTACGAAGAAATTATTTTTCAACAAAATAATAGCTTCTACAGTCGCTATTCAGATTTTTCATATGGTTTCTAATAGTAGGGATGCTAAGACATTTTTTGGTGTTTTTGTACAACCTCAGTCTATATCATATACCATGCCTAAGAAAGGTAGGACGAAACATAAGGTTCCTGAAGAAGATTCGTACCTGGAAATTAGTCTAGGACAAAAATAATCTACAAAGACACTAAGTCTGTTACCGGAGCTCATCCAAAATTCAAGTGGGGGAAGATATATCATATGCTCCAGAATCAGAAGGTTCCAAGCATAGGCCTAGAATATTTACCCTTGTTTCGAAACATATTAAGTTCAAGGATTACAAAGGTGTCCATACGATCAAATATATTACCTTGCTCTAAGATGATTGGATGGATCCTCTCTAAAAAAGACGCGGGAGGTATGATCATGTATAATGTGGGGGACAAATGTTTCGCTTCTTTTACCACTACATTCATATCCAAAGCATATAGGTTTCTCATCTCAGAAGTCAATATGACAACATGTTGGATAAATAGATTGACTATTGATTATGTTGGATGCACAAGAATCGTGATGGAAGAAGGAAATTCATTCCGACAAAGGGCATCTAGGGAATATGAAACCGTCGGTCTACGTATTCCGTATAAACTTGTAGTGCCGATGCTTAACAAGATTTTCAATAGGGATGATGGAATATTTTATAATATTGGTTGGATACCATTGATATACCATGTGACCATGGAAGGTACCATTTTCAACTGGTCTTATATTTTTGTAAATAGTTTGTCCTCCTGTATAACTGCAACACAGGAAGGTTTTCTCTAGTGGAATTTTGAGTTCTACATGGGATCATTTTTAATTGACTGTATACTCTGCCTATGTCCATTTGAGAAGCTAAAATACAGTTGGAAGGAGGGAAAAGAACCTATTTACTCTGCATACCAATTGTTATGGGTTGAAAAATATCATATCTCATACAAGCTCATCTGTGAAGAATTCTTAATACCATTTTATCAACTGATTTTCCTTTAAGAATGTAAATGCATGTATGAGGGTGCTTGGGACACTATAATGGAATATGGAGATTATTTATTTTTTGAAGAGGAAACCTACTTGAGGATGTATGGAGGAACAAAACCCCTTCGATGCTTCTGAAATATGCAATTGATTATATTGTGCATAAAGAAGCAGTAAGAAAACTCTTTTTGGATGGTTTTGGGAGTTATATTTTCGATATGAAGAAGGCGGTTTTTCCTCTTTTGCATTTATATGTTGGAATTTATAAATTTTCCAAAGTTAAAGATGCACCAAATTTTGTGAACGACCTTGAAATCTTCTATTTTGGTGAAAAGAGTTTTCATAGAAATGATGCTCAGGGTAAGGTGGTTGCACATTGTTCACCGGTGAAAGTAAACTTTGAGTACTTTGATCATTTCAACAAATATGAATAAGTACATAGGAATGATTTTAATTTGAATTCCCTAAACAAGCATCTCAAGAAGAAAATCAGAGATAAAGGAGCCAAACGTAGCAGCATCAATACCTCCAAACATAAAAAGTAGGACGAAGAAGTTGCACAGAGAGAAAAGGAAGAAGCCACACAAAGGTTAGCATAAGGTGCAAAGAATTTATCGGCTAAAGAGGAACACAGAGAAAAGGAAGAAGAAGAATATTCTAACAAAAATTAAGAAGGAGAAAGAATACAAAAGGAGTCAGCTTACCGAGAAAAGAAAGAAGCAGAGAGAACCCGAAGAGCTCATACAAAAAGAGCAGGAGGATATAGAGAGGGAGACTCAGGAATAGAGTTTTTCCCACAATAATACTCAGAATATTCCTTCCACCTCAAGGGAAATATTAACTGGAGATCACCTTCCTATCGTGGAGTTAGGTTTAGTACCATTTACTCCCTCTAAGAAGCACATTGTTACAAGTTTGGATAAGATATTTTTCGATCAAAAGCAGAAAAAAATTGTTTGGAGACCCAAAAAGAAGTTGAAAACAAGTACCCAGCCTAAGGTGACCACGGTTACTGAAAGGGCTGACATACCAAACATAGACGAAGATCTAGAAAAAATGGCCTCGCTTAATGTTGCATCTGCACAGGCAAGTGCTTATAATGTTAGCAAACTGAAAGGATTCGTGGACCAGTACAAAGAATAGATAGAAGAAATTAAAGAGACCCTAATAAAGGAACAGGGAGAAGGATGAGAGGTGAAAAGGAATAATGAAGCTACAATTTCAGATTTAGAAAGGATTCAGCAGGGTTACTAGATCCTGGAAGAAGAAAAGGATTCCTTGGAATTGTCAAACACTATCATGGATGGAGAAAAGAATGACCTAGAAAGTAAGATTGCAGAGCTTGAGGCACAAAGGTTCACAGCCAATAACCAAGTAGAAGAGTTAAAGGTTCGAGTTGCAAAAATTGAGGCACATAAAAGCTCTTTGGAGGTACTTATGAAATAAGAAAATGAATGGAAAATGGATATAACATCTCTCCGAGAGCATGCTCTCTTGCTCAAAATAAAGGTATATCAAGTTTAGGTGAAACTTGTAGATGAGGTCTACAAGATTAAGCAAGTAGAATCCATATTGCAAGAGATCTCGGTAATAATGACTAACTTCAGAAAAAGAGCTCAAGAAATTGCAGAAGTCATCTAGGTTCAAATGACTTGGTTGGAGACCAATGAAGAAATTCGAGAAAATGCACCTCAAAAGAGTATAGAAAATGTGCATATCCAACATGAACTCGTGGATTTAAATAGCAAGGCCACTGCAAAATTGACAGACACAGTTGGTAAAACATTCGATAGATGCATGGACTTTTACAAAAGGGTGCTTACAACGCATAACAGATGCCAGACCTCTGTAGCCAAGAGACTTCAAGAATTTGCAGGACAAAAAGAAAATTTGAAGTACCTTCATGATAGGATGCAAGAAGATGAGCTGAATAAACAACAGGTCAAAGGTCTCAACTAGAAAATAGTAAAAGTTCTAGTCGCACAAGCTGTAGTCAGCAATTTCTTGATGGAGTACCAACACTCCATAGAAGGTAATAGAAATAAGCTCATAGCTGGCTGGCCATGAAGTGTCAATCAAAATATTAGAACTTATGGACTTCATGACCATAGCTACAGATGCATCTACATGGAAGCAATTCATGGATGGATTGTCTGGTCCCACCTAGGCTGTTTTGTTTTATTAACATGTGGAATATTTTTATGTAATATTTTGTGTTTATTCTGATTTTCTTAGTGAGCACACTAGAGGATGAAAGTTTGTAACCAAAGGGTTAAGGAAGCCCAAGAGACTAGGGTATCTAAAGGGTCATTGGTAGTTTGTATAAATAGGGGTATAGTAGAGATGAAGCGAGACTTTTTTTCTGGCACACATGCTGAAACTTTTGTAAGGAGAACTATTTATGTTTATAATAAAGTGGACCAAAATTTTGCTGGAGGAAGGACTGTATGAGAATAATTATGTTTATGTGGACTGTTGAATGTGAACTACTTATGTTTTGTCTTGCTACATAATTCTAATATTGTTCCAACCTATTGAATTATTTCTACAAGTTTATGAATTATTTCATTATTCTATTTTGAATCTTGTGCAATAAATGAGTAATATATGTTTTAAGTTCACAGAGATATATTTGTGTTATTTTTCTACTGTATTTATGGATGAGGGATTTATTAACTACATTTAGGATTCTACATGTAAACAATACAACATATTACTCATATTAATATTAGTATTGCTCCCCGGGGATAGCTAGAATTAGTTTAGAATAGATTAGTTGTTCTTTGCTTTCGTAGAGTAACTGTGGGGTAGGAGCGACAATATGGAGGGAATACCTGTGCATCTCTAGTGAGGTTCTTACTCACTATTACTTGCATTTACTATAGCAACTTGCATTTCATTATAAAACATAAAATCAATAAACGATGGGTCGGGACACAACCGCCAAAATAGATTTCAATATTCCTTTAATTCTATAGTAGTCGGGCTGCTAACCGGATGGATTCCCCATTCTAAATGATAAGCAATATAATTAGGAACGATTATTGGGGAGAATCCCTACTGTAGGTACCTGGGATTTTCTAGGCATGAACAGTTTTGGTGTGAGAAGGAGGGCCTCCAGTTCATGGCTAGACGAGGAAATCCGTTTTCTCAAAATTGTTTCGTCGATGATAATTATGAAACTAGTTTTACCGAGAATTTCATTCTTGAACAAAGAGTAAACACTAAATTCAAAGTTCCAGAACATCTTTACCCTGTTCCTTTCGAAGTAATTGATGACTGCAAAATACATACAAGGTCACCTGTAAAGAATCTTGGAGGGTAAAAATCCATCCACGAATTACCAAGAAGACAAGCTCACATAAGGGTCCCCACTTACACAGAATATTCGATTTTTGTGGGAAATTTGGAAGAGCTAGTGAATTTATCCTTATAGGAAATTGTTCAACCAATCGATCAATTGGGACCAGATTCCCTAGTTTTTGGATCCCTATTATAGACACCTATTCACTCTCCACCTCAAAATCCTCCCCAAATCATCGATGGAAATGTGAAGGCAAATGTTGCCCCTATGAATCCTAATCCACCACTAGCTTGGACAGCCAACACTTGATTCAACCTGGCTTTCCCTTTGCATAATTTTCCTCAGAATGCTGATACGTCACTACCTAAGTTTTATCCGAGAGGGGGCATTTATGTGGATGATCACTTGCAAAAAAAATTCTTGGATATAGAGCTTTTAGCGATAGAGCATGAAGATGTAGTGTGTATATTTTTTCCACACACTTTCAAAGCTAAAGAATCAACCTGGTATTTTCCTTTACCAACAAATTCTATAACGAATTGGGATACTTTTGAAAGATTGTTTAAAGGCAATTTTTGTAGCCAAAGGACCACTTCCTCTCTCATGAAAAAATTATTTTCTCTAAGGATGGACAAGAAAGATAAAGTGTGGGATTTTAGTGAGAGGTTTTCTTCCCATTTAAATAATTTCAGTGCTTCCATAAAACCTGCTAAGGAAACTTTAATGGAATATTATACTTCAACACTTTCCCTAGACACAACAGTGTTTGTTAAGAGGTTAGTAAAGCCTTATTTGGTAGAAAATTATGAAGAAGGAAAAAAAGTAGAGCATGATCTTGAAATTATAAACAAAGACTATGTAGAGCCAGAGGCAAGTACTTTTGGGAGCAAGAAGCCTTTGTTGTTGACTAAAACAAAAGAGGAACATTCCAATGAGTTGGAAAACATGGTTAAAATGGTGTAGAAGCTATCAAACAATATTGTTGATTTGGGAAATGATAAAGAAGCCAGTTCATCCAGGAAAAAAATCAAACCTTTTTCCAAAAAGAGAGAGGAAAGTAGCACATCTCATCCCCCTATATATAGTTCTTTTGTTTTAAATTTTAGTGAGGTCAGAATGGATAATTTCTATGCATTTCATAAAGATCCTCATTCTGAAATTTTTTTTCCACAATGGATTAATTCATTGACTCTGGTTATGAACCAAATATTAGACGCTCAAATAACAGAGCCTAAAGTAAAAGAAGAAAGGACAAACAAACTAGAGAAACCACCTAAAACAACAATGATATCGTGGGACTGCGCACCTATATTGGGGTTATAAGAGGAGGAACCTACTGAGGAAATACAACTTTCAACAGTCAATGTCACAACAAGAAGAAAGGGAACAATAATGGATGAAATTATTTTACTGCCCAAGATTAGGAAGATTCAGGAAAATATGAAGAAAATCAATAGTAGTACCAAAACGCCACCTAAGTATGATTTGGTATCCTTTAAAGATAAAGTTACAGTAGTAATTAAACCTATAAATGTTCTGGAAAACCACTATCCTAAGTTTCACTATACACACTCTACACACTCTTTTGGTCAAATTGGCCTAGTTAAACCAATATCCTAAGTTTCAATTGACATCAGTGGAGCATTACTTGCCATCATCCAGTCACACCCACGCCTACCTACAGTCAAGGAGGCTAACTTAGCCTTCTCCTACAGTCGAGGAGGCTAACTGGAGCACTCCAGGGGTGATCTGTGTGACATTAATGCACCTAGTTGCTAACTGGTGGTTACAATCACTTCAACTAGTCAGTTATAGTCAGTTAAGGCGCCTCCATTTATTAAATATATTATTTAATGATTATTTATTATTCTTTAATGAACTAGAATCAACAAGGCGCCTCCACCAACTTTTGATGGTCAGTTCAGCTTCAGTTAACCTCATTAGGGTTCATTGGAGTCATGCAAGACTAGCACTTGATGGTTGGGTTGCTATGACATGTGTTTGATCTCCTTCAATTGAGATTCAATTATTTATTGCACTCCAAATTTAGTTAGGGTTTGGTGAGTCAATTAGGGTTTTAGTCAAGTGGTTAACTGAGTGAGATTGCATGGCAAAGAGTCAGTTAAGCTAGACTCACTCATTGAATTCGAATTGTCCCTTATGTATTAGAATTCTTCATGGAGTTAAGCCATTGCTCAGCATTGGTATTGTAACCCTCTATTGTTAATTAAATATACAAAGAGGAAACCATTCTGGTTCCAGTTATTTTCCAATTCATGAGTATTTGTTAATAATTCTTTGATGATTTTGAATCCTAGTTCCTAGATCATGTGCAAGAATTAATATGGTATCAGAGCATACGGCAGGAGGAAGAAAAATCTCTCAAGAACAATATTTTTGACAGATTTCTCCATGAAATTTGAGCAATAGCTCAAAAATCCATCCCTGCACCAGAAGCCAAGGCTTACCACTTAATACCCCAAGTAAAGAACTTGTTGATAAAGCTTGCTTGATTGACTATTATGGGTGTGATGAAAGCCTAAATGTGCAAGCTGTCTGACCTTATGGTTCCCTTTTTGTTTTGATTCACAGGTCTTAATAGGTACAACTTCGAATGGACTCATCATTCCCTCTTCTCACCCCATTCACAAGCTATTCAGAATGGAAGTTGAAGATGATTGCATCTATGAAGAGACGAGGTCTCTATGAGGTGTCTATTGGACTTGGAAAAGAGTATTATGAGAATGAGAATGAATGGATAAATGACTGTGATAGAGCTTTTGGAACAATAGGTCTGGCCCTTGATGATAGATTGTACTACCTTATTGATGTTGCTGACCACCCAAAGGATCTCTGGACAAAATTGGACAGAACCTTTGGCAAGAACAATGAGGATCATAATAGTACTTTGGAGATCAAGGCTAGCACCACAAGAGTTATTCACTCAAAAGTATCATCTTCTACTCTCTCTGATGAAGTTGTTCAATATGAAGATGAAGCAAAATCTTCTACACATTCAATTCGAATTGAAGAAAGTCTCCATGAAGTGACTCCTTCTCCTGATGCTCCGGAAGTTCATGAGATCTCTGATATCTCATCTTCTCATATTGCTGAAACAGAAGAAGACATTCAAATCTCTGATATTGAATAAAAATACTGCTGCACTTCCATGCAAACATTCACCGGTGATTTTCCTTTGAATTCTGTGATAAATTTACTAGTAATTGCTTCTGAAAGTGAAGAGAAATTTGATTTTTCTCCCTCTAATGTTGCTGCTGGTGTGCAAATATGTAAAAAATTGGATATTTTGGAAGAAATATCAGATTATAAGAGTGAAACATTCGCTCCCCATGATCTATATCTTCCAGCAAATTCCTGCAGGATTGCATGCACCAAAATTTAGAATTTTGAAGAAGAAGAAAACTGTGCATCTACCGTCTCGGTTGACCATAATTTTGGATCTGATATGAACCTTATTGGATCTGATATGATATTATTTGGATCTGATCTGATATTTATTGGTTCAAAATTTTAGGTTCATAAACCTTCAGTGCTGCTTGTAGTTGTTCTCATCAACGGTGTGAAGAAACAAGTACCGCAAGTCTCCTACAAAACTGTTGCTGGGGATTTGATTTCATTTCACAGTTATGGATCTGTTGTGAACTTATTTATATCTGATTTACATTCTGATATGATATTATTTTGTTCATATTTTAAAATTCAAGATCTTTCAACCATGCTTGTAGCTGATCTCACCAATTTCGGTGTGAAAAATCAAGTACCGCAATTCTTCTTCAAATTTACTGATGGGGATTTGGTGTTAGTTTCCTCTTATGAGGTTGCTGATATTTTATTTTGTGAATCATTAGATATTTCAGAATCTATATCATATTATGGAACTCAAGCATTCACTCTCCATATTCCCAGGGATTCTCTATCTTTGGTCACAAGCTCATCTCCTCACAGAACTAGTAAAGAGGAAGACATTCTGCATCCGCTTGGACACTTGATCCTAAAAATTGGGGCTGATTTTACCACTCATGGTTTTTTGTTCAAGGCTGCAACATATCAGTTTCTTGAGTGTTCCACACATGTTTCAAATCCTCAAGAACCTTTTCTCTCTCTTCAGATGATTTCAGTTGCTCTACATGGGTCCAGTTTTCACAGTGCAGCTGTTTATATTTCTGATTCAGTTGAGTGCATTGTTTTTCTTCCAAAGTGGAAGATTCCTCCAGACATATTCATTTAGTTTGGATTCAGAGGTTCACATGCACAGTCTTAGGATGCTCTTGCATAGAAGAACCAATTCTTGATTTATTGCTTAGTTTGAGGGGGGGTATTTTTCCCATGAGGTTTTCCCCATTTCCTTGGTTATATTAAGTAGTTACTTTATTCTACAGAGTGACCTATGGCCTTAGTTTCTAGGGCCCTAGAATTTTTATGCATCTATGTTTTCTAACTCTTCATGAGTATAGCTTAAGGGGGGATGTTGGAGACATTTACCATCATACACAATCTTTTGGTCAAATTGGCCTAGTTAAACCACTATCCTAAGTTTAAATTGACATTAGTAGAGAATTAATTGCCATCATCCAGTCACACCCACGCCTACCTACAGTCAAGGAGGATAACTTATCCTTCTCCTACATTCAAGGAGGCTAACTGGAGCACTCCAGGGGTGATCTGTGTGACATTAATGCACCTAATCGCTAACTGGTGGTTACAATCAGTTGAACCAGTCAGTTACAGTCAGTTAAGGCGCCTCCATTTATTAAATATATCATTTAATGATTATTTATTATTATTTAATGAACTGGAGTCAACAAGGCACCTCCACCAACTTCTCATGGTCAGTTCAGCTTCAGTTAACCTCATCAGGGTTCATTGGAGTCATGTAGGACTAGCACTTGATGGTTGGATTGCTATGACATGTGTTTTATCTCCTTCAGTTGAGATTCAATGATTTATTGCAATCTGACTTCAGTTAGGGTTTGGTGAGTCAATTAGGGTTTTACTCAAGTGGTTAACTGAGTGAGATTACATGGCAAAGAGTCGGTTAAGCTAGACTCACTCATTGAATTTGAATTGTCCCTTAGGTATTCGAATTATTCATGGAGTTAAGCCATTGCTCAACATTGGTATTGTAACCCTTTATTGTTTATTAAATATACAAAGAGGAAACCATTTTGGTTCCATTTATTTTCCAATTCATGAGTATTTGTTAATAATTCTTTGATGATTTTGATTCCTAGTTCCTAGATCATGTGCAAGAATTAATAGATATGGCATAATAGAGGATATTAAGAAAACCAAAGAAAATATTTCTTTATTTGAAATGTGTAATTTACCTCAACAAAGAAGAAAACTCCTGGAAGCCTTTGATCCATAACCCAATAGATCCCAGGATGATATTCAATTAGATAAAGAAATAAATGAAGCTAGTAATGGGGGGAAATCTAAGTCTTGAACCTTTCCATTTCTACTATATTTTGAGATTTTCAACCATAATGTGCATAACTGTTTGGTAGACTCTGGAGCTTCCTCAAATGTTATGCCTCTCTCAGTTAGTATAAACATAAATGGTAAACCTACACCTTCATCATGTACAATCATACAGTTGGATAGAAGAACAGTTAAGGTGGTAGGAGAGATGAAGAATGTGTTGATACGGTTATCTACAGATGAAAGGGTATGCCAGTTTATAGACATCATGGTGGTGGACATACCACAAGCATATGGTTTGATTCTATGTAGGGACTGGTTTGCGAAACTAGAAGGGTTCTTTGCAATTGAATGGTCACACTTGTGGTTTCGCTATAAGAATGGTCAAAATCATATCAAAGTGATGAGGGAACCACACATGAAGCATAATGTGGCGCAACTAGAAGGAAAAAATGAGCCTATGAATTTCTCACATTCAGTTTTGGGTAATTATTTCATAGAGATTGAACGTGGAAACTATCAAGAAGAAGAATCCAACAGTGAGTCAGATACACAGTGTGAGCTCCTTCAATTTTCATGGACTCATAATATTGATTGTAACATAGTTAATTTAGTTTCGGATTTAGAAAGTAACACTAGTTATGTAGAATTAGAAGATAAATTTTGGTTGTTATATTTTGATGGTTCTAAAACTAAACAAGGATCAGGAGTTGGTTGTGTCCTGATCAATTAATAAAAGAAGAAATGTTTTCTCTCTTGTAGATTAGAGTTTGAGTGTACTAACAACACAACAGAATATAAAGCTTTAATTCAGGGCTTGAAAAAGGCCATTGAATTCAATGTAAGAAATCTAAAAGTTTTTTTAAATTATGAAATAATTGTCAAACGAGCTCGAAACAAAATTCATTGTATATCACCACATTTAAAAGGCTACCAAAATGAATTTTGGGAACTTATAATGAATTTTGATGCTTTTAACATCAATTTGATTCCTAGATTACAAAATGCAACAACTGATTTATTAGCTACTTCTGCTGCAATATTAGTGCCTACTAATAATAAATGTTCAATTGAATTGATTTTCAGGCCATCTCTGCCAGAAAATGTCACCAATTTGAGGGTTTTCGATGATGATCAGCAGATCTTGGAGTTCTTAACAAATGATGATACTTTCAAAGACTCAGTGATTGATGACGAAGAACATCAAGCTAATCTTCAAAATGGAAACTTCATACCTAAATGGGTAAGAACATTGAAAGGGATGTTTGATTTGAATAATAAGTTCAAAAAAGATGACCAATGTCAAAACAAACAGTTCAACTATGTAGTATGATATCATCAATCTTGGGACGGAAGCTGAACCCAAGTATGTGAACTTGGAGAAATGTTGTTCACTGAGTGAGAGAAGCAAATTCATCAGTTTATTTCAGTAATATAAAGATGTTTTTTGTTGGACATATGAGGATTTGAAGACTTATGATACCCGTATCATTTAGAATCTCATCCCTATTAAAGTAGTTGTGAAACCATTTTAGCAACCATTGAGGAATATGCATCCCAAGCTAGAACCCATGAATCAAAATCAAGTAAAAAAGTTACTTGATGCAAAGATCATCTTCAGAGTTAGACACTCAGAGTGGGTGGAAAATTTGGTACTGGTGAGGAAAAATTATGGTGAAATAATACTATGTGTAGACTTTAGGAATTTGGACCATGCATCAAATAAGGACAATTATCCAGTCCCACCAATGGAGAAAATTTTATAGATGGTTTTGGGTTCTAAATTGTTCTCCTTACTAGATGGGTTTTTAGGCTACAACCAAGTCTTGGTAGCAGAAAAATATAGGTTAAATACCACATTTTGTAAAAAGTGGGGAACTTTCATTTACTATAGAATTCCCTTCGTTGTCATTAATGCTGGAGCCACTTTCCAAAGTGAAATGGATATAGCTTTCTAGGGTTTAATTGGTGTAGAAGGAGCAAGTTGACACAAGTCAACTTGAACGAGGACCGACTTAGTCAATCAACCGACTAAGTCGATGGGCCGAATTAGTCGATCAGCCGACTAAGTCGGTTGGCTGACTAAAACTAGAAGATTAGGTCAGCTAACTAAAAGTCGTGTCGGTTCACCAAACCGACATGTAGTTATTTCGCAACTGTTTGTAAATTGTATATATTAGGATGTTGAGCCAAACGAGAACCCAGTTGAGTTCTTTGCTTTGTATGAACTCATAATAATATAATCTGTTTAATCCTATCTGTCTTGTCTCTTGCCTCTGTTTATATTTATGTATGTTTTAGTCTATATTATTGGTAACCTTATGTGATATGTGAGATTACAACATTGGTTCCGTTGCCAGTAGTACATGTCTGAAATATATGTTCACATGTGATACCAGAGCAGGAGATTAAGGAATGGTGGGAATGTAAAATTGTGAACTATTTGCAAAATTATGCATGATGAAACAAATTAACAGTCGCTGACGCCAAAGCAAGATTTTTCATAGAGACGCATGAAAAGTTTGTCGAATTAGTGCCACAACTTTTGAAGCAACTTCTACATGAGAAAGCCAAACGCAACTAAAGAACAACATTTGCTGCAAAAGCTGATCCGAGGAGGCCGAAAAAATTTGTCAGAGTGGTTTGAGAAAATCACCGACGACTTCTGTGAGGAACAAGCAGTCAAAGACAGAAATTCAGTGGAAATTGTGTACAGAAAAATTTTACACAGAGTTCACCGAACAGTTTTTGTGTTCCCTACCGACCTTGCTGTTCAAATTCTTGATAGAGAAAGGAGCAGGACACATTGTTGAACCTTGTCCACCATTGTGTGAACAGCCATCAAACACTAACTAGGCCGAGAAGCAGAGGAAGTGGGAATACTTCCTATGAAAATAAGTCGAACCATACAAGCTTTCTAAAACCGTCGGGTAGGCTATGGGGGGGTAGCTGGTCATGTGTCGAAGATAGAGAATAGTGGATCCTAGTCGGTTAAAAATCTAGTATTGGTCACCAGTAATGAAAAGTCGACCGAAGAGGACCCTGAGAAAATAGTATCGTATGAAAGTATGTCAGACATTCAGAAAAAAGAATGGGACGAAAGACAACAGAGAAGGGAAGAAAGACGTGAAAGAGCCGCAGGGATGCCGAGAGGAAAAAACCCTATGGAGACTGACTGCGAAGAGAATCTGCCAGAGTCGGGTCATGACCGACAAGAAGAGGGCGTAGAAGAAGAAGTGTCCCCTAAGGAGGAATAAGTGTGGATAGAGCAGCCAGAATCTCTCCAAATAACAGCTCCCAATGAAGGAATAACTCTTTCCCCAGCAAATCCACGTACTCGAATACAGACTATTGTCGAGGAGAACCTCTAACTACGAGCTGGTGACTTCACTATATGGAGCCGACTAGGCGACGAAACGTACCCTGTTCAACACCTTGTTATCCGACGACCATTGGAAGGAAACTGGGTGACATTTCAAGCGGCACCTTCCCTCTATAGTATCCACTTGCTCTTAACGACACATGAAGGAGCACCCCCCCCGCCACATACAACTTTAGAAGAAATTGAACAGTCAGACCTGCAAATGCAAAGTTGTAGTGGACAATCGACAACAGAAGTCAACATCAACCGACTCCAAGTTGACCAAGACTCACCGACCGATGGGAGCACCAGTTCCGTCGACCATAATTCCACAGGAACGACTACATCAATAACCTCACCACTTTCACCACCACCCCCACCTCCACCTCCACCAACGTTTGAGAGCAGTGAAAGTGATTCAGACATGGGTCACGGATCGGCTCACATTCCTCTCTATGAGGGAGATGAATACCCCAGACGACATTGGTTCGTCTGCGAGTCGACCTGGGAAGCAAACCAGGTTATAGATGAAGACCGACAAATGGCACAGTTCGCAGGAGCATTACAGAAAAGGGCATTGACGTGGTACATGACCTTTTCATAATGACAACCCAGAGCGACAAAGGCCAATATTAAAGCGCAGTTCTTATCTTTCTTTAAAACCCTAGATGCTAAGCACCTGGCCACCAAAAAGCTTAAAACAACATCACAAAAGCCAGGGGAGACAGTCCGCAACTACGAAAAGTGATGGAAAGATTTACCGAGCCAATTGGATTACATTCACTAGTACAAGTGATCAATTTTGCCATGGAAAAATGTGGCAATATCCATGGAAAAGCGTGGATATTGCCACATCTAAGCATTTTTTTTTCCGTGGAAACAATTTCGTCGCAATAGAGACGACCCCTAATTTGCATTGCAAGAGCGACAATGTTCTATATTTCGTTAGATGTCTAAGCCGTCGCTATATCCATTCCTAGCCATCGCTGTATCCATGCCTAGTCGTCCCTGTATCCACAGCTAGCCGTCGCTGTATCCACGACTAGCCGTCGCTGTATCCACGGCTGTGAAATTTTTTAAAAAATTGGCGTCGATGTATCCACGGCTATAACTGTTTTAAAAAAAATAATACAAATTCCATAAGACCAATTCCATGTGGAAGTAGGTCATAATCCTTACATAATTAGTATACCCCCCTCACATGCTTACATACATCTCGCACATCTTTATCTCATGCTTCATTACAATTTATAGCACCCCTGGGCGGTTACCATGGTTTAAACTTTAAACAACGACCCATAACCTCAACATCTAAATGTTAAGCTGGTTTGGTCAGTGGTCACATGTCACTAATATATAAAGTGACCCTTATTCAAATATTTAAGTCTGCTAAACATTGGAGTGTAACACAGAAATAATACTCATCTTTTTCAACCATATAAATTGGTGGTCATGTGTCAGTCAATGCTTCACACATGCTGTGGGATATGTTTTTGTTGTGCAAAGTGAGTAAAGTCCTTCAGATATCTTCCCTGCCTCTTCATGTCTCCAGAATTATAAAAAATTATCTCTGACAACATTCTCCACAGAGGTTCCAAAGTATGGACATCCAAAGGTCCATAGTATTTCATCCACAGAGATTTCATCTATCTCTGACAACCAACACCAACCAAAATTTTCATCCAGTTGTCAAATTTCAACCAAAGGTCCATAGTATTTACACCTCACTGGGTCTGATACCAGATGAAATGCCTAAGAGATGTTTCTAAGACATTTAAACTGTGCACAACTTATCTTATATGGTAAAAAGAAATACTTTACTATCAGCTGCTCATGAAGTTACAGGCACTATGTCCTTCAATGATCTTTTGGTAGGAAAGCAGCAAAAATAGAACTAGAATGAGCTCAAGATGAAATATAGATATAATTAGTATATTTCGTATTCATTTTCAATAATTAATCAAAGGACATTTGAAATTTAACTCCACGTGAGGTCTCATTTTCCTCTTCAACTTTGTTCTGATACCATCTGTGTCAAGCTTTTGTGGAGTAGATCCTGACTCTGTGCGCGACTTCTTTATCCCAACACGCCCATCTATATCCATTTCTTATGAACCATCATCAGTGTTTTCTATGCAATATTAAGTAAAAAAAAATCAGCTCCAATAAACATAATGAAAGAACAGATAAAACACGTAGCTTACAGTCAAGTTGTCTGCCGATGAAACCCATCTGGAGGGTTTGAAGTTTGTCTTGGGTTTTCTAGTTTCTGCACTGGTTTTGTAGATTCATGCAATTACTATGGAATAATTCATCCATGTACACAAGCTCTCATTTAGGAAAGAAGACAACATATGGTGAAGGTATTGAATCAAGCAGATCCATATTTCTAGCTAGAAATCAGTCCCATATTTGGAAATATTTTTCAGCACTTCTAAGCATGTTTTGAGTTAATTTTGGTTCCTATATCTGTAAGTTTTCAACATGAATCAATTAGATTAGGTGACAAGTCCAATCCAAGCATTTCTAGGCACATTCTAGACCTTAATCAACCTCAAAATATGTGTTATGGATATAATCTAGGAAATGGCCAGATTGAGCCTGATAAGGAGTCCCTGCAGCATAAGGATATGCTGCTGTATACGGATTGCCAAAAGGGTTGGCAAGAACTTGCGGCCCCATCATCTGTTGTTGTGCCATGAAAGCTTGTTGCTGCTGAGACATAGAAGCCATCTGTACAGTTGATGGTGGAGAAATCTTTTGAGAAGCATAAAAAGGGTCATGTCCTGGTTGCATCATTGGAGAAGCCTCAAAGGGATTTGGTGCTACTTGACCTGTATGGTAGCTAGATACCTGCCTTGTCATTGCATCTTCATATAAGCTATCTCATGTAAGCTTATCAAGGCCGCCAGCCTGCAACCAATAAAAAGACAAAATGAATTGATAACCCGTACAATCAAATGCAGAATACAGCCGAATACTATATATCAGGTTGATCTATATAGAAAGCTGGTATTACCAGTTTACTTTCCTCTTTCACACTAGAATTAGAGCTTGAAGTGGTGACAAGAGCTAGTTCCCAACCAGTGGCTCCATTTGGAATCTCTCAAGCACTGTTTGAGGTTCCATTGGAAGAATTATCTGCAATTTAATACAGAATGAAAAATGTCAACAAAGACAACTATAAATACTAAATATCAATAATCTGTGTGGTCAATATGCACCAATGATAAACATCTTACCCGTAGTAGGAACAATAGCAAGGGCCAGAGCATTCTTTTCTTCGAGTGAGGAAGGATCAGGACTAATGTCATCAAATCCCTGCCATCAGACAAGCATTCAAAAAGGTCATTTCACAGTTGGTTAAGCACTGCTTAGAGCTTCCAATTATTTCACAAACCACAATATTCACATTTGACAGAAACCACAAGAATCAACATCTTGCCAAGTCAAATCCTACAGTCAATGTTGTATTCCTGTATCATGTATACAATTTTCCAATATAATGAGAGAAATAATATGAATCTTTACCAAAAGATCAGTTGTCACAATTGGCACAGATTGTACAGGTGCATGACTTTCCTTGACTGGTTCGGGAGGTGGAGGAGGTGGTGGCAGTACATCATCCTGGGGCTCTGATTTTTTCTTGTACTCTAGAGCTAAAACCTTTGGAACAGACTCAGTTTTCTGTTCAAGAAACAACAAATATTAATTAATATGTTTTTAGAACAGAAATAATTATTAGAAAGTTAAATGGAACTTTGGAAATAACAAACAAAATGCAATTTGGGTGTCCTGAAAAAGCTATATACTCTCTTAGGATAGATGTTCATACCAACTCTCTAAGGACTAATGATGATCTTGGGGCATCTTTAACATACTCTTCCATTGTAGAAACGAATGATGCCGGTGGTTGTTCATCCAGTAATTTGATTCACAAGAACAAAATGTAAGTATAACATAGAACCATGCACATCTGTAATGTCCAGCAACATGCCATTACACTAAAAAGTTGCACTCAATATGAAATTATCTGTACCTGTTCAAGAGTAGGAAATTTAAATCCACGTCCAAGGTCAAGACCTTTGCAAACTTCGTAGAACTCCGATAATTTTTCTGCCTACCATGCCAAGGGAAAAAATAATTGCAATAAAGTTATTTTATTCATCACAAGTGACACAAAATGATATTCATTCCACATTTTAGAAATGATGCTATAAAATTTGTTTCTTTAAATTTAACATGCTGGAAAAGAATAGGAATGGTAGGTGTATACAGCAAGAGAGGATGTTAACAATGATAAACACTTCAAATATGTTCAGAGGGAATGCCACTGAAGCAAATGTTTTTAAAAAATAGTAATGTAGGATCACACTCATCCTAGTGATAAAATTAGTAGAGGTATATGGCACTGTTTTCACATGGTTTGAAACTAAAGACATCAATTAGAACACTTTTGGAAAAGGAAATTTCCAACTATACCTGTTTACCCTACAAACCAAGGTCAAAGTTAAAGATTCGATTTGTCTCAAATGATGGCAATTATTCTGATCTAGAAAGTAATACAATTTGGAAGTTCAAATCCTGTATGGAAAGCCTATGTGTGTTGGAAAATTTATGCCACTAGAATGACAAAACAAAGGATCAGCCATCCTACAACATTGGATGATTTTATTAAGGTAGTGAGAGAAATTCTAGCCTTGAAATTGTTGCATTTTTATACAAGAAATTTGACAGTGTAAGTCAAAACTAAATGATTCAGTTGCACTATGTTGACTTTTTGGAAAAATTTCATGGAAGATACATAGTGAATATCTTCAAAGGAGAGGAAACCATTCATAGAGGATGAACCACCAAAACACTCTGGACTTAATGGACAAGCGAGCTTTCCAAATGCCTGGAAATCTTTTTAGATGAACTTCAGATTTTGAACACATTTACATCACAGCGCAAATGTGTAAAGTCACTCACCATACACGTGTAATTGAAATTTTACAGATCATGCAATATCATCTTAGATGGCATGAATGTTAAAGAATACCTGTCTTAAACTGCAAAGGCTATGTCTAGGTATAGTTTCACATGACATGGAGGTCAATGACATTTTAATAGAAATCTACAAATGTACCCTCAAACTTTCTATGTAACATTTTCTGGTTTTAACTTTTACCTATGGCTAAAACTCGAATAAAAATGCTTGATAAAATAAGGCCCAAACTAATATTTGATTGTGGCTAATCAAGAGAAATATGGGATATAAAATTGCTTAAACAACAAATAAAAAAAAGAGGGACTTCAGAATACTATTGCATTTAAAAAATTTAAATAATCGTTCTTACCTTCACAAAAATTGCATTTAACAGATTTCCTGAAAATCATTCAAACAGAACATGTTAGAATCAATGAAAGTGCTACATGAAAAGAAAGAAAACAAAATATTCCCTTTTAGAACAGTCAAACTCAACTGAAATGAAATCATCTTATTGTCCGTTGATAACCAAAACATGTCCAAGGGGCTGTTTTTACTATACAACGTATCAAAATGGCAATAAGGGGAGTGCAAAAGTCATCTCCTAGAAATGTAAAATAAAATCAGAAGCTAAGAGAACAAAAATGAAGGTACTAAATATCAAATACAGCCAGCTATCTGGTACAAAGTTACAAACACAAATATCAGTAACATAAGCCATAAGAGAGGAGAATCAGTCACTATCATCATCTTATATAGGAATTCCTATACAACCGAACAACCTCTCTGGTAATGTCCTCCGTAGAGTGGCCTTACTGATGGGGATCTGGGGAAACATCCACAGTTCTCTCCAGGTGTTAACACAAGGGGACAAAACATAAACAAAACATAACTGGTTTCGCAAAAGTTCAGAAATTTACTAAGGCCAATACAAAACGACTCCTTTTAATCTCTCCACTTGAACTGAAACTTTCATTTCCATTTAAATATGCTCTCTTTTCCCCTAAGACTTTCAATAATAACCTATTGATGCTGACAGTCAAAGGTAAGTTTCAAATGAATGTATAAAATAATTATTGATTACACAGGCCATTTAAACTCTCTTCTAATTGGCACAGATAAAAAAGGATATAAATACAAATTTACAATCGAGTAAAAAATAAAATGCATAAAGTATCCACGTAGTATCAAAAAGCATTCTTGGCTACATGGAATCAGTTATTTCTACATCCAGACAACAATGCTGACAAAAGGTATGGTAAAAATACCAAGAATGTAAATTTCCTGATTCTCAAATCTTATTTTTGTTCTCCAATGACTCAACAGAAGTTAAATAACATTACATATTGTATATTTATATGCATAGAGTCTGGACATGGTCTTTGAAGAAAATAAATATCACCAGAAGAAGAGAATATACCTGACCAATACCTCCTTCCCACACTGGGCACATGAACACTTTCCATTCATCTCTTCCTTACATAAAAGGAATGAATATATATCCTTAATTCTAATTCCTTTCATCGGCCTATTCGGACCTTTCCAAACTTGCTTAGAACCCTTGTTTGGACAATCCTGGAGAAGTCCATCTTCAAAGGCCTTCAATACATACAGAGGAACATGAAATTCTCCCAACCAGTATTTGTTTCCACTACCTTGAGTCTCTTCAATTTTTCTACCATGTTTGACAGCATAGATCGGAATGTCTTTCTGGTTTCCAAAGTCCAACAAATACTTAGCTTCACCACCTTCATATATTTTCCCACAAACGGTGGAATTCTTGAAAGAAATGATCTCTTTGTCCATAGCCTTACCATCATGACAATATTATGGATATACAAGATCCTTCCATTTAATATAAGCATCAAGATACCTAATCTGCAAACGTGTCCAGCATGTAAAAAAATAAACTAATTTTAGATCTTAAATGATTTAAGCAGTTTGCATGTACATTTCATATTTCTTGAAAGCAACTAAATAACACCAAAAAACAGATAGACTTGAACTACAAGCTGTGACACACTCCTAGCCCTTTAAACAGCTTCCCGCCAAGTATACTGCCTACTTCTTCTAGGGAAATCATAGCCTTCTACATAAAGAATTCCAGATATTTTCCTTGTTCCACCTGCATTGACACAAATTGTGGCAACATTAGACTCTTAGTGAGATAAGATAATATTATTAATGCCAAATAGAATGTATTAGTCAATGTACAGAGAAGCACACACCTTGGCGTCCATCTCGCTTTGCTATTACATATGGTAATTGAAGTACCTGGGTGGAGAGCCTTCCACCTTTACACCAATAAAAATTCCTAAAAACTCTGGCATCAATTGGAGCAGTCATTGCTATGAGGGTACTATTTTTCTGAAGTCGCTTTCCATTACCTCCCCGTTTTGCAGTTGTGACAGCAACACTTGTGCCTGTATGAGCAGCAAAAACTTGAGGGGACCAATCATCTACATGTTTAGTCCAACCTGCTGCTAGCGCAATGAGCCAAATGCTTTTCTCAACCTGCAAAAAAAAAGTCAAAAACCCAGGATGTTCATACTCTTTCTTTACATTGACAATTACAGGGCAATCTAACAACACAGTTCCCACATTCAAACAAAATGCTTAGAAATAAAACATAATATGCAAAAATATTGACAAAAGAGAAGCATATTTTTCCCCAGACAAATAGACTGCAACAAATTTTCCTTTTTGGAGATATCAGCCCAAAAATTGATTGTCTTTAGGGTAGAAGAAAGCATCAATTTCTGCACTACAAGTGAAAATTCTTATCTGTTTTACATATGGTACATGGACTTGGCCCTAGGGATTAGCAAACCTCCATGAAACCAATCCATCCATGGAGAACATGAGATGTCAACAGTCCAACTTGCCTGAGACTACAACCATGCATTACTACAAGGTTTGCCGATGTAGACATGACCAGAGAAATGATTCAAGCATAATTGAACATGCTGGATCCTGGTCACAACAAAGCTGGACAAAACAAACCCTGTCCTCTCAGCCCAAGTGGGAAAGCAGGAAACCAAAAATGGAAACCAAATCTAGAACATGACAATGCATGCAAGCTCCATACCCTTGCTTGGAACTCTTTTCTTAGACAAAAGCAGAGCAATTGACTGCCCAAACAAGTTAACCCTCGCAATGGCCATGACAGGATAAAAGCTCCAATGCTGGTAACTCACAAAAAATCTAGCAAGGCCACAAAAATTCATTTTCTTCTTGTAAAACTTAGAATACAAAGAAGCAAAATACCTGGAAGATACCGCAAACAAGGGCACATACTGAATATCCGGATCAAAGTCAAGACTATTGCATGAAATATGATGGGCATTATGATTTCTCTTCCACCATCCAATACTAATCCCAGACATGCAATTTCCAGCCACCAACGGAATAATCCTATCGATTTTCTTATGACCCACAAGCCCACAGTGAGCCGAATCGTGCCCAATCCATCCACTCTGAATCCACACCGCCCCCAACAAAACTGCACAGCCAGCATGAAGCCAAAACCCTTCATAAAAAAACACACCCACTACACACAAAGCCAGCATTGCCATCATCCATGAACCTATCAAAAAATAAACTAACAGAGGCCCCTTGAAGAGCCCAACCTTCTTCAACTCCCCCAGAAGCTTACGATAATCCTTAGAAACCTCAGAAAACTCGTAATCTTCATGAATGCCAATCATAAACTGATCTAAATACTTCCACGTGGAGCCCGGATGATAGGCAACGAATGCATCCATCACATCCTGGCCTGCTAGATTCAAAAGAGGCAGATCCCCTCCAGGATGCTTGTCTAACCACTTAATAAAATCGTAAACCTTCCCACTTATTGAAATCCACAAATCTCGTTCCTTATCATGTGTTTTCAGCTCTAATGTATTGATTTTCCTCCATGAGAGATGTTGTTTCGGGCTCGAAAGATCATCCATGGACGGTTATTTGAGGTCCCGACTCGGATATGAATACCCTGAAAGATATATTTCTCAAATCAAATCGTTCACATGCTCATTCACAACATACAAAAGTCACAAAAAAACAAACATAACCGCGCTGAACAAAATTCACAAAAAAATCAAACATAACCGCGTTTAAACTCTTGGCCGTCATTGTATCGACGCCTTGACCGTTGTAAAAAGTCAACAAAAGACGGTGTCGTCGCTATAGAGATGGTCAGGCGTGGATACAGCAATGTCCAAGAGTTTAGGCATGGATACAGAGACGTCTAAGAGTCCAGGCGTGGATACATCGACGGCTAGGCATGGATACAGCGATGCCTCGTTCCTGTTATATCGGATTTTACACCAAAAAGTAAGAAACGTGGAAAACCTCCGTGGAAAAATCCACGCTTTTGTACTAGTGATTATTGATGAACATCTACTAATTCAATGGTTTCTTGCAGGTCTATCGCAAAAAGTACGTCGACATATTAGTCTGGAGACATTCAAAACGTATGAAGATGTGCTAACAAAAGCTCTTCAAGTTGAAATGGACGAAGATATACCTACATACCCCACAGACCACAGACTGGAACAACATCTCGAGGATGTGCAAAAGTCTGTGAAGGAACTAAGCCTCAAGAATCAGGAGGTCTGGTGTACCAAATGCTCGACAGCTGGTCATTCGAAAGATAACTGTCGACAAGAATATAGCTGACAAGACGTCCACTTTGTACAAACTAAATCATTTTGCGAAATTTGCCAGGAACATGGTGATCACTCCACAAAAGATTGTCCGTTTAACATGAAAAACGGCAAGGCTTCCTAGTGCACCATCTGTGAAACCAAAAGTCACAACACCGTCGACTATCAGTTAAACCTAAAGAACCGACAGAACTATCACGTGGTATACCAAACGAATGCAGTAGCGCAAAACAATGAGCAAATCAACCCAGCAAACAATCAGAATGGGAAAAGATACAACGGCCGACGATATGAGCGCCGGTACGACAACCGACATCAGGGTTATGGAGGAAGAGGTCGATTCCCTGGGAATCGCGACATACAAACGCGTCGACCAACCTAGTGCTTCACATGATACAAAGAAGGCCACTAATATGTAGACTGTCCATACAAGGACAGAACTGATCTTAAATTCTGTACACACTATGGAGTAGGCGATCACTCATTGGAGGATTGTCCTACTATGTTAGACAAAATCAATATGAAGAAAAATGTTAATGTCTTGTCTTGTGTACAAAATCATGATGTAATAACTACTAAAAATTTACATATTGTCACTCGACAAGGCACAAAAACAGGGCCTGATAACCCTCAAATTACTAAGATCAAAGACACAAATGGTTACCCTGATCCTATGAAGGAAAAACAAACCTATCAAGAAGCCACCCACATATTTCACGACATTCCTGGAAAAGAAGACACTATTAACAGTCGACCTGACACAATACATCAATTAATCCAACTCGCTCAAACCAACAAATCCGTAGCTCAGTTCATTGATTTATTGCATGAAATAAAAAGTGCCAACCTTTGAAAATAGACTAAGAACATTTGTAGCTTGAACCAAAAATCCAAAAATGACGTCGACCCACTTGTTGACCTAGAAATAGAAGGTTACCACGTCCGACAAGTAGTGCTCGACTTCGGGTCTCAAGTGAATATCATGACCCAGAATACATGGGAAAAGATGGGTAGACCTCGACTCTACGAGTCAGGCATTTACCTAAAACTCGTCAACCAAGGCCTCATTGAACCGATTAGGGTTTGGAAAAATGTCGACACGACCATCAAAGGAATCTCGACCAAGATCGATTTTGAAATTGTTGACCCAAAAGAAGGCTCTAGCCCCTTCTCAGCGCCAGTCGGTCGACCTTGGGGAAGACAAATGAAAACATCCATATCATTAGAAAAGGAACGAATCAAGTTAAAAGGAAATGGTCAAAAAGTCATTGTACCCATTCATCCGTCCCAAGGAGAACCTTTGACCAAACCGATTGATGAGGAAGTCGATGTTAGACAGCTTTACCAAATCCACAACAATACATACTATACCAAACCAAATATCTATGGAGAGCTTAACTTAGGTAACCAAGAATCAATTGGTTATAACTCAGATGCTGAACTATACGACTGGGATATTGAAAATTACGAAACACAAGAAAGACGGTGCTGGACTATACAAAACATACAGAGAAAACCCACCCGACAGTGCTTCATCGTATCAATTATCCCCAAAATATTTGAAAATAAAGTCAGGGAACACCCTACCTTACAACCAACCCGCTTAAACACTGCACAATTACCCAGGTATAAGGAGAGGAAATCCCCAGTCATGCACATCAAACAGGTATCTAAAAATATTGGAGAACATGGTCAACTACAAAGCTTAGTTGAAATGTTTACAGGTCAAGCAGCTAGATGGTGGGATACCCATCAGACAAAATTACAGACCTAGACCACTGCATCAACTTAATTTGTTGAGAGATTTGGTGGAAAGAAGTTAACCCAGCAAGCCCAGATCCCTATTTTTACCCAAGGAGAAAACCCAGAAGAGCATATCAAGATTTGTGAAAAGGAGTGGAGAAGACTTGGATATAAAGATGAGAGATCCTGGCCACATTTGTTCCCTTCAACCCTAGCCGACTTACCCAATAAATGGTATAAGATGGAGGAAGCTAGAGGTGAAACCTTCTTCTAGTATGAACTGGCGGAATACTTTATTAAAGACTTCAAATTCATACCTCACAATGAAAAATTGGATGAGACAGCACAACAAATCAAACAGTTTATCCAACCGACGGAAAAATAGCCCTACCTAGGCCATCGACACATCAAGGATTGCAACAATATACAAACTGAGTTAAAATCACAGTTGACCCATCTACAACTAGAAAATGAACACACAGATGGAAACCCAACCTTGCTGAAATAACAAAACCTATCCACTCAATCTTGAAAGTCGAGACCACTGACAAACCAGATCTTGACAGAATGACTGCAACTGACTTCCCTGCTACATTCTCACAGTTCACAGAAGGAAGTCGGCCAATCAATGAATCTAAAGCACCCGAGTGGCTATATTCCAAAGTGAAAACCAAAGAAGTCAATATTTCGAATGGCGATCGACCAAAAATAGTGAAGATTGGTGACTACTGGAATGAACAACAGACCACCGAAATAGTAAACTTACTTCGAGAATTCCAGGATGTCTTTGCCAGGGACTATAAATACTTAAAGGGCTTAGTACAAGAAATGGGAGAAATGAAAATAGATACTAAACTTGACATCCGACCTGTCAAGAAAAGACCTTATAAACTAGCTCATAAGTACAAGGATATAGTTAAGAAGGAAATCGACAACATGTTAGCAGCAAGGATCATTTACCCTATCGACCAGTCGGAATGGGAAATCCCCATGGCCATACAGCCTAAGAAACATGACCCGACAAGGTTAAGAATTTGTGTTGACTTTAGGGAGCTCAACAAAGTAACATTGACAGATCCATTCCCAACCCCCTATGCTGATGAAATATTGAATGAAGTTGCAGGCCATGAATGCTACTCATTCATAGATGGATTCTCAGGATATAACCAAGTACCCATAGCAAAAGAAGATCAAAAGAAGAAAACATTTGTCTATGAATTTGGTTCCTTTGCTTACAGAGTTATGACATTTGGGTTAAAGAATGCACCTGCAGTGTTTTCCCGAATTGTTGTCAAGACTTTCCAAGAATACATATATAAGACCATGGTAGTATACTTCGACAAATGGACAATATACTCCACCTTAAAGGATCACTACACATTGCTCCGACTCATGCTGGAGAGATGTCGACAGATTCAACTCTCCCTGAACATTAAGAAATGTATCTTTATGAATCCCATAGGAATACTCTTAGGGCATATTGTCTGTAAAGACGGTATCAAGTTCGACTTTGCAAAAATTAAAATCATCCTCGACCTGAAACCACCAATAAACCCAAAACAAGTCAGGGTATTACTCGGCCATACATAATATTATAGAAAGTTCATAAGACACTATTCATACATGACCTACCCTCTAGAATAACTACTAAAGGAATATCAATAGTTTAAGTGGACAGAGGAATGCCAAATATCCTTCGACAAATTGAAAAGGAAACTAGTCGAAGCCCCCATCCTAAAATTTCCAAACTGGTCGACCAAATTTCATGTGCATATCAATGCATCATGAATAGAAATCAGAGCAATCCTGACTCAACCAGGGGATGATGGGATGGATTACCCTATAGTTTACAGTATTCAAAAATTAAATAAGGCTGAAAGGAACTATTCAACCACTGAAAGGGAAGCCCTAGGTATGGTCTTTGCCCTTCAAAAGTATTGACATTACCTTTTATCCAACCACTTCAGATTTTATACTGACCATCAAGCCTTGAAGTACCTTGTCAACAAACCACTTCATCATGGGAGAATTTGTCGTTGGTTACTTCTTTTTCAAGAATTTGAGTTTGAAGTCGTGGTCCGCCCCGGAAAGCTAAATGTCGGGACCGACCACCTATCCCGCATATACACGGGGGAGGAACCGACAGGAGTCGACGACGACTTACCAGATGCACATTTATTTTGAATAGAAGCAGTGCCAGAATAACTAGAAGAAATAGCTCAGTTCTTAGAGACAGGTCAGGCACCAGAAGGTATGAGCACCAAGAAAAAACAAATCCTAGCTATGAAGTCTTCCCCTTACAGCCTCATCAATAGATTTTTATACAAAATGGGATTAGACGACATTCTCAGAAGGTGTGTACTTGAACATGAGCAAGACCAAATGATGCATGAAGCACACTATGGACCTGCAGGAGGACATTTCCAAGCATACACAACTGCAAAGAAAATCCAACGGTCAATATTATGGTGGCTGACAATCCACAGAGATTGCAAAAGTTTTGTTAGTCGATGTGACAGATGTCAACTACTTGGTCGACCTCTATCGAGCATAGAAATTACCTTGATATCCGTAAATCCTAGTCTCACATTTGAAATCTAGGCTATAGACTTCATAGGACGATTTCCTATCCCAGCCAAACGATCAGGTGCAAGATATATTATCACGACAGTAGAATATGTCACTAAATGGGCAGAAGCCGAACCCGTCGATACATGTTCAAGTGAGGTAGCCGCTAAGTTTATCTACAAAAACATCATCACTATATTTAGATGCCCACTCACATTGATCAGCGACCAAGGATCACACTTTATCAACAAAACCATCAAAAATATGACCGACCAATTCCACATTGACCACCGACGAAGCACCGCATATCACCCACAGTCGAATGGCGCAATTGAAGCTTTCAACAAAACATTGACAAAAGGGTTAACCAAAATATGCAGTACTGACAAGGACGACTGGGATGAGAAAATCCCGACAGTCTTATGGGCATACAAGACATCCTATAAGTGGTCGACCGACCAAACCCCCTTTCGACTAGTGTATGGATAAGAAGCAGTCGTCCCCCTACATTTCCAACAGCAGACACCTATTATTGCACAACTATTACATGTCGATGTCGAACATGCAAGAAAGGACCGACTATTTCAACTTAGCAAGATGGAAGAACACAGACTCATGGCTATACAACACCAAGAAATTCATAAGCAACAACAGAAAGCGTGGCACGACCGCAACATCAAAAACAAAAACTTATCGGTTGGTGACCTTGCCTTACAGTATAATAGTCGAGTAAAAGGAAAACCCAAGAAACTCCACACAGAATGGATGGGACCTTACATTGTCGAAGATATACATCCCAATGGTTCAGTCCGACTAAAAACATTGCAGGGCCTAGTATTTCAGAAGCTCATTAATTGAGCCCGACTCAAAAGTTATAGAAAAAAAAAAAAATAATGACCTTAACCAACAACCAAAACCCATAAAAAGCTACAAAACAATCCCAAAAATAAATACACACCACACAAACACCATGACAGGAAATCCCTACTTCGAGCACCGACATCATATTCATCGACCAGTCTGGTCAACCATTCTCAGCACAGACACCGGCCGATGACCTCGAATGTCCCATCGCGCATTTATGACCTCGAGCGCCGAAAGTAATTCACCATTACTCCACACTCACGTATTGCAGCTGGAATGTCAATTCTTCCATTAATACATCCATTCCCACACACAATCACACCATCGCCTATAAATACGGGACCGTTGAAGGTTCTTTCACCACACCCTTTACATACAGAGCACTCGTACATTCAGTCGACTAAAAACCAAGAAACCTATAGTAACCCCAACCAAAAAGACATAATGGCCCCCAATCGGACCAGAGCAGCAACCAAGGCGAAAGAGCTACAAGCTGAGGATACATCCTTGATTCGTAGACTAAAGAATATCAAAAATGCCAAAGTACAGGAGGGCCAATCACAGAAAATCTAGGGTGAGATCCAAGAGTGGGCCTTCGTCAACAAGAAGATGACCCAAGTTGCCGAAAAAGTCCAATGGAGCACCATCTTCAACTATCCCAACGCACCCCTGATGGCCAGCTTTGGTGGGACAAAAGAAGTTGTCGTCAAATTCATCATCAGTCGATACCACAATGGTCGGTTCTACTTCGACCGACCGGTCGGCATTACCAGAGATATCATCTCCAAGCTCACTGGCCTGTCTAACCAAGGGAACCCTGTACCAATCGGAATCAAGGAAGGATTGGTCCAAGATCTTACGGGATCACCATCTGGGAAAAATTCCAAAGGGTTGATGATCAGGCAAATTGCAACTCGAACGCCACAGATTGTGGCCAAAATCATCGCCATCACACTTACCTTAGCAGGTCCAAGTAGCGACCTCAAATTGCAAATGCTGGAGGCCATTGAAACAATTTCCACCGATGGTCGAGTCTACAGATGGGGAGATTATGTCACCAACATGATCAAAACCGTCTGCGAACGATGCCAAGAGACGGGAGGAATCATCAAGTTCCCCTCCCTAATCCTTTGGATTTTTATGTACCACATCTGTCTGGAAGGAAGTCCAGTCTTCTCGGAACCGACAAAGTTCCACATGAACAGGTTCAAACCCTTCTCCTAGAAAGGAACTCCACATGAGCTGGCACAGGGGAAAATCTTTCTGGAAAACTGGTTCCAATAGTTAAAGCTTCGCACGACCAGATGGTGGGTGCCTCAGAACATCCGACTCAATCTACTGGTGAAGTCTCACATACAGTTGGAGATCAACCATACGTTGGTCTGGTATATGCAGGGTGAAGACCCTAAGGCCAACGTCCTCGATTACTACCTGACTGTCGATCAAATCTTTCAGGAGTTGACTCGACAGGCAAAGACCAAAATACCAGTGCCCGAGGCAGCCAAACATGTCGACTTCTCAATAAAGGATCCACTCACCAACCAAGAGAAAGAGGAAGACTACGAGCTCAACCTCTACATAAGTACATTTTTGTCAGAGGACACCCCATTTGAGCCCACTGGTCGGGTACAAATAACCATCAAGTCTCCAACCAGAGTCGACCCACAGCTGACAGAACCACAACCACAACAACAAGCAACCCCTCTGACTCCAACAAGCGTTGCCCCAACTCAGGTACCGATGAATGGATTCAAGCACGAAAACCATGAGTATGCTTTATCAAAAGGTATCATTCAGAAATTAGCCAATGAGATAGCTTCCTCCATAAGGAAACTTAGAGCAAAAAAAGTACAACAAGGCTAAGGTAAGCACAAGATTCTCATTGAGTCGTCTGATGATGAAGAAGAACTAGAAGCTACCGCCCTGGACATTATAGAATATGCGGCCGCTAACAAAGTACCAGTTGAAACTCCGTTTCAACGGTTCTTTGAAGTAGGGGCTCTTGAAGGACGACGAAAGAAAGCAAAAACAACGATGACACCTGAAGATTTCATCGATCTTGTGTGGACTCCTCCACCTCCATAATCGACACCAGTAGTCGAGGAGCAAGAACCGGCACAAAAGTTGGTCAGCCCCCTTGACTTGTAGAGAAGCAAGATACCAGATTCGGTGAAAGAAAAGTTTGACAAGGACACCAAGATCAAATATTTATTTGAGATGCTGCCTGAGCTGTTTGAGTCAGCTCAGAAAATCCAAACCAAGGCTCCCCTCTATACTGGCAGTAGGATTTTTGGACACCTCACGTCGATTTTCATTTGAACCGACCAAGAAGGAGACATGATCGGCCATGTCCGATCTACCATTGAACACATCAACCCTGAACCACAGGATGACTTTCTCAATCTGCCAGAAATAGATCCATTGTCTAACATAAGTTTACAACCCACTTCTGGAAAACCCATTACCCCCGACCATTCCCCCACTCCATCACCACCGCCGCCATCATATCCACCCTCGCCATAATCATCCCCACCACCTCCGCCACCCCTTGATTTCCAACCAACTACATCCTCACAACCAGAAGCAACCATACCAACCACCCAGCCAGAAAAACTAGCGACTTCCATCCCGCAAACCAAAGGCACTCCCTCAACTGTTGCAGGTACCCAGGAAAAAGAGATAGAAAAAAAGAAGAAGAAGAAAGAGAATCATACAAAATCATCCAGCCTCTGAATCGGTTTAAGGGATGCAAGTTCCTTGACCGACACAAAAGTAGGCCAACTTCTCAAGACTCTGGCAAAGGAAGCAAAGACAAGGACTGCACAAAGGACTAAAGAGCTCACTGAGAAAAACACAGAACAAGTCGAGTTTCTCAGCAAGTGCAGGGCTTTAGCTCAATCTGTCATGCCAGGACCCATCGAATTCGACACACACAGACCGCTTGAAAGAGCATATCAGCTTTTCAAGAGCATGGTGTCGACCATCCAGGCACATCTCCAAGAGACTAAGGAAGAGAAGAAGGAAGAGACTGCCCGACTACTACTGGCACAACAAACTGCTTTATTAGAAGCATACAAAGTGCTACAGGACCATATGGAGGAGTCTGTTGTCACCGAAGAAGTCTTAAGAGACTGGCCTACACACTATGGGCAAGTCTATCAGTAGATATGACAGACTCGTCAAGGTATCCAGGCTTTGGAGAGTAGGAAGATGACAGAGGTAGCACTCAGGCATAAAATAGAAGAACAGATAGTGTTGGAAACCAACAAACTACAGAAGCTGGAACGAGAAGCACATCAGTGGGTGAAACAAGCTCTTCCCAACCTCGAGAAAGTCGAAATCATCTACCCATAGATGAAAAGACTCATCGACACAGCAGAAGAGTAGAACCAGTTCCTCGGCCCCAACATGGAGAAAATCGTGCAAGTCCCCTTGTCATAGAAGATGTCGGTCCTGTCAAGCTTAACTACATTAACTATCGACATCCAGAAAGCTTTGCAGAGATGGACAAATTTTCAGCATCACCTTGCTATCATAACCTCGACCATTATCTAGATTTGCATCCATAAAATACCAACCATTCGTCTGCACAGTCCACCACAATAGCATTTTGGAAGGGTTCGACAAAAAAATATTTTTGTACCTCCCTGTTTCTTCGGGATGAAGAAACGTTTTGTTCGTGGGGGATATGTAGAAAGAGAAAGTCGACACAAGTCAACTTGAACGAGGACTGACTTAGTCAATCAACCGACTAAGTCGATGGGCCGACTTAGTCGATCGGCCAACTAAGTCGGTCGACCGACTAAAAATAGAATATTAGGTCGGATAACTAAAATTTGTGTCGGTTCACCGAACAGACAGGTAGTTATTTTGTAACTGTTTGTAAATTGTATATATTAGGCTGTTGAGCCAAACGAGAACCCAGTTCAGTTCTTTGCTTTGTATGAACTCATAATAATATAATATTTTTAATCCTATCTGTCTTGTCTCTTGCCTCTGTTTATATTTATGTATGTTTTGGTTTGTATTATTGGTAACCTTATGTGATCTGTGAGATTACAACAATTGGCCACAATGTGGTGGTTTATCTGGATGATGTAGTAGTTTTCTCCAAGAAGATAGAAGTGCATATGTTTCATCTAAAACAAATTTTTGACTGCTATAAAAAATATGGTATCTCTTTGAATCCTAATAAATGTGTTTTCGCAATATTAGAAGGAAGGCTATCATGGTCACATCATTTCTAAGAAGGGAATCTCCATAGACCCAAAAAGGATGGAAGCTATAGAAAAAATTCCCTTAACCCACAATAAGAAAGGCATGTAATCTTTCATGGGGATTATAAATTTTGTGCGAAGGTTTGTTTCTTTGCACAGATAGTTAATCCTTTGCAACATATGGTCAAGAAAAGTGTACAGTTTAAATGTACTGACATAGAAAAGGGTGCATTTAACAATATCAAAGCTGTAATATCCCATCCACCTTCACTCAAAAGCCATGGTTTTGAAAAATATTTTATCCTATACACTTTTTCTTTTGATAACTCTCTTGCACCGATGATTACACAAAAGGAAGAATGGGAAGATGAGTATACCATATCATTCATTAGCACTAGTTTGCAAGGTGCTGAATTGAATTACCCTGCTATTGATAAACATGTGTATGCAGTCTTTAATGTGCTAAAACAATTTAGGCCTTACATTCTGAAGAATAGAACCAAAGTAATTGTTCCTCACCTGATAGTTATAACCCTCTTCATACAAAAAGAATTGCGAGAAAGAAGAGGAAATTGGGTAAAAACTTTGCAAGAATATGATTTAGAATTTAAACTAGCCACTGCCATCAAAGGACAAGGGATTTGTATGTTAATGGTTGTAAGTAAAAATAATGAAGATGAGGACTAGGAAAATGAAGCTAAGTTGCATATAATTGATATGTGTTGTATATTCATAGCTCTGGAATCTTGGCACATAGATCTCATACACTATCTCCAACAGGGGTATGTTGGCACAACCCACCAACAAAGCCTCTTCGATAGGGGTTCCCACTCTGACAACGCATAAATAGTGTGATCTCCCTGAGCACCGGCTCAGAAGGGTTTGAACCCACCCGACAACACCCATAGATTGGATGAAGTCTCACCCGATTTGTTGAGGGAGAGCTATGAGAACCAAGTTTTCAGCAGTAGGAAGGGAGGGTATGGCATCAACGACTTAACACCTTAATCAACAGATACTTCAGAGACAGTTTTATCAGAATTGCGTCATTCATCACAGATCTATTGGAATAAATAGTAGATCGCTAACATATCACATTACTTCATTCATCATAGCAATAAAATTCATTCATATAATAGATACAACAAACATACATCATTGTCATTGCAGAGCATAAAGACAAGAAAGAAATAAGAAACAAGATCACTTCAGGGAAACATTGGTCATGTCATATTACTTCTACACAATAGATCCAAATCATATAGTACTTTTTCACAGTAGGGGAATGATCACAACCCAAGATTCAATGGTTGGTTGACATAGACAGAGCCAAAACTGCTCAAGAACAAAATAAAGTGATAAGGTCACACCTCAAATCATAAAAATGGGTTGATGGATTGATCTTTCCCATCAATTATACTGATCTACAATTGCAATTCTAACTCTATATATAGGCTTGTGCCTTTATATTGAAGGTCCACTTCTAGCTAAATTCTAACAAACTAGTGACCTATATCCACAAAATGTGCTCAATCAGTACAAAATTGCATAAACAATTCCAAAAACGGTTATTCTTCTGCCTATCGTATTGTTGTATTTCTTCTCAGTGGCATGTGAGCTTTCATAGCCTCTGCGGTGCTGCGCAACTCAGTTACCCAATACCCCTATTAACAATCCCACAACACTGTCTTGTGGCTCGTCCTCGAGCCATGTTAGGTAGATAGGGTGTACTCCATCGTCTTGGTCTTGAAGTCCTCGAACTACTACGAGATATCTCGAACCTAGAGTTGAACTTGTTCAACTATGTCCTGACAATTTATCATGTCTTGCGTTAGTGGGTGCTCCTCCCCATCCTTTCCATCCACCATTTTCCTACCTTCTTGTACCTCTTGCAGTGCAATGACTTCTTCCACAGCCAACTGCCCACCAATGTCCTGGAATTCATCAAGCTGGGTGTTGCATTTGCATTGAGGTTCTTGGGCTCAGGCGGCTCTCTTCTGCATGTCCTTGAACTCTGTTGGGCCCAGAAATGGGCCTTTTTGACCATCCTTATCCACCTCCTTTTTCCTTATCCTACCCCATTGAGCATGCTAAACATATGTTTTTCCCTCACTCTGCTCCTCGAGTCACCAAGGTATGGTTGGTTATTGTCTTATTTTATTAATGCTTATAATTGTGGTAAATAAGGCTTTATATCTTTAAATATGCTAACATATGATGGTTTATAAAGGTATTTTGAGATATAGAGACTACAGGTATAATGAGATGAACATACTAAGGAAAGGATATTACATTCATTGCTCAAGATGATCACCATCCATCCTACCATTGCCCAAAGAATGCGGTCTCAATATATTCTTCCATGCAAAGATGTACAAGGATAGCTGCAACAGAATGCGATAGATTTGGAGGTCAACAGTGCGGTGTTGCTCATGTATAGTTGTGATATGAGGATATCATTATTTCTGGGTCAGTTAATAGTTTCCCTATATTTCTTACTTTCATCCTGCCATGGTTGTAATAGTTGTTGTAATTTAGGGCACCCAAAGATCAAAGATATTCATGGCTACCCAATAATAGGGATAGGATGTTATGATTTACATTGTATAAATATGGGCAACTGTTATGAGCTAGGGGTTGAACACTTAACCAATTTATTGTATTAGCTACGACTACGTATTGTGTATTTGATCTGCCTTTTTAACACAAGGAGTTACTTCAGATCTAAGGGTTTTAACATGGGTTATATCTAGCATCTATGTGTGAAGGCTGGGCCCGCCTTCTCACATAGATTGCTGAGTTAAATTAGGAATTTTAATTATTCTATTGTGTGATGTTATGCTAATTCCATTTCTTCATAGTAAGCTGTAACAATTGTGAATTTACAGTATGTTATTAATTGCATCTCTTGGAAAGTTGTAGTGGCATGGTGTGGTAGTCGACTGTATAGGTAATTATTCCTTATGCAACTATGTGGTAGCTGTAACAACTTTGTTCATCCTTAGATATTTTAATTGTTGTTTCCATAAATCCTTGCAGTTTGTTCCTTTCTTTTATGGTTGCAGAATTTCATTCCTATACTTTGAATTCATAGAATAGTTGAACTCAATTCATGTACTATGAATTCCTAGACTAGCTGAACTCAATTCTTGTCTTTTGGATTTCTAGAATAATCAGATCAATATAGTTGGGAAAATTATTATATGATTTGGTAAACAAGAATTCATTTTCTGCAAAATTAATCTAGATGTGATTTCATGAATCTTTCAATTCTAGATCAAGAACAGTAGAATGTAATTGTGGTTGTATTCTTTAGAAGGTAAACTAGATTAAGTGGATCTATGGGATGAACGTAGCTGAGCAGAGAATAGGATTGTTTATTTATAGCAACTTAGTGTTTAAGCATATACAATGCATGCTATCCTTGAAATAAAATACTTCCCTGGGTTGACAATAAATATTGAATGATTTGTATGTTAGCTGTAATTCACTTGAATATCGGGTGGCCAACATTTTGGGAGGATATGTATTAAACACTATCATAGTTGCATCCTGTAATTATTTCTATTCAGTATTCTTCAATTTTTCTGTTGGAATGATTTGGGTTGCGTGAATACAAGAAGGGTAAAGCGTGACCATATTACAAATCCAAAAACCCCACCAAATACTAACAGTGTAGGTGGTCGAGGTCGTGGGCGACGTCTAGAATTGGGGAGAAGGACATTCATTGACAATCTGGTTGATAGAACCAATTATTCTACCAGGGCTCGCTATCAGGAAACACCTATCAAAATAATCCCTGCCAATCCTAGAGTGCCAACTTCAGGCTCTATAGTGGAGAACACGCTACTAGCTACAACACCCTCAAATACCTCTGCAGAGGAGGACAAAGTTAATACTGCAGGATCTGCTGATGGAGGTCCAATCTATCACATTAATGGAAAGGCTATGTTGTAATCTCATAGATCACATAAGGTTACAAATAATACACACTAAAACATATATATATAAAATAGAGACAAGAGCTAAGAACAAATAGGTGAATAAACAGATTATGTTATACAAAATTAGTCCATACAACACAGAGAACTAAACTGAGTTCTCATCTGTCTCAACAGCCTAATATATATGATTACAGAATGGTTACAAAATAACTACCTATCGGTTCGGTGAACCGACATGACCTTTAGGTGGTCGACTTAATCTCTAACTTTAGTCGGTTGGTTGACTAAGTCAGCGCATCGACTTAGTCGGCGGATCGACTAAGTCGGCTATCCTTCAAGTCGAATTTATTGAACTTCTACATCTCCCACATGAACAAAACATTTCTTCGTCCTGAAGAAACCCAGGAGGTACAAAAATTCCTGGTGGTCTCAATAGTTATTGTTGTGGGCTATGATGTCTGATAGTCGGTCTTTTCTGTACACAGACTTCTACAATGGCTGGGGCTGTTACTGCGAGGTGATGTTGGAAATATGTCCAACTCTGCAAAATTTTATGGATGTCGATGGTGAGTGTGGTCTAGCTTGATAAGATCGACATCTTTTCTAAGATGGAGACTTCATCTATCCTCTCCATTTTGGGACCCATAAACTGGTCCTTCTCCTCTGTAGTCTCGATAAGTCTTTTCATCTGTGAGCAGATGATGTCGACTTTTTCTAAGTTAGGGAGAGCTTGTTGTACCCACTGATGTGCTTCCCTTTCTAGTTTCTGCAGTTTGGTGATTTCAATCACTATCTATTCTTTTATTGTCATTCTGAGTGCTTCTTCGGTGGTTTTTTTTCTCTCTAATGCTTGAATCCCTTTTCAAGTCTATTGAGTCTACTGATAAACTTGCCTGTATTTATTAGGCCAGTCTCTTAGTACTTCTTCAGTGATGACAGAATCCTCCATATGATCCTGCAGTACTTTATATGCTTCACAGAATCCAGTGTGCTGTGCCATTAGGAGTTGGGTAGTTTCCTCTTTTTGTTCCTCCTTTGTTTCCTGAATGTGCGCTTGGAGGGAGTTCAATTATCTTGTTCTTCTATTGTTGTTCTAAGTGCTTCGTTGGTGGATTTTTTGCTCTCTAATGCCTAAATCCCTTGTCATGTCTGTCGAGTCTGCTGATAACCTTTTCCCATAGTGATTAGGCCAGTCTCTTAGTACTTCTTCAGTGATGAAAAACTCCTTCACATGATCCTGCAGTACTTTATATGCTTCAAAGAATGTAGTATGCATGTACCACACAGAGGTATGGTCTAGCTCCAACTGGATGAGGGAGTTTGCTGGTAGATTTCGTTGGATGTTTTGAGGCACCCTCCATCTAGTGGTGCGGACTTTGAGCTGTTGGAACCAGTTCTCTAGCAGTATTTTCCTGCACTCAAGTTTGTCTAAGGTTCCTTGTTGGGAGAATGATTTAAATCTCCACATGTCCAACTTCGACGGTTCCCGAAAGACTAGACTCCCCTCTTGGAAGATGTGGTACATTACAATCCATAAGATGAGGGAGGGGAACTTGATGATTCCCCCTGTTTCTTGGCATCTCTCACAGATGGTATTCACCATGTCGGTGACATATTCACCCCATCTGTAGATTCATCCGTCGGTGGCAATAGTGTCGACAGCTTCTAGCATGTATAACTTAAGGTCGCTGCCTCGACCTGCCAGTGTGAGTGTTATTGCAATGATTTTGGCCACAATCTGTGGCGTTCAGGTTGTGATTTGGCTAATTATAAAGCTCTTAAATTTCTTACTGGAAGGTGACCCAGTGAGCTCTTTGACCAGTCATTCTTTGATTCCAACTGGTACAGGGTCTCCTTCATTAGAGAGACCGATCATCTTGGAGATGACATCTCCAGATATGTTGACTGGCTCATCGAAGTAGAACCGGCTCTTGTGATACTGACTGATGATTAATTTGATAGCAGTTTCGTTTGTGCCACCAAATCTGGCCATAAGTGGTGCATTGGCATAGCCGAATAGAGTGCTACGTTTAATTTTTCTGCTACTTGAGTGGCCTTTTTGTCGACAAAGGCCCATTCTTGTATTTCGGTCCATCGTTTTTTCCATGAGCCTTCATGTACTTTGGCATTTTTGATGTTTTTGATCCTGCGGACTAAAGGTGTATCCGTAGCCTGTATCTCCTTGGATTTGGATGAGGCTCTGGTTTGTTTGGTGGTTGATGTCACTAAGGGGTTCTCGGCTTTTGGACGACTGGATGCTCTGATGCTCTCTCTGTATGGGTTGTGGTGAATGATCCTTCGATGATCCAGTATTTATAAGTGATGCTCTGGATGTGTGCGACAATGGGTGTATTAATGGTGGACGTGATGTTCCAGCTGGAGTACTTGAGTGTATGTTAATGGTGGATTTATTTTAGCGCTCGATGTCATGAATGTGTGATGGGACTATCGAAGTTGTCGGTTGGTGTCGGTGATGAGAATAGTTGACGAGAGTGTTCGGTTGATGAAAATGGTCGATGGTCATGATGGCAGTTTCCAAGATGGTGATTTCGTGTCATGGTTTTCGGTAAGTCTGGTATGTTTTTGGTTTTTTTAATTTTTTTAAGTTTGTATGGGTTTTGGTTGATGGTTATGGTCCTTATATAAAAAAATTTTAATTATTTTTTGTAGCGTTTTAGTTGGGCTCCATTAACAAGTTTCCGAAATACTATGCCCTATAATGTCCTTAGTCGGACTGACCTGTTGCGATGTATCTCTTCGACAACGTAAGGTCCCATCCATTATGTGTGAAGATTCTTAGGTTCTCCTTTGACCCTATTATTGTATAGTAAAGCAAGGTCTCCAACCAACAGGTTTTTATTCTTAATGTTGCGGTCATGCCATGCTTTCTGTTGTTGCTTCTATATTTCTTAGTGTTGTATAGCCATGAGTCAGTGCTCTTCCAGCTTACTGAGTTGCAATAGTCGGTCCTTCCTTCCTTGTTCGACATCGACATGTAGTATTTATGCAATAATAGGTGTCTGTTGTCGGAAGTGTAGTGGAACTACTGCTTCTTGTCCATAGACTAGTCGAAAAGGGGTTTGGTTAGTCGATTGTTTGTACGTTGTTCTGTATGCCCATAATACTGTAGGTATTTTCTCATCCCAGTCATCCTTATCGGCATTACATATTTTGGTTAATCCTCTTGTTAATGTTTTATTGAATGCTTCAATTGCTCCATTCAACTGAGGATGATATGATGTACTTTGACGATGGTCGATTTGGAACTGGTCGGTTAGGGTTTTGATAGTCTTGTTGATAAAGTGTGTCCCCTGGTCACTAATCAAGGTTAGTGAACATCCAAATATAGTGATGATATCCTCATAGATAAACTTAGCAGCTATCTCACTAGAACATGTATCGACTGGTTTAGCTTCTGCCCATTTAGTGACATATTCAACTGCAGTAATGAAATACCTTGCACCTGATATTTTTACTGGTATAGGAAATGGTTCTATGAAGTATATGGCCTAGATTTCAAATGTCAAACTAGGGTTTACTGATATCAAAGGAATTTCTATACTAGGTAGGGGTCAACCTAGTCGTTGACATCTGTCACATCGACTAACAAAATTTTTGCAATCTTTGTGGAGTGTCGGCCACTATAATCCGGACTGTTGGATTTTCTTTGCAGTTGTGTCCGCTTGAAAATGTCCTCCTGCAGGTCCATAGCGTGCTTCATGTAGAATGTGGTATCGTTCATGTTCTAGTACAAACCTTTTGAGAATGTCATCTAATCCCATTTTGTATAAAAATCCATTAATGAGACTGTATGGTACAGCCTTCATAGCTAAGATCTGTTTTTTCTTGGTGCTCATACCTTCTGGTGCATTTCCATCTTCTAAGAACTGAGCTATTTCCTCTAGTTCTACAGGGACTGCTTCTATCCGAAATAAGTGTGCATCAGGTAATTCATCGTCAACTCCTGTCGGTTCTTCTCCTATGTCAATTTGGGATAAATGGTCGGGACCTACATTTAACTTTCCTGGTCAGACAATGAATTCAAACTCAAATTCTTGGAAGAGAAGTAGCCATCAACAAATCCTTCCATGATGGAGTGGTTTATTGACAAGATACTTCAAGGCCTAATTGTCAGTATAAAATATAAATGGATTAGCTAACAGATAATGTTAATATTTTTGTAGGGCAATGACCATTCCTAGAGCGTCTCCTTCTATGGTCGAATAGTTTCTTTCAGCCTTGTTTAATTTTTGACTCATCTTTTGGTTGAGTTAAGATTGCTCCTATTGCTAGGCCTGATGCATCAATATGAACATGGAATTTGATTGACGAGTTCAGAAACTTTAGGATGGGGGCTTCGACTAGTTTTCTTTTTAATTTTTCGAATGAGATACAACATTCCTCTGTCCAGTTAAATTATTGATCTTCCCTTAATAGTTCTTCAAGAGGATATGTCATATTTGAATAATATCTTATGAATTTTCTATAATAGCCTGTGTGGCCAAGTAACAGCCTGACCTGTTTGGGGTTTACTGGTAGTTTCAGGTCAAGGATAATTTTGATATTTTCAAATTCAATCTTAATACCTTCCTTACAAACAATGTGCCCTAATAATATCCCTATGGGGGTCACAAATATGCATTTCTTGATGTTTAGGGAGAGTTGAATTTGTCGACATATCTCGAGCATAAGTCGGAGCCATTTGCAATGATATTTTAGTGTGGATTATATTGTCCAGTCATCAAAGTATACTGCCATGGTCTTATAGATGTATTCTTGAAATGTTTTAGCAACAATTCGAGAGAACACTGCAGGTTAAATCTTTAATCCAAAAGGCATAACTTTGTAAGCAAAGGAACCAAATTCACACACAAAGGTTTTCTTCCTCTGGTCTTCTTTAGCTATTGGCACTTGGTTATAGCTTGAGAATCCATCTGTAAATGAATAGCATTCATGTCCTGCAACTTCGTTCAATATTTCATCTGCACAAGGGGTTGGAAATGGGCCTATCAGTGTTACTTTGTTTAGTTTCCAGAAGTCAACACAAATTCTTAGTCTGGTCAAGTCATGTTTCTTAGGTTGTACCACCATTGGACTTGCCCATTCTGATTGATCGATAGGGTAGATGATGCATGCTGCCAACATGTTATCAATTTCCTTTTTGACTATCTCCTTGTATTTGTGAGCTAGTTTGTAAGGCCTTTTCTTGACAGGTCGAACATTAGGTTTAGTATCAATTTTCATCTCTCCCATTTCATGGACTAAGCCTTTTAGGTATTTGTAATCTCTAGCAAATACATCTTGGAATTCCTTTAATAATTTTACTATTTCTGTAGTCTGTTCTTCACTCCAGTAGTCACCAATCTTTGCCATTTTTGGTCGATCATCATTTGTGATGTTGAATTCTTTAGTTTTGACTTTAGAATCTAGACACTTTGGTGCTTTGGATTCATTGATTGGTTGAATTCCTTCATTGAACTGTGAGAATGTGGCAGGGAAGTCGGCTGCATTCATTTTGTCGATATCTTATGTATTAGTTGTTTCGACTTTCAGGACGGTGCAAATAGGTTTTGTTTTTTCGACATGGTTGGATTTCCATCTAAAGCTTTTTCCTTCTATGTTTTCGTTTTCTAATTGTAATCTTGTCGAATGTGGTTTTGACCTTGTGTGTATATTGTTACATTTCCTTGTCTATTGGTGATCTTGTAAGGGTTGGTTTTCGGTCGATTGGATAAATTATTTAACTTCCTTTGTTGTTTCGACTAGATTTTCATTTTGAGGTATGAAGTTGAAATCTTTAATAAAAATTTCCCTGAGTTCATGCCATAGGAAGGTTTCACCTCTATCTTCTTCCATCTTATACCATTTGTTTGGTAAGTCGGTGAGGGTTGATGGGAATAAGTATGGCCATGCTCGTTCATCCTTGTATCCAAGTCTTCTCCAATGTCTTTCATAGGTTCTAATATGATCCTCTGGGTTCTATCCTTGAGTGAATACAGGTATTTGATCTTGTTAGGTTAACTTATTTCCTCCAAACCTTTCGACAAAATAAGTCAAAGAAGTTGTCTAGGTCTGTAGTCTTATTTGATGGGTATCCCACCATCTAGCAGCTTTCCCTGTAAAAGTTTTAACTAGGCTTTAAAGTCGGCCATGTTCACCAATATTTTTGGACACTTGCTTGACATGCATGACTGGTGATTCCCTTTCCTTATATCTTGGTAGTTGTGTAGTATTCAGGTTGGTCGGTTGTAAGGTAGGGTGTTTCCTCATTTTCTTTTCAAAGATTTTTGGGACAATGGACATTATGAAGCACTCTTGGGTGGGATTTTTTTGCACTTTCTGTACCGTCTAGGACCCTCTTGCTTGTGTTTCATAGTTCTCAATCTGCCAATCATATAATTCGGTGTCTGAGTTATAACCAACTGAGTCTTGGTTACCTAAGTGAAGTTCTCCATGGATGTTTGGTTCTGTGTAGTCTGCATTGTTGTGGATTTGGTAGAGTTGTCGGACATTGACTTCTTCATCAATAGGTTCAGCCCAGGGTTCTCCTTGACATGGATGAATGGGTACAATGACCTTTTGTCCATTTCCTTTTAATTTGATTCGTTTCTTGTCCAGGGATATTGATGCTTTCATCTTTCTACCGCAAGGTCGACCGATTAATGCTGGGAAGGAACTGGATCCTTCCTTTGGGTCAATGATTTCAAAATCGACCTTGCTCAATATTCCTTTTATAGTTGTGTTGACATTTTTCCAGACTCCAATGGGTTCAATTAGGCCTTGGTCGGCTAGTTTCAGGTATATTCTTGACTCATAAAGTCTGGTGTTGGTCTAAACTGGGAAGACCCAGGTTTACTGTTATGTACCAACAAAACCCCTAGCTCAGTGGCCCTTTCGGCGACAGACCACAGAACGGTCTAAAGTCTCACCCGAAGTGATTCCAGATGGGGTGGCTGAAGACTCAAGTGTCCTCAACCAGATTCTGTAGCATCCTATGTTTCTCTCGACTCTGATCAACCAGTGGGATCTCTCTATGAACTGTTTCTCTCTTCCCAGCTGACTCTGATATGGAATTGGCTCTTATCGCATTGCAGCTTCTGGGACGATGCACCACTTTCTCCTCTACTCGAGTCTTTACCTGCGATATCTCACACCGCAGCTCCTCCAATAGTGCGATATCACCTTTTTGTGCTGCGATAGCTTCTATAGTAAGACTCAATATGACTCTCTTTCTCTCAAGATCCAAAGGCTTTCTTTCTGGGTATAATAGATCAGTTAACCTTTCACAAGGGTGTTAAACCTCTTCACTTAAGCTTCGTCAGTCTATTATGCTTAACATATATTGCGCTCAACTTGTTGAACTAAATATACAGAAATCACTTAACACAGTAACTGATAGCTATCATGAATCAAGCACTGATAAACTCATATACAGATTACTTGATGCATTCAACTTGCATTTAAATGTCTATATTAATATAAACTAAAGGATAGCATATATGCATTCATTAACTATTAAACAAAGCTCATGTAACAGGTAACAGATAGCAAATAAGTAAACACAATCACATGAACAGTCGCACAACACACAGATTTTACATGGTTCACTTCCAGGGGGGGATGCTACATCCACAGGAACTGGTTGTTATATTATATCTTGAGAGAGTAAACACAGTTCCACTGCAACCTATTATGCAGCTTGAGATCTTCTAGGAAACTCCTCGCACAAAGCCATGAGACCTTCTCTCTTATATCTCTTCTCCTTATATATTGCTTCTTCTTCTTACAATATACTCTTCCTCTCTCTTTCTCTCAATCCCTGTGTATTTTTACATTCATGCTCAAGGAGCCAGCTACTGGTTATAGTAAGATAATAAAAACTTAATGACAGAACTAGAGCTTCGACTCAAAGATTAGCTAACTGTCTATGAGCTAATAGACCAACTAACTAGCTATCTAGCTCAGTGTTCTACTAGCTAACTCAACTAACCCACTAGCTAACCTTTAATTATACAAAATACATGTTTATATAGGCGGCCTGAAGGTATCTCCCTATTACAAAACTATGGGCCTTTCCGAAAAGTAACCCAAAACCCTAACTTGTGACAGTCGGCCTATCTGTACTTTGAACTGTCATTTTCCATCACACCACAACTTTCTGCAGGCTTCCACGCTTCCCGACGCTGATCGTGGAAATGGGTGCCGCTTCCTCGGTCACTCCCCTTCTGTCCTTTGTCTTCAATACCTCAGCTCGTTGCTCTTTTTCCTTTATGAGGGTAGCTGAGCCCTCCTGTCTTCATCGTTTCCTTGAATGCAATGGTTGAGCTCTCAACTTTGTCATATGGTTTCTAATAGTAGGGATGCTAAGACATTTTTTGGTGTTTTTGTACAACCTCAGTCTATATCATATACCATGCCTAAGAAAGGTAAGATGAAAGATAAGGTTCCTGAAGAAGATTCGGACCTGGAAATTAGTCTAGGACAAAAATAATCTACAAAGACACTAAGTCTGTTACTGGAGCTCATCCAAAATTCAAGTGGGGGAAGATATGTCATATGCTCCAGAATCAGAAGGTTCCAAGCATAGGCCTAGAATATTTACCCTTGTTTCGAAACATATTAAGTTCAAGGATTACAAAGGTGTCCATACGATAAAATATATTACCTTGCTCTAAGATGATTGGATGGATCCTCTCTAAAGAAGACGCGGGAGGTATGATCATGTATAATGTGGAGGACAAATGTTTTGCTTCTTTTACCACTACATTCATAGCCAAAGAATATAGGTTTCTCATCTCAGAAGTCGATATGAAAACATGTTGGATAAATAGATTGACTATTGATTATGTTGGATGCAAAAGAATCGTGATGGAAGAAGGAAATTCATTCCGACAAAGGGCATCTGGGGAATATGAAACCGCCGGTCTATGTATTCCGTATAAACTTGCAGTGCTGATTCTTAACAAGATTTTCGATAGGGATGATGGAATATTTTATAATATTTGTTGGATACCATTGATATACCATGTGACCATGGAATATACCATTTTCAACTGGTCTTATATTTTTGTAAATAGTTTGTCCTCCTGTATAACTGCAACACAAGAAGGTTTTCTCTAGCGGAATTTTGAGTTCTACATGGAATTATTTTTAATTGACTGTATACTCTGCCTATATCCATTTGATAAGCTAAAATACAGTTGGAAGGATGGAAAAGCACCTATTTACTCTGCATACCAATTGTTATGGGTTGACAAATATCATATCTCATACAAGCTCATCTGTGAAGAATTCTTAATACCATTTTATCAACTGATTTTCCTTTAAGAATGTAAATGCATGTATGAGGGTGCTTAGGACACTATAATGGAATATGGAGATTATTTATTTTTTGAAGAGGAAACCTACTTGAGGATGTATGGAGGAACAAAACCCCTTCGCTCCTTCTGAAATATGCAATTGATTATATTGAGCATAAAGAAGTAGTAAGAAAACTCTTTTTGGATGGTTTTGGGAGTCATATTTTCGATATGAAGAAGGCGGTTTTTCCTCTTCTGCATTTATATGTTGGAATTTATAAATTTTACAAAGTTAAAGACACACCAAATTTTGTGAACGACATTGAAATCTTCTATTTTGGTTAAAAGAGTTTTCATAGAAATGATGCTCAGGGTAAGGTGGTTGCACATTGTTCACTGGTGAAAGTAAACTTTGAGTACTCTGATCATTTCAACAAATATGAATAAGTACATAGGAATGATTGTAATTTGAATTCCCTAAACAAGCATTTCAAGAAGAAAATCAGAGACAAAGGAGCCAAACGTAGCAGCATCAATACCTCCAAACATAAAAAATAGGACGAAGAAGTTGCATAGAGAGAAAAGGAAGAAGCCACACAAAGGTTAGCATAAGGTGCAAAGAATTTATTGGCTAAAGAGGCACACAGAGAAAAGGAAGAAGAAGAATATTCTAACAAAAATTAAGAAGGAGAAAGAATACAAAAGGAGTCAGATTACCGAGAAAAGAAAGAAGCAGAGAGAACCCGAAGAGCTCATACAAAAAGAGCAGGAGGATATAGTGAGGCAGACTCAGGAATAGAGTTTTTCCCACAATAATAATCAGAATCTTCCTTCCACCTCAAGGGAAATATTAATTGGATCTCACCTTCCTATCGTGGAGTTAGGTTTAGTACCATTTACTTCCTCTAAGCAGAACATTGTTGCAAGTTTGGATAAGATATTTTTCGATCATAAGTAGAAAAAAATTGTTTGGAGACCCAAAAAGAAGTTGAAAACAAGTACCCAGCCTAAGGTGACCACGGTTACTGAAAGGGCTGACATACCAAACATAGATGAAGATCTAGAACAAATGGCCTCGCTCAATGTTGCATCTGCACAGGCAAGTGCTTATAATGTTATCAAACTGAAAGGATTCATGGACCAGTACAAAGAATAGATAGAAGAAATTAAAGAGACCCTAAGAAAGGAACAGGGAGAAGGATGAGAGGCGAAAAGGAAGAATGAAGCTAAAATTTCATATTTAGAAAGGATTTACTAGGGTTACTAGATCTTGGAAGAAAAAAGGGATTCCTTGGAATTGTCAAACACTATCATGGATGGAGAAAAGAATGACCTAGAAAGTAAGATTGCAGAGCTTGAGGAACAAAGGTCCATAGCCAATAAGCAAGCAGAAGAGTTAAAGGTTCAAGTTGCAAAAATGGAGGCACATAAAGGCTCTTTGGAGGTACTTATGAAATAAGAAAATGAATGGAAAATGGATATAACACCTCTCCGAGAGCATGCTCTCTTACTCAAAATAAAGGTATATCAAGTTCAGGTGAAACTTGTAGATGATGTCTACAAGATTAAGCAAGTAGAATCCATATTGCAAGAGATCTCGGTAATAATGACTAACTTCAGAAAAAGAGCTCAAGAAATTGCAGAAGTCATCCAGGTTCAATTGACTTGGTTGGAGACCAATGAAGAACTTCGAGAAAATGCGCTTCAAAAGAGTATAGAAAATTTGCATATCCAACATGAACTCATGGATTTCAACAGCAAGGCCACTGCAAAATTGACAGACATGGTTGGTAAAACATTCGATAGATGCATGGACTTTTACAAAAGGGTGCTTACAACGCATAACAGATGCTAGAACTCTGTAGCCAAGAGACTTCAAGAATTTGCAGGACAACAAGAAAATTTGAAGTAACTTCATGATAGGATGCAAGAAGATGAGCTGAATAAACAACAGGTTAAAGGCCTCAACTAGAAAATAGTAAAAGTTCTAGTCACACAAGCTGCAGTCAGCAATTTCTTGATGGAGTACCAACTTAGAGTCACTCCATAGAAGGTAACAGAAATAAGCTCGTAGCTGGCTGGGCATGAAGTGTCAATCAAAATATTAGAACTTATGGAATTCATGACCATAGCTGCAGATGCATCTACATGGAAGCAATTCGTGGATGGATTGGCTGGTCCCACCTAGGCTGTTTTGTTTTATTAACATGTGGAATATTTTTATGTAATATTTTGTGTTTATTCTGATTTTCTTAGTGAGCACACTAGAGGATGAAAGTTTGTAACCAAAGGGTTAAGGAATCCCAAGAGACTAGGGTATCTAAAGGGTCATTGGTAGTTTGTATAAATAGGGGTATAGTAGAGATGAAGCGGGACTTTTTTTCTGGCACACATGCTGAAACTTTTGTAAGGAGAACTATTTATGTTTATAATAAAGTGGACCAAAATTTCGCTGGAGGAAGGACTGTATGAGAATCATTATGTTTATGTGGACTATTGAATGTGAACTACTTATGTTTTGTCTTGCTACATAGTTATAAGATCGTTCCAACCTATTGAACTATTTCTACAAGTTTATGAATTATTTCATTATTCTATTTTGAATCTTGTGCAATAAATGAGTAATATATGTTTTAAGTTCACAGAGCTATCTTTGTGTTATTTTTCTACTATATTTATGGATGAGGGATTTATTAACTACCTTTAGGATTCTACATGTAAACAATACAACATATTACTCATATTAATATTAATCTTTCTCCCTGGGGATAGCTGGAATTAGTTTATAATAGATTAGTTGTTCTTTTCTTTCGTAGAGTGACTGTGGGGCAGGAGCGACAATATGGAGGGAAGACCTGTGCATCTCTAGTGAGGTTCTTACCCACTATTAATTGCATTTAGTATAGAAACTTGCATTTCATTATAAAACATAAAATCAATAAACGATGGGTCGGGAAACAACCGCCAAAATAGATTTCAATATTACTTTAATTCTATAATAGTCGGGCCGCTAACCGGATGGATTCCCCATTCTAAATGATAAGCAATATAATTAGGAACGATTATTTGGGAGAATACCTACTGTAGGTACCTGGGATTTTCTAGGCATCAACATTTTTGGTGTTAGAAGGAGGGCCTCCAGTTCATGGCTAGACGAGGAAATCCATTTTCTCAAAATTGTTTCGTCGATGATAATTATGAAACTAGTTTTACCGAGAATTTCATTCTTGAACAAAGAGTAAACACTGAAGTAGAAGTTCCAGAACATCTTTACCCTGTTCCTTTCGAAGTAATTAATGACTGCAAAATACATACAAGGTCAGCTGTAAAGAATCTTGGAGGGTAAAAATCCATCCACGAATTACCAAGAAGACAAGCTCACATAAGGGTACCCTCTTACACAGAATATTCAATTTTTGTGGGAAATTTGGAAGAGCTAGTGAATTTATCCTTATAGGAAATTGTTCAACCAATCGATCAATTGGGACCGGATTCCCTAGTTTTTTGGATCCCTATTATAGACACCTATTCACTCTCCACCTCAAAATCCTCCCCAAATCATGGATGGAAATGTGAATGCAAATGTTGCCCCTATGAATCCTAATCCACCACCAGCTTGGACAACCAAAACTTGATTCAACTTGGCTTGTCCTTTGCATAATTTTCCTCAGAATGCTGATACATCACTACCTAAGTTTTATCCGAGAGGGGGCATTTATGTGGATGATCACTTGCAAAGATTTTTCTTGGATCTAAAGCTTTTAGCGATAGAGCATGAAGATGTAGTGTGTATATTTTTTCCACACACTTTCAAAGCTAAAGAATCAACCTGGTATTTTGGTTTACCAACAAATTCTATAACGAATTGGGATACTTTTGAAAGATTGTTTAAAGGCAAGTTTTGTAGCCAAAGGACCACTTCTGCTCTCATGAAAAAAATATTTTCTCTAAGGATGGACATGAAAGAGAAGGTGTAGGATTTTAGTGAGAGGTTTTTTGCCCATTTAAATAATTTCAGTGCTTCCATAAAACCTGCTAAGGAAACTTTAATGGAATATTATACTTCAACACTTTCCCTAGACACAACAATGTTTGTTAAGAGGTTAGTAAAGCCTTCTTTGGTAGAAAATTATGAAGAAGCCAAAAAAGTAGAGCATGATCTTGAAAGTATAAACAAAGACTATGTAGAGCAAGAGGCAAGGACTTTTGGGAGCAAGAAGCCTTTGTTGTTGACTAAACCAAAAGAGGAACATTCCAATGAGTTGGAAAACATGGTCAAAATAGTGTAGAAGCTATCAAACAATATTGTTGATTTGGGAAAGGATAAAGAAGCCAGTTCATCCAGGAAAAAATTCAAACCTTTTTCAAAAAAGAGAGAGGAAAGTAGCACATCTCATCCCCCTATATATAGTTCTTTTGTTTTAAATTTTAGTGAGGTCGAAATGGATAATTTCCATGCATTTCATAAAGAACCTCATTCTGAAAAAAAATTGTCCACAATGGATTAATTCATTGACTCTGGTTATGAACCAAATATTAGATGCTCAAATAACAGAGCCAGAAGTAAAAGAAGAAAGGACAAACAAACTAGAGAAACCACCTGAAACAACAATGATATTGTGGGACTGTGCACCTATATTGGGTTTATAAGAGGAGGAACCTACTGAGGAAATACAACTTTCAACAGTCAATGTCACAACAAGAAGAAAGGGAACAATAATGGATGAAATTATTTTACTGCCCAAGATTAGGAAGATTCAAGAAAATATGAAGAAAATCAACAGTAGTACCCAAACGCCACCTAAGTCTGATTTGGTCTCCTTTAAAGAGAAAGTTACAGCAGTAATTAAACCTATAAATGTTATGGAAAATAAAATAGAAAGTAACAAGAAAAGTCCAACAGAATGTGATATGGGATACTGTTGGAGACATTTACCATCATACACACTCTTTTGGTCAAATTGGCCTAGTTAAACCACTATCCTAAGTTTAAATTGACATCAGTGGAGCATTAATTTCCATCATTGAGTCACACCCACGCCTACCTACAGTTAAGGAGGCTAACTGGAGCACTCCAGGGGTGATCTGTGTGACATTAATGCACCTAGTTGCTAACTGGTGGTTACAATCAGTTCAACCATTCAGTTACATTCAGTTAAGGCACCTCGATTTATTAAATATATTATTTAATGATTTTTTAATGATTTTTTATTATTATTTAATGAACTGGAGTCAACAAGGCACCTCCACCAACTTCTGATGGTCAATTCAGCTTCAGTTAACCTCATCTGGGTTCATTGGAGTCATGCAGGACTATCACTTGATGGTTGGATTGCTATGACATGTGTTTGATCTCCTTCAGTTGAGATTCAATGATTTATTGCACTTCGACTTTAGTTAGGGTTTGGTGAGTCAATTAGGGTTTTAGTCAAGTGGTTAACTGAGTGAGATTGCATGGCAAAGAGTCAGTTAATCTAGACTCACTCATTGAATTGGAATTGTCCCTTATGTATTCGAATTATTCATGGAGTTAAGCCATTGCTCAACATTGGTATTGTAACCCTTTATTGTTTATTAAATATACAAAGAGGAAACCATTCTGGTTCTAGTTATTTTCCAATTCATGAGTATTTGTTAATAATTCTTTGATGATTTTGATTCCTAGTTCCCAGATCATGTGCAAGAATTAATATGGTATCAGAGCATACGGCAAGACGAAGAACAATCTCTCAAGAACAATATTTTTGACAGATTTCTCCATGAAATTTGAGCAATAGCTCAAAAATCCAGCCCTGCACCAGAAGCCAAGGCTTACCACTTAATACCCCAAGTAAAGAACTTGTTGATCAAGATTGCTTGATTGACTATTTTCGGTGTGATGAAAGCCTAAATGTGCAGGCTGTCCGACCTTACAGTGCCCTTTTTGTTTTGATTTGTAGGTCTTAACAGGTACAACTTCGAATGGACTCATCAATCCCTCTTCTCACCCCATTCACAAGCTATTCGGAATGGAAGTTGAAGATGATTACATCTCTGAAGAGACGAGGTCTCTATGAGGTGTCTATTGGACTTGGAAAAGAGTATTATGAGAATGAGAATGAATAGCTAAATGAATGTGATAGAGCTTTTGGAACAATAGGTCTGGCCCTTGATGATAGGTTGTACTACCCTATTGATTTTGCTGACCACCCAAAGGATCTCTGGACAAAATTGGACAGAACCTTTGGCAAGCACAATGAGGATCATAATAGTACTTTGGAGATCATGGACAGCACCACAAGAGTACTTCACTCAAAAGTATCAGCTTCTACTCTCTGTGATGAAGTTGTTCAAGATGAAGATGAAGCAAAATCTTCTACACATTCAATCTGAATTGAAGAAAGTCTCCATGAAGTGACTCATTCTCCTGATGCTCCGGAAGTTCATGAGATATATGATATCTCATCTTCTCATATTTATGAAACAGAAGAAGACATTCGAATCTCTGATATTGAAGAAAAATACTGCTGCACTTCCATGCAAACATTCACCGGTGATTTTCCTTTGAATTCTGTGATAAATTTACCAGTAATTGCTTCCGAAAGTGAAGAGAAATTTGATTTTTCTCCCTCTAATGTTGCTGCTGGTGTGAAAATATGTAAAAAATTGGATATTTTGGAATAAATATCATATTATAAGAGTGAAACATTCGCTCCCCATGATCTAGATCTTCCAGCAAATTCCTGCAGGATTGCATGCACCGAAATTCAGAATTTTGAAGAAGAAGAAAACTGTGCATCTACCGTCTCGGTTGACCATAATTTTGGATCTGATATGAAACTTATTGGATCTGATATGATCTTATTTGGATCTGATCTGATATTTATTAGTTCAAAATTTCAGGTTCATAAACCTTCAGTGCTGCTTGTAGTTGTTCTCATCAACGATGTTAAGAAACAAGTACCGCAAGTCTCCTACAAAACTGCTGCTGGGGATTTGATTTCATTTCACAGTTTTGGATCTGTTGTGAACTTATTTAGATCTGATTTACATTCTGATATGATATTATTTTTTTCATATTTTAAAATTCAATAGCTTTCAGCCATGCTTGTAGCTGATCTCACCAATTTCGGTGTGAAAAATCAAGTACCGCAATTCTTCTTCAAATTTACTGATGGGGATTTGGTGTTAGTTTCCTATTATGAGGTTGTGGATATTTTATTTTGTGAATAATTAGATATTTCAGAATCTATATCAGATTATGGAACTCAAGCATTCACTCTCCAGATTCCCAGGGATTCTCTACCTTTGGTCACAAGCTCATCTCCTCACAGAACTAGTAAAGAGGAAGACATTCTGCATCCGCTTGGACACTTGCTCCTAAAAATTGGGGCCGATTTTACCACTCATGGTTTACTGTTCAAGGCTGCAACATATAAGTTTCTTGATTGTTCCACACATGGTTTGAATCCTAAAGAACCTTTGCTCTCTCTTCAGATGATTTCAATTGCTCTACATGGGTCCAGTTTTCACCGTGCAACTATTTATATTTCTAATTCAGTTGAGTGCTTTGTTTTTCTTCCAAAGTGGAAGATTCCTCCAGACATATTCATTTATTTTGGATTCATAGGTTCGCATGCACAGTCTCAGGATGCTGTTGCATAGAAGAACCAATTCTTGATTTACTGCTTAGTTTGAGGGGGGGTATTTTTCCCATGAGGTTTTCCCCGTTTCCTTGGTTATATTAAGCAGTTACTTTATTGTACAGGGTGACCTATGGCCTTAGTTTCCAGGGCCCTAGCATTTTTATGCATCTATGTTTTCTAAATCTTCCTGAGTATAGCTTAAGGGGGGGTGTTGGAGACATTTACCATCATACGCAATCTTTTGGTCAAATTGGCCTAGTTAAACCACTATCCTAAGTTTAAATTGACATCAGTGGAGCATTAATTGCCATCATCCAGTCACACCCACGCCTACCTACAGTCAAGGAGGATAACTTAGCCTTCTCCTACAGTTAAGGAGGCTAAATGGAGCACTCCAGGGGTGATCTGTGTGACATTAATGCACCTAATTGCTAACTGGTGGTTACAATCAGTTCAACCAGTCAGTTACAGTCAGTTAAGGTGCCTCCGTTTATTAAATATATAATTTAATGATTATTTATTATTATTTAATGAACTGGAGTCAACAAGGCACCTCCAACAACTTCTGATGGTCAGTTCAGCTTCAGTTAACCTCATCAGGGTTCATTGGAGTCATGTAGGACTAGCACTTGATGGTTGGATTGCTATGACATGTGTTTGATCTCCTTCAGTTGAGATTCAATGATTTATTGCACTCCGACTTCAGTTAGGGTTTGGTGAGTCAATTAGGGTTTTAGTCAAGTGGTTAACTGAGTGAGATTGCATGGCAAAGAGTCAGTTAAGCTAGACTCACTCATTGAATTGGAATTGTCCATTACGTATTCGAATTATTCATGGAGTTAAGTCATTACTCAACATTGGTATTGTAACCCTTTATTGTTTATTAAATATACAAAGAGGAAACCATTCTGGTTCCATTTATTTTCCAATTCATGAGTATTTTTTAATAATTCTTTGATGATTTTGATTCCTAGTTCCTAGATCACGTGCAAGAATTAATAGATATGACATAATAGAGGATATTAAGAAAGCCAAAGCAAATATTTCTTTATTTGAAATGTTTAATTTACCTCAACAAAGAAGAAAACTCCTAGAAGCCTTTGATCCATAACCCAATAGATCCCAGGATGATATTCAATTAGATAAAGAAATAAATGAAGCTAGTAATGGGGGGAAATCAAAGTCTCGAACCTTTCCATTTCTACTATCTTTTGAGATTTTCAACCATAATGTGCATAACTATTTGGTAGACTCTGTACCTTCCTCAAATGTTATGCCTCTCTTAGTTAGTATAAAGATAAATGGTAAACCTACACCTTCATCATGTACAATCATACAGTTGGATAGAAGAACAGTTAAGGTGGTAGGAGAGATGAAGAATGTGTTGATACGGTTATCTACAGATGAAAGGGTATTCCAGTTTATAGACATCATGGTGGTGGACATACCACAAGCATATGGTTTGATTCTAAGTAGGGACTGGTTTGCAAAACTAGAAGGGTTCTTTGCAATTGAATGGTCACACTTGTGGTTTCTCTATAAGAATGGTCAAAATCATATCAAAGTGATGAGGGAACCACACATGAAGCATAATGTGGCGCAACTAGAAGGAAAAAATGAGCCTATGAATTTCTCACATTCAGTTTTGGGTAATTATTTCATAGAGATTGAACATGGAAACTATCAAGAAGAAGAATCCAACAGTGAGTCAGATACACAGTGTGAGCTCCTTCAATTTTCATGGACTCATAATATTGATTGTAACATAGTTAATTTAGTTTCGGATTTAGAAAGGAACACTAGTTATGTAGAATTAGAAGATAAATTTTGGTTGTTATATTTTGATGGTTCTAAAACTAAAGAAGGATCAGGAGTTGGTTGTGTCCTGATCAATTAATAAAAGAAGAAATGTTTTCTCTCTTGTAGATTAGAGTTTGAGTTTACTAACAACACAACAGAATATAAAGCTTTAATTCAGGGCTTGAAAAAGGCCATTGAATTCAATGTCAGAAATCTAAAAGTTTTTTGGAATTATGAAATAATTTCCAAACAAGCTCGAAACACATTTCATTGTATATCACCACATTTAAAAGGCTACCAGAATGAATTTTGGGAACTTATAATGAATTTGGATGCTTTTAACATCAATTTGATTCCTAGATTACAAAATGCAACAACTAATTTATGAGCTACTTCTGCTGCAATATTAGTGCCTACTCATAATAAATGTTCAATTGAATTGATTTTCAAGCCATCTCTGCCAGAAAATGTCACCAATTTGAGGGTTTTCGATGATGATCAGCAGATCTTGGAGTTCTTAACAAATGATGATACTTTCAAAGACTCAGTGATTGATGATGAAGAACATCAAGCTAATCTTCAAAATGGGAACTTCATACCTAAAGGGGTAAGAACATTGGAAGGGATGTTTGATTTGAATAATAAGTTCAAAAAATATGACCAATGTCAAAACAAACAGTTCAACTATGTAGTATGATATCATCAATCTTGGGACAGAAGTTGAACCGAAGTATGTGAACTTGGAGAAATGTTGTTCACTAAGTGAGAGAAGCAAATTCATCAGTTTATTTCAGTAATATAAAGATGTTTTTTGTTGGACATATGAGGATTTGAAGACTTATGGTACCCGTATCATTTAGCATTTCATCCCTATTAAAGTAGTTGTGAAACCATTTTAGCAACCATTGAGGAATATGAATCTTAAGCTAGAACCCATGAATCAAAATCAAGTAAAAAAGTTACTTGATGCAAAGATCATCTTCAGAGTTAGACACTCAGAGTGGGTGGAAAATTCGGTACTGGTGAGGAAAAATTATGGTGAAATAAGACTATGTGTAGACTTCAGGAATTTGGACCATGCATCAAATAAGGACAGTTATCCAGTCCCACCAATGGAGAAAATTTTACAGATGGTTTTGGGTTCTAAATTGTTCTCCTTAGTAGATGGGTTTTTAGGCTACAACCAAGTCTTGGTAGCAGAACAATATAGGTTGAAGACCACATTTTGTACAAAGTGGGGAACTTTCATTTACTGGAGAATTCCCTTCGGTGTCATTAATGATGGAGCCACTTTCCAAAGGGAAATGGATATAGCTTTCTAGGGTTTAATTGGTGTAGAAGGAGCAAGTAGACACAAGTCAACTTGAATGAGGACTGACTTAGTCGATCAACCGACTAAGTTGATGGACCGAATTATTCGATCAGCCGACTAATTCGGTCGGCTGACTAAAACTAGAAGATTAGGTCGGCTAACTAAAAGTCGTGTCGGTTCACCAAACCGACATGTAGTTATTTTGCAACTGTTTGTAAATTGTATATATTAGGATGTTGAGCCAAATGAGAACCCAATTGAGTTCTCTGCTTTGTATGAACTCATAATAATATAATCTGTTTAATCATATCTGTCTTGTCTCTTGCCTCTATTTATATTTATGTATGTTTTAGTCTATATTATTGGTAACCTTATGTGATATGTGAGATTACAACATCGGTTCCGTTGCTGGTAGTACATGTATGAAATATATGTTCACATGTGATACCAGAGCAGGAGATTAAGGACTGGTGGGAACATAAAATTGTGAACTATTTGCAAAATTATGCACGACGAAACAGATTAACAGTCGCTGACGCCAAAGCAATATTTTTCACAGAGACGCATGAAAAGTTTGTCGAATCAGTGCCACAACTTTTGAAGCAACTTCTAGATGAGAAAGCCAAACACAACTAAAGAACAACAGTTTTTGCAAAAGTTGATCTGAGGAGGCTGAACAAATTTGTCAGAGTGGTTTGAGAAAATCACCGACGACTTCTATGAGGAACAAGCAGTCGAAGACAGAACTTCAGTGGAAACTGTCAAAGAAAAATTTTACACAGAGTTCACCGAACAGTTTTTGTGTTCCCTACCGACCTTGCTGTTCAAATTATTGATAGAGAAAGAAGCAGGACACATTGTCGAACCTTTTCCACCACTGTGAAAACAACCATCAAAAACTAACTGGGCCGAGAAGCAGAGGAAGTGGGAATACTTCCTAAGAAAATAAGTCGAACCATCCAAGCTTTCTAAAAGCGACGGGTAGGCTATGGGGGGGTAGCTGGTCATGTGTCGAAGATAGAGCATAGTGGATCCTAGTCGGTTAAAAATCCAGTATCAGTCACCAGTAATGAAATGTCAACCGAAGAGGACCCTGAGAAAATAGTATCGTACGAAAGTATGTCAGACATTCAGAAAAAAGAAAGGGACGAAAGACAACAGAGAAGGGAAGAAAGACGTGAAAGAGCCATAGGGATTCCGAGAGGACAAAACTCTATGGATACTGACCGTGAAGAGAGTCTACCAGAGTCAGGTCATGACAAGCAAGAAGAGGGCGTAGAAGAAGGAGTGTCCCCTAAGGAGGAAGAAGTGTGGATAGAGCAGCCAAAAGCTCTCCAAATAAAAGCTCCCAATGAAGGAATAACCCTTTCCCCAGCAAATCCACGTACTCGAATACAGAGTATTGTCAAGGACAACCTCTGAATACAAGCTGGTGACTTCACTATATGGAGCCGACTAGGTGACAAAACGTACCCTGGTCGACACCTTGTTATCTGACGACCATTGGAAGGAAACTGGGTGACATTTCAAGCGGCACCTTCCCTCTGCAGTATCCACTTGCTCTTACTGACACATGAAGGAGCACCCCCCCGCCACATACAGCTTTGGAAGAAATCAAACAGTCAGACTTGCAAACGCAAATTTGCAATGGACAATCGACAACATAAGTCGACATTAACCGACTGCAAGTCGACCAAGAATCGCCATCCGAAGGGACCGCCAGTTCCGTCGACCATAATTTCACGGGAATGACTACATCAATAACCCCACCACTTTCACCAACACCCCCACCTCCGCCTCCACCAACTTCTAAGAGCAGTGAAATTGATTCAGACATGGGTCACACATCGGTTCACATTCCTCTCTATGAGGGAGATGAAGACCCCAGACGACATTGGTTCGTTTGCGAGTCGACCTGGGAAGCAAACCAGGTTACAGATGAAGACCGAAAAATGGCACAGTTTGCAGGAGCATTACGGAAAAGGGCATTGACATGGTACATAAACTTTTCATAATGACAACCCAGAGCGAAAAAGGCCAATATTAAAGCGCAGTTATTATCTTTCTTTAAAACCCCACATGCTAAGCACCTGGCCACCAAAAGGCTTAAAACAACATCACAAAATCCAGGGGAGACAGTCCCCAACTATGACAAGCGGTGGAAAGATTTACTGAGCCAATTGGATTACATTATTGATGAACAGCTACTAATTCAATGGTTTCTTGCAAGTCTATCGCAAAAAGTACGTCGACATATTAATCTGAAGACATTCAAAACGTATGAAGATGCGCTAACAAAAGCTCTTCAAGTTGAAATGGATGAAGATATACCTACATACCCCACGGACTACAGACTGGAATAGCAGCTCGAGGACGTGCAGAAGTCTTTGAAGGAACTAAGCCTCAAGAATCAGGAGGTCTGGTGTACCAAATGCTCGATAGCCGGTCATTCGAAAGATAACTGTCGGCAAGAATATAGCTGACAAGACGTTCGCTTTGTACAAACTAAATCATTTTGTGACATTTGCCAGGAACACGGTGATCACTCCAAAAAATATTGTCCATTTAACATGAAAAATGACAAGGCTTCTTGGTGCACCATCTGTGAAACCAAAAGTCACAACATCACCGACTGTCAGTTAAACCTAAAGAACTGACAGAACTATCACGCGGTATACCAAACGAATGCAGTAGTGCAAAACAATGTGCAAATCAACCCAGCAAACAATCAGAATGGGAAAAGATACGATGGATGACGATATGAGCGCCGGTATGACAATTGACGTCAGGGTTATGGAGGAAGAGGTCAATTCCCTGGGAATCGCGACATACGAACGCATTGACCAACCCAGTGCTTCACATGCTACAAAGAAGGCCACCGATATGTAGACTGTCCATACAAGGACAGAACTAATCTTAAATTCTGTACACACTGTGGAGTAGGTGATCACTCATTGGAGGATTGTCCTACTATGTTAGACAAAATCAATCGAAGAAAAATGTTAATGTCTTGTCTTGTGTACAAAATCATGATGTAATAACTACTAAAAATTTACATATTGTCACTCGACAAGGCACAAAAACAGGGCCTGATAACCCTCAAATTACTAAGATCAAAGACACAAATGGTTACCTTGATCCTATGAAGGAAAAACAAACCTATCAAGAAGCCACCCACATATTTCACGACATTGCCCGAAAAGAAGACACTATTAATAGTCGACCCGACACAATACATCAATTAATCCAACTCGCTCAAACTGACAAATCTGTAGCTCAGTTCATTGATTTATTGCATGAAATAAAAAGTGCCAACCTTTGAAAACATACTCAGACCATTTGCAGCTTGAACCAAAAATCCAAAAATGACGTCGACCCACTTGTCGACCTGGAAATTGAAGGTTACCACGTCCGACAAGTAGTGCTCGACTTCGGGTCTCAAGTGAATATCATGACCCAGAATACATGGGAAAAGATGGGAAGACCTCGACTCTACGAGTCAGACATTTACATAAAACTCGTCGACCAAGGCCTCATTGAACCGATTGGGATTTGGAAAAATGTCGACACGACCATCAAAGGAATCTCGACCAAGATCAATTTTGAAATTGTTGACCCAAAAGAAGGCTCTAGCTCCTTCTCAGCACTAGTCGGTCGACCTTGGGGAAGACAAATGAAAGCATCCATATCATTAGAAAAGGAACAATTCAAGTTAAAAGGAAATGGTCAAAAAGTCATTGTACCCATTCAGCCGTCCCAAGGAGAACCTTGGACCGAACCGATTGATGAGGAAGTCGATGTCAGACAGCTTTACCAGATCCACAACAATACAGACTATACCGAACCAAATATCTATGGAGAGCTTAACTTAGGTAACAAAGAATTAATTGGTTATAACTCAGATGCTGAACTATATGACTGGGAGATTGAAAATTATGAAACACAAGCAAGAGGGTGCTGGACTATACAAAAAGTACAGAGAAAACCCACCCGATAGTGCTTCATCGTATCAATTATCCCCAAAATATTCGAAAATAAAGTCAGGGAATGCCCTACCTTACAACCAACCCGCTTAAACACTACACAATTACCCAGGTATAAGGAGAAGAAATCCCCAGTCATGCACGTCGAACAGGTATCTAAAAATATTGGAGAACATGGTCGACTACAAAGCTTAGTTGAAACGTTTACAGGTCAAGCAGCTAGATGGTGAGATACCCATCAAACAAAATTACAGACCTGGACCACTGCATCAACTTAATTTGTTAAGAGATTTGGTGGAAAGAAGTTAACCCAGCAAGCCCAGATCCCTATTTTTACCAAAGGAGAAAACCCAGAAGAGCATATCAAGATTTGTGAAAAGGAGTGGAGAAGACTTGGATATAAAGATGAGAGAGCCTAGCCACATTTGTTCCCTTCAATCATAGCCGACTTACCCAATAAATGGTATAAGATGGAGGAAGCTAGAGGTGAAACCTTCTTCTAGCATGAACTGAGGGAAAACTTTATTAAAGACTTCAAATTCATACCTCACAATGAAAAATTGGACGAGACAACAGAACAAATCAAACAGTTTATCCAACCGACGGAAAAAGAGCCCTACCTAGGCCATCGACACATCAAGGATTGCAACAATATACAAACTGAGTTAAAATCACAGTTGACCCATCTAGAACTAGAAAATGAACACACAAATGGAAAGAGCTTTAGATGGAAACCCAACCATGCCGAAACAACAAAACCTATCCACTCAATATTGAAAGTCGAGACCACCGACAAACCAGATTTTGACAGAATGACTGCAGCCGACTTCCCTGCTACATTCTCACAGTTCACAGAAGGAAGTCAGCCAATCAATGAAGCTAAAGCACCTGAGTGGCTTGATGCCAAAGTGAAAACCAAAGAAGTCGATATTTTGAACGACGATCGACCAAAAATAGCGAATATTGGTGACTACTGGAATGAACAACAGACCACCAAAATAGTAAACTTACTTTGAGAATTCCAGGATGTCTTTGCCAGGGACTATAAAGACTTAAAGGGTTTAGTACAAGAAATGGGAGAAATGAAAATAGATACTAAACGCGACATCTGACCTGTCAAGAAAAGACCTTATAAACTAGCTCATAAGTACAAGGAGTTAGTTAAAAAGGAAATCGACAACATGTTAGCAGCAGGGATCATTTACCCTATCGACCAGTCGGAATGGGCAAGCCCCATGGCCATACAGGCTAAGAAACATGACCCGACAAGGTTAAGAATTTGTATTGACTTTAGGTAGCTCAACAAAGTAACATTGACAGATCCATTCCCAACCCCCTATGCTGATGAAATATTGAATGAAGTTGCAGGCCACGAATTCTACTCATTCATAGATGGATTCTTAGGATATAACCAAGTACCCATTGCAAAAGAAGATCAAAAGAAGACAACATTTGTCTGTGAATTTGGTTCCTTTGCTTACAGAGTTATGCCTTTTGGGTTAAAGAATGCACCTGCAGTGTTTTCCCGAATTGTTGTCAAGACTTTCCAAGAATACATATATAAGACCATGGCAGTATACTTCGACGACTGGACAATATACTCCACCTTAAAGGATCATTGCACATGGCTCCGACTCATGCTGGAGAGATGTCGACAGATTCAAATCTCCCTGAACATTAAGAAATGTATCTTTATGACTCCCATAGGAATACTCTTAGGGCATATTGTCTGTAAAGACGGTATCAAGGTCGACTTTGCAAAGATTAAAATCATCCTTGACCTGAAACCACCAATAAACCCAAAACAAGTCAGGGTATTACTCGACCATACAGGATATTATAGAAAGTTCATAAGACACTATTCAGACATGACCTACCCTCTAGAAGAACTACTAAAGGAATATCAATATTTTAAGTGGACAGAGGAATGCTGAATATCCTTCGACAAATTGAAAAGGAAACTAGTCGAAGCCCCCATCCTAAAATTTCCAAACTGGTCGACCAAATTTCATGTGCATATCAATGCATCATGAATAGAAATTGGAGCAATCCTGACTCAACCAGGGGATGATGGGATGGATTACCCTATAGTTTACAGTAGTCAAAAATTAAATAAGGCTGAAAGGAACTATTCGACCACTAAAAGGGAAGCCCTAGGTATGGTCTTTTCCCTTCAAAAGTATTGACATTACCTTTTAGCCAACCCCTTCACATTTTATACCGACCATCAAGCCTTGAAGTACCTTGTCAACAAACCACTTCATCATGGGAGAATTTGTTGTTGGTTACTTCTTTTTCAAGAATTTGAGTTCGAAGTCGTGGTCCGCCCAGGAAAGCTAAATGTCGGGACCGACCACCTATCCCACATATACATGGGGGAGGAACCGACCGGAGTCGACGAAGACTTACCGGATGCACATTTATTTCGTATAGAAGCAGTGCCAGAATAACTAGAAGAAATAGCTCAGTTCTTAGAGACAGGTTAGGCACCAGAAGGTATGAGCACCAAGAAAAAACAAATCCTAGCTATGAAGGCTGCCCCTTACAGCGTCATCAATGGATTTTTATACAAAATGGGATTAGAAGACATTCTCAGAAGGTGTGTACTCGAACATGAGCAAGACCAAATGATGCATGAAGCACACTATGGACCTGCAGGAGGACATTTCCAAGCAGACACAACTGCAAAGAAAATCCAACAGTCAATATTATGGTGGCCGACAATCCACATAGATTCCAAAAGTTTTGTTAGTCGATGTGACAGATGTCAACGACTTGGTCGACCTCTGCCGACCATAGAAATTCCCTTGATATCCATAAATCCCAGTCTCACATTTTAAATCTGGGCTATATACTTCATAGGACCATTTCTTATCCCAGTCAAACGATCAGGTGCAAGATATATTATCACGGCAGTAGAATATGTCACTAAATGGGTAGAAGACGAACCCGTCGATACATGTTCAAGTGAGGTAGCCACTAAGTTTATCTACGAAAACATCATCACTAGATTCAGATGCCCACTCACATTGATCAGTGACCAAGGATCACACTTTATCAACAAAACCATAAAAAATATGACCGACCAATTCCACATCGACCACCGACAAAGCACCGCATATCACCCTCAGTCGAACGGTGCAATTGAAGGTTTCAACATAACATTGACAAAAGGGTTAACCAAAATATGTAGTATTGAAAAGGATGACTGGGACGAGAAAATACCGACAGTCTTATGGGCATACAGGATAGCCTATAAGCGGTTGACCGGCCAAACCCCCTTTCGACTAGTGTATGGATAAGAAGCAGTCGTCCCCCTACATTTTCGACAGCAAATACCTATTATTACACAACTATTACATGTCGATGTCGAACATGCAAGAAAGGAACGACTATTTCAACTTAGTACGCTGGAAGAACACAGACTCGTGGCTATACAATACCAAGAAATTCATAAGCAACAACAGAAAGCGTGGCATGACCACAACATCAAAAACAAAAAATTATCGGTTGGTGACCTTGCCTTACTGTATAATAGTCGAGTAAACGGAAAATCCAAGAAACTCCACATAGAATGGATGGGACCTTACATTGTCGAAGATATACATCCCAATGGTTCAGTCCGACTAAAAACATTGCAGAGCCTAGTATTTCAGAAGCTCGTTAATGGAGCTCGACTCAAACGTTATAGAAAAAAATAAAAAAATAAAAAATAATGATCTTAACCAGAAACCAAAACCCATAAAAAGCTACAAAACAATCCCAAAAATAAATACACACCACAAAAACACCATGACAGGAAATCCCTACTTTGACCACCGACATCATAGTCATCGACCAGTCTGGTCGACCATTCTCAGCACCGACACCGGCCGACGACCTCGAAAGTCCCATCGCGCATTTATGAACTCAAGCGCCGAAAGCAATTCACCATTACTCCACACTCGCGTATTGCAACTGGAATGTCAATTCCGCCATTAATACATCCATTCCCACACAAAATCACACCATCGCCTATAAATACGGGACCGTCGAAGGTTCATTCACCACACCCTTTACATACAGAGCACTCGCACATTCAGTCAACTAAAAACCCAGAAACCTATAGTAACCCCAACCAAAAAGACATAATGGCCCCCAAGAAGACCAGAGCAGCAACCAAGGAGAAAGAGCTACAAGCTGAGGATACATCCTTGATCCATAGACTAAAGAATATCAAAAATGCCAAAGTACAGGAGGGCCAATCGTAGAAACTCTGGGGTGAGATCCAAGAGTGGGCCTTCGTCAACAAGAAGATGACCCAAGTGGCCAAAAAATTCCGATGGAGCACCATCTTCAACTATCCCAATGCACCCCTGATGCCCAGCTTTGGTGGGACAAAAGAAGTTGTCGTCAAATTCATCATCAGTCGATACCACAACGGTCGGTTCTACTTCGACCGATCGGTCGACATTACCAGAGATATCATCTCCAAGCTCACTCGCCTGTCTAACCAAGGGAACCCTGTACCAATCAGAATCAAGGAAGGATTGGTCCAAGAGCTTACGTGATCACCATCCGGGAAAAATTCCAAAGGGTTGATGATCAGGCAGATTGCAACTCGAACGACACAGATTGTGGCCAAAATCATTTCCATCACACTTACCTTAGCAGGTCTAAGTAGCGACCTCAAATTGGAAATGCTGGAGGCCATCGACACAATTTCCACCGACGGTCGAGTCTACAGATGGGGAGATTATGTCACCAACATGATCAAAACCATCTACGAACAATGCCAAGAGATGGGAGGAATCATCAAGTTCCCCTCCCTAACATTTTGGATTGTTATGTACCACATCTTTCTGGAAGGAATTCCAGTCTTCTGGGAACCGACAAAGTTCCACATGAACAGGTTCAAACCCTTCTCCCAGAAAGGAACTCCGCATGAGCTGGCGCAGTGGAAAATCTTTCTGGAAAACTGGTTCCAATAGTTAAAGCTTCGCACGACTAGATGGCGGGTGCCTAAGAACATCCGACGCAATCTACCAGTGAAGTCTCACATACAGTTGGATATTGACCATACGTCGGTCTGGTATATGCAGGGCGAAGACCCCAAGGCCAACATCCTCGATTACTACCCGAATGCTGATCAAATCTTTCGGGAGTTGACTCGAAAGGCGAATACCAAAATACCAGTGCCCGAGGCAGCCAAACAGGTCGACTTCTCAATAAAGGAGATACTCACCAACCAAGAGAAAGAGGAATACTACGAGCTCAACCTCTACATAAGTACATTTGTGTCGGAGGACACCCCATTTGAGCCCACTGGTCAGGTACAAATAACCATCAAGCCTCCAACCAGAGTCGACCCACAGCCGACAGAACAAGAGCCGACAGAACCACAGCCACAACAACAAGCAACCCCTCCGGCTCCAGCAAGCATCGCTCCAACTCAGGTACCGATGAATGGAGTTGAGCATGACAACCCTGAGTATGCTTTATCAAAAGGTATCATTTAGAAATTAGCTAATGAGATAGCTTCCGCTAGAAGGAAACTTAGAGCACAAAAAGTACAACAAGGCAAAGGTAAGCGCAAGATTCTCATTGAGTCGTCTGATGATGAAGAAGAACTAGCAGCTACCTCCCTGGACATTATAGAATATGCGGCCGCTAACAAAGTACCAGTTGAAACTCAGTTTCAACAGTTCTTTGAAGCAGGGCCTCCTGAAGGACGATGAAAGAAGGCAAAAACAATGATGACACCTGAAGATGTCATCGATCTTGTGTGGACTCCTCCACCTCGATCACCGACACCAGTAGTCGAGGAGAAAGAACCGACACAATAGTTGGTTAGACCCCTCAACTTGTACAGAAGCAAGATACCAGAGTCGGTGAAAGAAAAGTTCAACAAAGACACTGATCTCAAAGCTTTCTTTGAGATGCTTCCTGAGCTATTTCAGTTAGCTCAGAAAATCCAAACCAAGGCTCCCCTCTATACCGGCAGCAGGATTTTTGGACACCTCACGTCGAATTTCACCTGAACTGACCAAGAAGGAGACATGATCAGCCATTTCCAATCTACCATTGAACACATCAACCCTGAACCCTAGGATGACTTTCTCAATCCGCCAGAAATAGATCCATTGTCTGACGTAAGTTTACAACCCACTTCTGGCGAACCCATTACCCCCGACCATTCCCCCACTCCATCACCACCACCGCCATCATCTCCACCCCTGCCATAATCATCCCCACCACCTCCGCCACCCCCTGATTTCTAGCCAGATCTATCCCAACCAACTACATCCTCACAACCAGAAGCAACCATACCAACCACCTAGCCAGAAAAACCAGTGACTTCCATCCCGCAAACCACAGGCACCCCCTCAACTATTGTAGGTACCCAGGAAAAAGAGACAGAAAAGAAGAAGAAGAAGAAAGAGCATCATACAAAAACTTCCAGCCTCTGAATTAGTTTAAGGGATGCAAGTTCCTTGACCGACATAGAAGTCGGCCAACTTCTCAAGACTCTGGCAAAGGAAGCAAAGACAAGGACTGCACAAAGGACTACAAAACTCACTGAGAAAAACATAGAACAAGTCGAGTTTCTTAGCAAGTGCAGGGATTTAGCTCAATCTGTCATGCCAGGACCCATCGAATTCAACACAGACAGACTGCTTGAAAGAGCATATCATCTTTTCGAGAGCATGGTGTCGACCATTCAGGCACATCTACAAGAGACTAAGGAAGAGAAGAAGGAAGAGACTGCTCGACTGCTGCTGGCACAACACACTGCTTTCTTAGAAGCATACAAAGTGCTACAGGACCATATGGAGGAGTTTGTTGTCACCGAAGAAGTATTAAGAGACTGGCCTATGCACTATGGGAAAGTCTATCAGCAGATACGACAGACTCTTCAAGGTATTTAGGCTTTGGAGAGTAGGAAGATGACAAAGGCAGCACTCAGGCAGAAAATAGAAGAACAGATAGTGTTGGAAACCAACAAACTACAGAAGCTGGAACGAGAAGCACATCGGTGGGTGCAACAAGATCTTCCCAACCTCAAGAAAGTTGACATCATCTGCCCACAGATGAAAAGAAATATTGACACAGCAGAAGAGCAAAACCAGTTCCTGGGCCCCAACATGGAGAAAATTGCGCAAGTCCCCTTATCATAGAAGATGTCGGTCCTGTCAAGCTTAACTACATTAACTATCGACATCCAGAAAGCTTTGCATAGCTGGATATATTTTCAGCATCACCTTGCTATCACAGCCTCGACCATTGTCTAGATTTGCATATAGAAAAGACCAACCATTCGTCTGCATATTCCACCACAATAGCATTTTGGAAGGGTCCGACAAAAACATATTTTTGTACCTCCCTGTTTCTTCGGGATGAAGAAAAGTTTTGCTCGTGGGGGAGATGTAGAAGGAGCAAGTCGACACAAGTCAACTTGAACGAGGACTGACTTAGTCGATCAACCGACTAATTCGATGGGCCGACTTAGTCGATCAGCCGACTAAGTCGGTCGACTGACTAAAAATAGAATATTAGGTCGGCTAACTAAAAGTCGTGTCGGTTCATTGAATCGACAGGTAGTTATTTTGTAACTGTTTGTAAATTGTATATATTAGGCTATTGAGCCAAATGAGAACCCAGTTCAGTTCTCTGCTTTGTATGAACTCATAATAATATAATTTGTTTAATCCTATCTGTCTTGTCTCTTGCCTCTGTTTATATTTATGTATGTTTTGGTCTGTATTATTGGTAACCTTATGTGATCTGTGATATTACAACAATTGGCCACAGTGTGGTGGTTTATCTCGATGATGTAGTAGTTTTCTCCAAGAAGATAGAAGTGCATATGTTTCATCTAAAACAAATTTTTGACCGCTATAAAAAATATGGTATCTCTTTGAATCCTAAGAAATGTGTTTTCACAATATTAGAAGGAAGGCTATCATGGTCACATCATTTCTAAAAAGGGAATCTCCATAGACCCGAAAAGGATGGAATCTATAGAAAAAATTCCCTTAACCCACAATAAGAAAGGCATGTAATCTTTCATGGGGATTATAAATTTTGTGCGAAGGTTTGTTTCTTTGCACAGATAGTTAATCCTTTGCAACATATGGTCAAGAAAAGTGTACAGTTTAAATGTACTGACATATAAAAGGGTGTATTTAACAATATCAAAGCTGTAATATCCCATCGACCTTCACTCAAAAGCCATGGTTTTGAAAAATATTTTACCCTATACACTTTTTCTTTTGATAACTCGCTTGCACCGATGATTACACAAAAGGAAGAATGGCAAGATGAGTATACCATATCATTCATGAGCACTAGTTTGCAAGGTGCTGAATTGAATTACCCTGCTATTGATAAACATGTGTATGCAGTATTTAATGTGCTAAAACAATTTAGGCCTTACATTCTAAAGAATAGAACCAAAGTAATTGTTCCTCACCCGATAGTTCGAACCCTCTTCATACAAAAATAATTGGGAGAAAGAAGAGGAAATTGGGTAAAAACTTTGCAAGAATATGATTTAGAATTTAAACTAGACACTGTAATCAAAGGAGAAGGGATTTGTATGTTAATGGTTGTAAGTAAAAATAATGAAGATGAGGACTGGGAAAATGAAGCTAAGTTGCATATAATTGATATGTGTCCTATATTCATAACTCTGGAATATTGGTACATAGATCTCATACACTATCTCCAACAGGGGTATGTTGGCACAACCCACCAACAAAGCCTCTTCGATAGGGGTTCCCACTCTGTCAACGCATAAACAGTGTGATCTCCCTGAGCACCGACTCAGAAGGGTTTGAACCCACCTGACAACACCGATAGAGTGTATGAAGTCTCACTCGATTTGTTGAGGGAGAGCTATGAGAACCAAGTTTTCAGCAGTAGGAAGGGAGGGTATGGCATCAACGACTTAACATCTTAATCAACTGATACTTCAGAAACAATTTTATCAGAATTGCGTCATTCATCACAGATCTATTGGAATAAATAGTAGATGGCTAACATATCACATTACTTCATTCATCATAGCAATAAAATTCATTCGTATAACAGATACAACAAACATACATCATTGTCATTGCAGAGCATAAAGACGGGAAAGAAATAAGAAACAAGATCACTTCAGGGAAACATTGGTCATGTCATATTACTTCTACACAATAGATCCAAATCATATAGTACTTTTTCATAGTAGGGGAATCATCACAACCCAATATTCAATGGTTGGTCGACATAGACAGAGCCAAAACTACTCAAGAACAAAATAAAGTGATAAGGTCACACCTCAAATCATAAAAATGGGTTGATCGATTGATCTTTCTCATCAATTTACTGATCTACAATTGCAATTCTAACTCTATATATAGGATTGTTCCTTTATATTTAAGGTCCACTTATAACTAAATTCTAACAAACTAGTGACCTATATCCACAAAATGTGCTCAATCAGTACAAAATTGCATAAACAATTCCAAAAATGGTTATTCTTCTGCCTATCGTATTGTTGTAGTCCTTCTCGGTGGCATGTGAGCTTGCATAGTCTCTGTGGTGCTGCACAACTTAGTTACCCAATACCCCTATTAAAAATCCCCCAACACCGTCTTGTGGCTCGTCCTTGAGCCATGTCAGGTAGATAGGGTGTACTCCATCATCTTGGTCTTGAAGTCCTCGAACTACTACGAGATCTCTCGAACCTAGAGTTGAACTTGTTCAACTATGTCCTGACAATTTATCATGTCTTGCTTTAGTGGGTGCTCCTCCCCAGCCTTTCCATCCACCATTTTCCTACCTTCTTGTACCTCCTGTAGTGCAATGACTTCTTCCATAGCCAACTGTCCGCCAATGTCCTAGAATTCATCGAGCTGGGTGTTGCATTTGCGTTGAGGTTCTTGGGCTCAGGCGGCTCTCTTCTGCATGTCCTTGAACTCTGTTGGGCCCAGAAATGGCCCTTTTTGACCATCCTTATCCACCTCCTTTTTCCTTATCCTACCCCATTGAGCATGCTAAACATATGTTTTTCCCTCAGTCTGCTCCTCGAGTCACCAAGGTATGGTTGGTTATTGTCTTATTTTATTAATGCTTATGATTGTGGTAAATAAGGCTTTATATCTTTAAATATGCTAACATATGATGGTTTATAAAGGTATTTTGAGATATAGATACTACAGGTATAATGAGCTGAACATACTAAGGAAAGGATGGACATTCATTTCTCAAGCTGATCACCATCCATCCTACCATTGCCCAAATAATGCGGTCTCGATATATTCTTCCATGCAAAGATGTACAAGGATAACTGCAATAGAATGTGACAGATTTGGAGGTCAACAGTGCGGTGTTGCTCATGTATAGTTGTGATATGAGGATATCATTATTTCTGGGTCAGTTAATAGTTTCCCTATATTTCCTACTTTCATCCTGCCATGATTGTAATAGTTGTTGTAATTTAGGGCACCCGAAGATCAGAGATATTCATGGCTGCCCAATAATAGGGATAGGATGTTATGATTTACATTGTATAAATATGGGAAACTGTTCTGAGCTGGGGGTTGAACACTTAACCAATTTATTGTATTATCTATGACTACGTATTGTGTATTTGATCTGCCTTTTTAATACAAGGAGTTACTTCATATCTAAGGGTTTTAACATGGGTTATATCTAGCATCTATGTGTGAAGGTTGAGCCCGCCTTCCCACATGGATTGCTGAGTTAAATTAGGAATTTTAATTATTCTGTTGTGTGATGTTATGCTAATTCCATTTCTTCATATTAAGCTGTAACAATTGTGAATTTAGAGTATGTTATTAATTGCATCTCTTGGAAAGTTGTAGTGGCATGGAGTGGTAGTCGACTGTATAGGTAATTATTCCTTATGCAACTATGTGGTAGCTGTAATAGCTCTGTTCATCCTTATATATTTTAATTGTTGTTTCCGTAAATCCTTGCAGTTTGTTCCTTGCTTTTATGGTTTCAGAATTTCATTCCTATACTTTGAATTCATAGAATAGTTGAACTCAATTCATGTACTCTGAATTCCTAGACTAGCTAAACTCAATTCTTGTCTTTTGGATTTCTAGAATAATCAGATCAATATAGTTGAGTAAATTATTATATGATTTGGTAAACAGGACTTCATTTTCTGCAAAATTAATCTAGATGTGATTTCATGAATCTTTCAATTCTAGATCAAGAACGGTAGAATGTAATTGTGGTTGTATTCTTTAGAAGGTAAACTAGATTAAGTGGATCTGTGGGATGAATGTAGCTGAGCAGAGAATAGGATTGTTTGTTTACAGCAACTTAGTGTTTAAGCATATACAATGCATGCTATCCTTGAAATAAAATACTTCCCTGGGTTGACAATAAATATTGAATGCTTTGTATGTTAACTGTAATTAACTTGCATATCGGGTGCCCAACATTTTGGCATCGTTGCCAGGGAGGATATGTATTAAACACTATCATAGTTGCATCCTGTAATTATTTCTATTCAGTATTCTTCAATTTTTCTGTTGGAATGATTTGGGTTGCGTGAATACAATAAGGGTAAAGCGTGACCGTATTACAAATCCAAAAGCCCCACCAAATACTAATAGTGTAAGTGGTTGAGGTCATGGGTGACGTCTAGAATTGGGGAGAAGGACATTCATTGACAATCTGGTTGATAGAACCAATTCTTCTACCAGGGCTCACTATTAGGAAACACCTATCAAAAGAATCCCTGCCAATCCTGGAGTGCCAACGTTAGGCTCTACAGTGGAGAACATGCTACTAGCTACAACACCCTCAAATACCTCTACATAGGAGGACAGTGTTAATACTGCAGCATCTGCTGATGGAGGTCCAATCTATCACATTAATGGAAAGGCTGTGTTGTAATCTCATAGATCACATAAGGTTACAAATAATACACACTAAAACATATATATATATATATAAAATAGAGACAAGAGCTAAAAGAACAAATAGGTGAATAAACAGATTATGTTATACAAAATGAGTCCATACAACACAGAAAACTAAACTAAGTTCTCATCTATCTCAATAGCCTAATATATATGATTACAGAATGGTTACAAAATAACTACCTTTCGGTTCTGTGAACCGACACAACCTTTAGGTGGTCGACTTAATCTCTAACTTTAGTCGGCTGGTCGACTAAGTTAGCGCATCGACTTAGTCGATGGATCGACTAAGTCAGCTATCCTTCAAGTTGACTTTATTGACCTTCTACAACTCCCCCATGAACAAAACATTTCTTCGTCCCGAAGAAACAGGGAGGTACAAAAATTCCTGGTGGTCTCAATAGTTATTGTTGTGGGCTGTGAAGTCTCATAGTCGGTCTTTTCTGTACACAGACTTCTACAATGGCTGGGGCTATTACTGCGAGGTGATGTTGGAAATATGTCCAAATCTGCAAAATTTTATGGATGTCAATGGTGAGTTTGGTCAAGCCTGATAAGATCGACATCTTTTCTGAGATGGAGACTTCATCTATCCTCTCCATTTTGGGACCCATAAACTAGTCCTTCTCCTCTGTAGTCTCGATAAGTCTTTTCATCTGCGGGCAGATGATGTCAACTTTTTCTAAGTTAGAGAGAGCTTGTTGTACCCACTGATGTGCTTCCCTTTCTAGTTTCTGTAGTTTGGTGATTTCAATCACTATCTGTTCTTCTATTGTCATTCTGAGTGCTTCTTCGGTGGTTTTTTTGATCTCTAATGCTTGAATCCCTTTTCATGTCTATTGAGTCTGCTGATAAACTTTCCTATAGTGATTAGGCTAGTCTCTTAGTACTTCTTCAGTGATGACAGACTCCTCCATATGATCCTGCAGTACTTTATATGCTTCAGAGAATGTAGTGTGTTGTGCCATTAGGAGTCGGGTAGTTTCCTCTTTTTGTTCCTCCTTTGTTTCCTGAATGTGTGCTTGGAGGGAGTTCAATTATCTTGTTCTTATATTGTTGTTCTGAGTACTTCTTTTGTGGATTTTCTACTCTCTAATGCCTGAATCCCTTGTCATGTCTGTTGAGTCTGCTGATAACCTTTCCCATAGTGATTAGGCTAGTCTCTTAGTACCTTTTTAGTGATGAAAAACTCCTCCACATGATCTTGCATTACTTTATATGCTTCAAAGAATGCAGTATGCATGTACGACACATAGGTGTGGTCTAGCTCCAACTGGATGAGGGAGTTCGTTGGTAGATTTGGTTGGATGTTTTGAGGCACCCTCCTTCTAGTGGTGCAGACTTTGAGCTGTTGGAACTAGTTCTCTAGCAGTATTTTCCTGCACTCAAGTTCATCTAAGGTTCCTTGATGAGAGAATGATTTAAATCTCCTCATGTCCAACTTCGACGGTTCCCGAAAGACTAGACTCCCCTCTGGGAAGATGTGGTACATTACAATCCATAAGATGAGGGAGGGGAACTTGATGATTCCCCTTGTTTCGTGGCATCTCTCACAGATGGTATTCACCATGTCGGTGACATATTCACCCCATCTGTAGATTCGTCCATCGGTGGCAATAGTGTCGACAGCTTCTAGCATGTCTAACTTAAGGTCGCTTCCTTGAAATGCCAGTGTGAGTGTTATTGCAATGATTTTGGCCACAATCGGTGGTGTTTGGGTTGTGATTTGGCTAATTATTAAGCTCTTAGAGTTCTTATTGGAAGGTGAACCAGTGAGCTCTTTGACCAGTCCTTCTTTGATTCCAACTGGTACAGGGTCTCCTTCATTAGAGAGACCGATCACCTTGGAGATGACATCTCCAGAGATGTTGACTGGCTCGTCGAAGTAGAACCAGCCATTGTGATATTGACTGATGATGAATTTGATAGCAGTTTCCTTTGTGCCACCAAAGATGGCCATAAGTGGTACATTGGCATAGCCGAATAGAGTGCTACGTTTAATTTTTCTGCTTCTTGAGTGGCCTTTTTGTCGAGAAAGACCCATTCTTGCATTTCGGTCCATCGTTTTTGCCATGAGCCTTCATGTACTTTGGCATTTTTGATGTTGTTCATCCTGCGGACTAAAGATGTATCCGTAGCCTGTATCTCCTTGGCTTTGGTTGAGGCTCTGGTTTGTTTGGGGGCCATAGTGTCGGTTTGGTGGTCGATGTCACTAAGGGGTTCTCGGATTTTGGTCGACTAGATGCTCTGATGCTCTCTCTGTATGGGTTGTGGTGAATGATCCTTTGATGATCCAATATTTATAAGTGATGCTGTGGATGTGTGCGACAATGGGTGTATTAATGGAGGACGTGATGTTCCAGCTGGAGTACTTGAGTGTATGTTAATGGTGGATTTCTTTTAGCGCTCGATGTCATGAATGCGTGATGGGACTATCGAAGTCGTCGGTTGGTGTCAGTGATGAGAATAGTTGATGCGAGTGGTCGGTTGATGAAAATGGTCGATGGTCATGATGGCAGTTGTCAAGATGGTGATTTCCTGTCATGGTTTTCTGTAAGTCTGGTATGTTTTTGGTTTTTTGAATTTTTTTAAGTTTTTATGGGTTTTGGTTAACGGTTATGGTCCTTATATAATTTTTTTTTAATTAGTTTATGTATAATTTTAGTTGGGCTCCATTAACGAGTTTCTGAAATACTATGATCTATAATTTCCTTAGTCGGAATGATCTGTTGCGATGTATCTCTTCGACAACGTAAGGTCCCATCCATTATGTGTGAAGCTTCTTAGGTTCTCCTTTGACCCGATTATTGTATAGTAAAGCAAGGCCTCCGACCAACAGGTTTTTATTCTTAATGTTGCAGTCATGCCATGCTTTTTGTTGTTGGTTCTGGAATTCTTAGTGTTGTATAGCCATGAGTCAGTGCTCTTCCAACTTGCTGAGTTGCAATAGTCGGTCCTTCCTTCCTTGTTCGACATCGACATGTAGTATTTCTGCAATAATAGGTGTCTGTTGTCGGAAGTGTAGTGGAACTACTGCTTCTTGTCCAGAGACTAGTCAAAAAGGGGTTTGGTTAGTCGATTGTTTGTATGTTGTTCTGTATGCCCATAATACTGCAGGTATTTTCTCATCCCAGTCATCCTTATCGGCATTACATATTTTGGTTAATCCTCTTGTTAATGTTTTATTGAATGCTTCAATTGCTCCATTCAACTGAGGATGATATGATGTACTTTGACGGTGGTCGATTTGGAACTGGTCGGTTAGGGTTTTGATAGTCTTGTTGATAAAGTGTGTCCCCTGGTCACTAATCAAGGTTAGTGGACATCCAAATCTAGTGATGTCCAGATTTTTTTTGCGCAATCTCGAGCCCCAAGAATTGGCTCAATAGCCCCAAATCTGTCATGGAGAAGGCATGGTTCATTGCATCCTTAAAGGAAGCAATTTCATCCTTTGAGCTTCTTGTAATGAGAAGGTCATCAAAATATAAAACAATGATAATTAATTAACCATTAAACAGCTTCAAATATACATTTGGATCTGATTTGCATCTAACAAAATTTAGTGATAGCAGAAAGCTATCAATCTTGGCATACCAAGCCCTGGGGGCTTGCTTAAGCCCATACAATGACTTCTTTAGCCTACACACAAGAGATGGGTTAGTAGCAAATCCTTGAGGCTGCTGCATGTATATCTCTTCAATGAGATCTCCATTCAGGAAACCACACTTCACATCCATGTGATGTACTTCCCATTGCTTTGAAGCTGCAATGGCTAAGGCTAGCCTAATGGAGTCCATCTTTGCCACTTGTGCAAAGGTCTTATTGTAGTCTATGCCATGAACCTATGAGTAGACCTTGGCTACCAATATACCCTTGTACTTCAGAGTTGAACCATCAGCAGCAAATTTGGTCTTGTACACCCACTTACACTGAACTAGCTTCCTCCCTGGGGAAAGATCAACCAACTCCCAAGTGTTGCTCTTCTGGAGTGAGCTGAACTCTTCCTTCATGGATTCTTGCCATATTGGATCTTATGTTGCATATTCATATGTATATGGATCTGATTCAACCATCAGATAGCATTTCTCAGAAAACATAGGATCTTTCATGCATAGAGCACTCTCAAATTGAGATCTAGTCCTCCTAGGGTCATTAGGATTTCCAGCTAGTTCTCCAGCTGCATGAATGGTATTGGATGCCCATTTTTTCCTTGTAGGGCTGTTAGGATCTGCAATAAAATCATCATTATCATACATATCAGAATCATCATGTTCAACTATCTCTTCACTTACATTCAAAGGTTCTGGTGGTGAAGAGGATCCTCCAACTTCCAGTGCTGCTAGGGGCTCTTCTTGAAACTGAACGCACCTTTCAATGAAGGATTTGTTTGTGCTCAAATTGATTAGATTGTACCCTTTTGAATCTTTAGAGTACTCAAAAAATATACACTCTTGGCTTTGGGGATGCAAATCCTTCCTCTTTTCTATTGGAATTCTAGCCCAAGCCCTTGAGCCAAAAATCCTGAAATGGGTCACATCTGGCTTGTGCCCACTCCATGATTCGAAAGGAGTCATACCATACAGATTTTTATGAGGCACCCTATTCTTGATATAGGATGCATAGTTTATAGCTTCGGCCTAGTACTTTGGTGGCAAAGTCTTAGCCTCCATCATGCAGGTTGCCATCTCTTTCAGTGATCTGTTCTTCCTCTCAGCAACACCATTCTGTTGTGGTGTGTAAGGGATAGAATGCTGCATCTGAATACCTACATATGAAAAATATTGAATAAAAATAGACTTTACATACTCACCACCATTTTCATATCTAAGGACCTTGAGTTTCCTCCCAGACTAGTTTTCAACCAAAGCCTTAAAGACTTTGAAGAGGCCAAAATCTTCAGACTTGTATTTCAGGAAGTAAACCCAGCAATACCTGGAAAAGTCATCTATCAAAAGTCAATGCATATTTGGCCTGACTCATTGACATATGAGTAAATGGGCCAGCAACATCACTGTGGATCAACTGAAGAGGTGCAGAGGTTCTCTCGTGACTAGCTCTCTCAAATTTATGCTCTGGGTGTTTTCCTAGGATGCAACCTTGACAGACTCCTTTGGAAAAATTAATCTTTGGTAACCCTATGACCATTTCTTTTTCACTAATATCAGAAAGATACTTGTAATTTAGGTGGCCAAATCTTTCATGCCAAAGCTTGCTTGCCTCATTAGCATGAATCAAAAGAGCAAAGGGGTTTGAGTAGGGTAGGAAGTGTGAGAACTTGTATACCTTCGAAGTATGATTTGCAACTCCTTTTGCAATGATTTTAGCACTTGAGACCTCTATGATCTCAACTTCATCATGGGGGAGAATATGAACTTCTTTGGAGACCCTGTGTGATTCATCTGATACACTGATAAGAGGTTAGAGGCAAGACCTGGAACATACAACACATTGCTGAACTTACCATGGTCAAGATCAATCCTCCCTTTGCCCAAACTTTCAGTGAGAGAGTCATCTCCCAGTACTATTGCTGGACCTTTCGACATGTCAAGTGAGTTGAATGCCTCCTTGGTTGAAACCATATGTCTTGAAGCTCCAAAATCAATGATGAAACTAGGTGAGATGATGTTCCAGCAACCAATGCATGAACTCTCTCTTTGTCTTCTGAACTTGATCCTCCTTCCCTCTTCTTTGAGTTGTCTAGAAGAGAGATGCCATTCTTCTCCAGGATTTGGGTCAGCATGTCTATTTGCTTCTTCATGCAGGAGCTCTCATAATGATTTTCCTTACTACAGTATGCACACTTGCTCATTTCTCCTTTGTTCTTCTTCTTCTGGTAGTTCTTCTTGAAACCTTGAGGCTCCTACGGAGACTTGTTCTTGTCTCTCTTTTGCTCAGGTGAATTTTTATCTTTCTTCTTTCTTTTTGAATCCACCCTCAAATCTCCAGCAACCAGAGCTTGGTATTTGGATGGTTTGATGGTGCCCATCATCACCAATTTATCTTGTTCTTGTGTGAGAGATTCCATGAAATCTGCAAGGCTAGGAATCTTCCAAGCTCGAGCTGTCAAATTTGTGGCATAGAAGGTTGAAACAAACACTAAATAGTTAGGGCCAAGCTTCGAGAGTATGGCCAAGACCAGCTGATCATCCTTCTTTTCGATCCCACATTGTTTTAGCTGCAAAACAAGTGCTTTGAACTTGGAAAAATAGAGTTGCAGGGATTCAAATCTATTGGGACTCAGGGAGATCACTTCATTTTCAATTTGATGTCCCCTCATCTCATATATATTTCCAAAATTATCAACAAGCTTCTCCCATTCTTCATTCGGTGATTTCAATACATCAAGATGGAAAAGGAGGTCTCTGGATATGCTCAGACACAGGAGACCATAGGCCTCATCCCTCCTGTTGTGCCATTTTATCTTCTCTGTAGCTGCATTGGGCTCTACTTCTGTTGCCATAGTCACTCTGTAGAGGCATTTTTCTCTCAACAGTATCTCCATATATGCTTTCCATTCAAATAAATTAAATGGAGTCAAGATCATCTTCTGAGATTGATCCATAGCTCAGAAATTGTCCCGTCAGTCAGCAAAATGCTCCCAGTCAATGATGTTGAACCTGCAAAAGAAATTGGAAGGAGAGAAATTGATATACAAAGGATCTAATACCATGTGGAAATTGAACCCAGTGTTAGAACAATTACACTCACAACAATTTCAAATTACATATGCAAAATTACTCACAAAAGAGACTGAACAATGGAGCTGAACACTAATCTGTATTGAATAAGTGTACAATATCCAAACCTGTGAAGTCATAGGCTTCCACAATAAATAATTACATGAGGGATTCGAATGAATGAATATGCCATTCGAATCTAGTCAAAAGAGGGCTTACTAAATCTAAGCAAATCCCCCATAGGTGCATAAAGCAGTTTCCAAAACTGTCTAGGAGCTCACAAATTGGTAAAATAAATTAGGCAAGATAATATTGGATGGAAGTACAACTCATACATGCTTTTGATAGGAGAAAAGAGTGGAGGATGTGGAGGACAAAAAACAAGTTAACTTCACCTAGTCAAACTTTCCCAATTGCTTTAAAACACTGAAAAAGTAGGCAATAAAGCAGAAAAAGAAGACATGCGCTAGGGAGGCCAGGAATAAAGCAGATTTGATTCAAAGAGGTTTCCCAAGCACTCCATGACTCAAAATTAGCAAGTTTGACCACTATGGATGTGTATATGACAACTTGCATAAGGTGGAATATGGAAACTAGGAAAATAAGACAAAAATGGATTAATTAATGTCTAAGGTAGCTAAATATGGGTTGATTATTCTAAAAATTGGGATGTTGTTTCAGTTTGGGATCTGGCATGATTTCTTGGTTCAGTAGAAAGCATACCAATATTGAACTTAGCACAGCTGAGGCAGAATATATTGCGGCATGTTCAGCCTGTAGTGAAGCAGTATGTCTTCGAAAGATGTTTTTAGGATTATTCGATGGTAAGTATATGCCAATGATATCCTTTGTGATAATCAGTGTTGTATCAACATGATAGAGAATCTCGTATTTCATGATAAGTTGAAACACATTGAGATCAAATATCATTTCATATGGGATATGGTGCAGAAGGGAGATGTAAAGATCAAGTATGTTCCCACTGAGGAACAAATAGCAGATGTGTTGACTAAGCCTCTGGCTCATGTAAAATTTGAATACTTTTGAGACAAGCTTGGTCTAGTCCACAATGACCTCTTCCAAAAGAGGGTGTGACAACAGATGTTGGATGTTGTGGTGAGTAGAACAGTCTAGGGGAGGGTAGGTCTGGCTAGGCTTGTTTGTCCCAAAAGGGTCAGTAAGCCAAACTAAAGACCTGTTAATGCTAGGGGGAATTAGTATGTCTGTCTAGGATTGTTTGGACCAAAATGGTTAGTAAGCCAGACAAGGCTTGTTAGGTCCCCAGGGAGATCCATTTGTCTAACTAGGCTTGTTTGGCTTGAAAGACTTAGTAAGTTAGACAAAATTCCTGGATGGATCTACCAGATAACTCGTCGTGATGCTACTCTGAAAATGATGAAGAGAAAGATGCATCCTCAATATTTCTATACTATTTAATGTTGATGATTGCTGAAAATATTGATATATGGTTCAGTATTGTTATAATGATTGATGACTAATGAGACGTTTGATAGTTGATACCGTATTGCTATACCATTGATTGGTTCTGACTGCTGAAAAGCTTGATAGATGTTTCAGTATTACTATGCTAATTGTTGATGACAACTGATATGATTGATGGTTGTTACAGTATTAGTATAATGTTATTTGATAGATGATTGATGTAATATTGAATAAAGATGTTGATGATCGATATCATGATTGATGATTGTTTGATATGGTGACTATTGTTAATAATTATATTGTTATTATTGAGATCTCTGTTTTTCTTCTTGATCAATTATTGATTGATTCTATATCAGTAATGATACAATGACGATTATAGTGTTCATATACAAATGATGATGTCGATGTTCCAACATCTCTATGCTAACTATGCAGATGATGCTCTAGCATGAGTTATGATTGAGTCTTTAGTACTAACAAGTTGATGATTATTGTTGATGTTGTCAATATCCTTAAACAGATATTGCATATAATAGAAACAAAGAAGATTCAGTATTCACATACTAATGTGACAGAAGAACACTCAGTATTCACATATTGATGTTACAAAAGAAGGTCCAAAAGTTGATTCAAGTAGAAGACAAATAAAAGATGAATGAAGTTGTACAAAAGACAAAGACTACAAGAAGAAGATCCAGAAGATGGAAAATAGAAGATGTTTGAGAATATATGAAAGATAAATATTATAAGAAGGATATTCAGAAGATGGAAAAGACAAATAGAGGATGTTCAAGAATGTATGAAGGATGAAGATTACAAGAATAAGATCCAAAAGATGGAAAAGACAAATAGAAGATGTCCGAGAAAACAAATATTACAAAAGAAGATACTGAAGATAAATATTACAGAATATTTTATAGTTGAGATTGATGATGAAGATGTTAGACAATTGTTCCAAAACATCCTATGACATATAGAGTCTCACCAGACAATTGTATAGTTGTAGTGGCAGATGTTGAATAACTTCCTAGTTAAGAGGGAGTGTTAATTTTATTGTAACTTCGGAAGATATTCCAAGTAATATTGTATTCCTCCATAGGGAAATGAGTTTGGTCTTGTCAAATTCATTAAAAGAATCAATGTATATCTCTGCATGTAAGTCGGGTCATTAGTGCCCAAGTGTCATTATAATAAATACTATTTGTGATGTCCAGTTGGACAAGTCAGCCCTAGCATCTAGAGAATTCATCCCCACTAAGTAGGAGATCAAGTCAACAGAAGAATATAAATAGGATGTTCCTCGCTTCATCTATACTCACTCACTCAAGATGTTCTATCATTTACATTAATCTTGGGAATTCCCTGTAACTTCTAAATTGTTTCCATGAATGCTTCAACTACTGTACTTGATTTAAAATGATGAGAACTCAGAGAATAAATGGGAATACTTTATGAATCGATACACTATTACCACGATGATTGTGTTTTATTCTAACTTGGGTAGACATGTGATAAAATCTTGTTATCTCCCAAACAATTTTATTTTTAGTAGATGAAGCTCAAACAATTTTTTTTTTTTAGGAAGTGAAGATTTCAAGGTTTATTATAGATATTTTGATGATTAACAAATTTGGAATGCATGGTGTGATATTTGTTCAAAATAGTGAAAGTTTTAGCTTTCAGTGGCTTAGGTGAAGGTTCCAACGGTTCATTAGCCACTGAAAACCATCTTTCGGTAGCTAACAGTTTCGGCCTAGGACCACGTTAACCACCGAAAGCATGTTGATCACATTTTTTGAAAAGGGACTTTCAGTGTCATAGGCAAACTTTCAAATAGTTCATTAGCTACCGAAAGGACTACCTTTCGGTAGCTAAATGATGAGATCTGAAAACGCATTAAACCACTGAAAGCTCGTTGAACATGATTTTTGTAAAGAAATATTTTGGTGGCTTGGGAAGATGTGGGAATGGTTCATTAGCCACCAAAAGCATAGCTTTCAACAGCTAGCAAATTAAACCCTAGATTCTCTTAACCACTGAAAAGGATGAAAAGGGAAAATGGTTACCTGTCAATCAAATCAAACTGATCAGAATGAGGAAGGTCATGATTTAGCACGATTAACCACTGAAAGGATGGGGAAACTGCAACAAGGCATGATGTGATGGCTAAAGAGGTCGTTATTGATCTGACCTGACTGATGGAAATCAAAACCCTAATCTTCCCTCCACCTATCCCACGACTGCAGTAAGCCTCCACGAAACACCAAGTTTAAATTAAAGATTATTACTAGGCTGGCTAGCTCATGGACATAACTAGAATCTACCATCATATCACTCAAGTACCAATCAAGTGGTTAACCCCTCAAAATCAACACCATATCCTCAGTACACTCCTCATTTTGTGCATGCAGCTTTACTGCTCAAGGCCATCCTTGAAACCAATGCACTAATTTCCTTCACAGAGTTCAAATTTTGGTTTTGCAGGTACTAAGAATCACAACTCAGAGATAAAGAAAGCAGGACCTCCACTCAGACAAGAACTAGGAGACATCAGCTATCTCAACTCACATCATGAAGTCTGCCAATTCTTCAAGGATGCAGGCTGTTACAGATTTTGTGAGAAGATCCAAGGTTCACACTAGCACGTTGCAGAAGCATTTTCCCTTTCTTTTGATGGCTCCAAGGAGCTGATAGGAAAGGACGAGTTCTTAGTATATGAAACCCTAATTGCAGAGGTGACAGAACTCCGAAGAACTGGGGAGAAGTGTTTTAAACCCGCCATTACAAAAAATGTGGAGTTCAGATCAGATTTAAAACCTGAATACAGAAATGAAATATGGAAGAAAAGTGTTCCATCTAGATGGCTAGAAGAGAGATGGCAGCAATTACTGAAAGAAATTTTGGTGTATATAACCTGTGAAGGTAGATACAATAGGGAAATGATATATCAATTGAAACTGATGAACCATTTCACAGGAAGAAGCCCTTTAAATCTACCGTTATACCTCCACAAAAGCTTAACAAAAATGGCACACCAGGTAAAGGCTCATCCCACTAAAATTGTAGGAAGGTTGTCTCACCATGGCCTCATACAACTCATTGTCCAAGAATTGTTGTAGAGGAGAAACATAACATGGACACATTTTTTGTTCTAGAATGAGTTTGAAATAGGCCTACATCTAGAAGAGAAGGGAACGTCTCCTTCGAAGAAATCCACCACCCCCAGGAGTGGAAACAGATAAACAAGGGCTATCTCGCGAGCAATAGTAGATCAGCCTTCTTCCCCTTCTAAAACCAACCATGCTAAAAGAAACCTAGACTTCAGTGAAAAGGGAAAGAATGTCCCAACACAAAGTGAAAACATTCTAAACTTACCCTACTCAGACTCAAAACAAGAAAGGGAGGAAGGGGTTGACCTAACAGACTAGTTGACAACAGAACAAGAAGAGTTTCCTTCACCAAAACCGAGGGAAGGGAAGGATGAACAAACATCATAGACTTCCTGAAGAAAACCTAGGTCTCAGAGAGCAAAGCAGCTACTAGAGAAAATACATGAACTAGATATTTTGGATAGGGAGATAAAAAGAAACAATGCAAGGTTGACCAAGAGAAATAAGGAATTGCATAATTCTTTTATGGAGATGAGAGGAATGTATGTCCTATTGAAGAGAAGAAATCTGAGGTTGATGAAGGACAAAACTAGGCTATATAGGATGATCAGGATTCAGAGGCTGCAGGTGAATATTTCCAAATGAAACCCTAGCTCTCAAACACAGTTTGCACTAGAAACCCTAGTTGAGGTAGCAATGAGTCTTCAGAATCCAGAGGAAGCCCATGATGCTGCTAATTTTCCAAACATTGGGAAAGCTGAAGAAGTGCCAGAAGATCAACAACAAAGCTGAAAAGGATGAATTGGGAGGTTGATTATATTTTTTGCAAAAATAGGGCTTTCGGTGCCTTAGGCAGATGTATAACCAGTTCGTTATCCACTGAAAGTAGAGCTTTCGGCAGCTAACAGAACCAATATTTTGATTCCTTAACCACTGAAAGAAAAAAGAGTTGGAAAAAGATATTTTGGCACAAAAGACCAGTTTGGATAATACAACTATCTCAGGGATGAAGTGTAAAGCTGAAAGTTGCTAAAGAACACCATCAGCGAAGGTCTATTCCAATTTTGAGGATACATCAAGGAGGAAAGGGTTAGAAACCCTACCTATTTTAACCAACAATGGCTTATATATCAAATGAAAGGTTACAAATTTCCTCCAGTACTCACTATAGTCATCAAAAGGTTCAATAATTGAACAAGTGTTAGAGTTAGATAGACTAGTAGTTAAATTAGGGTTTCTGACCTAATTTTCAAAAACATTTATTTTTAAATATTTTTAGTAAAAACCGATCCAACTTTTTAGGATCTGAATATTTTTGTAAAGTATATAAAGCCTAAGACTTATGTTATAGAAAAGGTTTTACCTCGGGGACCTATAGACCATTATTATTGTCAAGCTTCTCATATTATTCATGACCTAATATAAGCTCTTTTGCTATCATATGTTCAACTTCCATATCTTATCTATTCGGTGCCTGTGCCTGTATGTATGATTTAGTTTTATTCATGTTATTCAATATCTGATAGTTGTCATCCTATCTATATGTTGATGAGTTGAATTGCAAGTACCTTCCTTGTTATGATTAGCCATTTATATGTAAATGTTTTATATATGAATATGCCAACATAGTAAGTTCTCCATCTTTTCACCCTATTAGAAAACCTCTGAACAATGGTAGTTAGAATCCTTGTCTTTGATTGAGTTTTGTGCATGTCTTGAGAGTGTGAGGTTCTGGGTCATCTGACTTGATCCAGTTAGAAAAGACAATAAAAAAATTTAAGTTACCAAGAATCCTCGAGCTGTAACCTAGAGGAGTTTTCTATAGTGAAAACAAATCTATTGAGAAATTTTCCCAACGCTATCTTCATATGGATGGTGCCTATAGAGGACTTGTTTTTTTTATTTCCTCTCCTTTATTTTGTTGGGAAAACAAACATTTTTCCATAAACTTTTGAACATCAATTTTAACACCTTCCTAGAAAAAAATATTCTTGATCATATGGTAAGTTTTCAATAAAACTAAATGTCCTCCTATAGGGGGAGTGTGCAATTCCAAAAAGACCTTTTTATTTGAGTTAACTATTCTTATATAAATATAGGAAATATTATTACCATAGTAAATAATTTCTCCACAAAAAATTATCTTCTAACCTAGGGTCCTCATCGTAGTTGTTGAAATATATTGCATGCTTCTTGATTCTATTCCCATTTTTTCCTTGGTTCTTCCAACCAATCAAGTTACATACTAGAAATAAAACATATTAAGCCTTGTGTGTCATATTATTTTCTTAAAGTCCATATACCACCACATTTTGTTTTCCCTTTTTGTAAATAACTTCAAATTCATAACGTAACATTAGTGTAACCCAATTTTCTTGTTCTATTGATGACAAGTGTTGTTCCAAGAAGTAACTAACACTCTCATGATATGTTCTTATGTTGAAATGTCTTCCTATTAGGTGAGGGAACCATGTAATAAATGCATGTATCATTTCCCAAGATTTCATTTTCATAAATTTGTTTGAAATAATACTTTTCCTTTGGAAACATTCAAAGAAAATGAACATTCCTTCTTGCATTAAAACTACACCAAATCCACTCCTTGAGGCATCACATTCCACAATATTTTTTTTTGAATTCAGGTGTGGCTAATATAGGACTTGTACACATAGGCACCTTTATTTTTCAAGAGAATTACTCCTTTTACAATACTATTGTTAGATGTGTTTCTATTTGAACATAATTCTTGGTGAACTTGCACTAGTATTGTGTCAATCCCAGGATTCCTCAAACATTTTTCAAGGGTTTAGGAATTGGCCATTACAAGATAACATTAATTTTGCTAGGTTATACTTTGATAACTTCATTAGATATAGTAATACACAAATATTTCACTTCCTAAACTCAAAAGGCACATTTAGAAGGATTGACATGTATTTGTTTCTCCTCCAATAGTTTTAAGAACCTATCAATGTGTTGTACATGCTCTTCCAATTATTATTTATAGATAAATAAATTGTCAAAAAATACTAATCAATTTTTTTTAAGGGTTTAAGAATGGAATTCATCAATCTTTCAAATGTGGAAGGGGCACTGATAAAGACAAATGGTATCACCAAAATTTCATAATGACCTCCATGTGTTCTGAAGGTTGTTTTTATAATGTCGTGTTTCCTTATTTTGATTTGATGATATCCAAAATGGCGACCCAACTTGGTAAAGAAAATTACTCCCTGTAATTCGTAAAATATTTCATCAATGACAATAACAAGAAACTTTTCTTTAATGGTCATTTTTATGAGTTCTCTATATTCTGAACACATATTCCATGAACCTTCCTTTTCATGAACCATCAACATTTGGTGCAATGAAATTGATTTGGATAGGTTGAATGATGCATTAATATAACATTTCTTGAGCCATAATTTAAATCTCACTCTTTTATGCATATGGTTACCTATAGGGTCTAATATTAGGTGGGACACTATTTGGTTGTAAGTAAATCACATGGTCATGATATGTAATATGTGGAAGATATTTATGCATCTCTCCAAATACCCTAGAATGATTTCAATAACATTGTGGAGATTCATTGAAATAGAGTGTATAAACACATGGACACCTAGTGAGCACAATTATGAAATTACTCTAGATTGTCCCTTTTTCACAATTTTGTCAGGTTGTTAGAACTTTTCACCTTAGAATGTCTCCATAGAATACCTGCAAGTTCAATTTCCTTTCCTTCTGAAGAGAATATCATGAAAAGTTCCTAAAAATTAAGAGTCGTTGTTTGCAACGATTGTATCCATTAGACCCCTAGTACAACATCAACACCACCCATTTGGATTGAAATCATTGGATTATAAAATAAATACTCCCTAATAGTAATATTAATACTAAACTTCCATGAATAATTTATGCTACCTGCATATGCAATCATTGCTTTAAATGCAGGTATTGGATATACAAATCCATTGAGAAGTGTAGATAGTTTGCAATTAATGAACTTATGGGTACTACCATAATCAATCAACATTGTTACCTTTTTAATTTTTTTATATCCTTGTATCCTAAGAGTTTGAGGAGATCTAATGCAATGCATGGAAAGAGAAGGTTAGAGTGGTATCTTTGAGGTCTAACTCTTAACATTATTCTAGTTTTGGATCTTCTTCCTCTTCATAGTTTATAGTTCATAGTTTAGGCGTCACCCTTGTACGATGAGGTTGGGGTAGGAAACATTTCCTTCTCACATGTGTCGATTGTATCCCTTCTAGTAGCGATTTTTTTAATTTAAACTTTCCTTTCCAAACTAAAATCATTCTCCAATGGTCACCCAAATGATAATATGTATATATATTAAAAAATCACAATAAAATTCTATCATGAAAACAATCATACCATGCCAAGAAATCCATGCAATTAGATGTTCACATAACAATAAATTAAACAATATGTAAACATAGATATAAACATGGAACTCCATACAAAATTGAGGAAATTATATTTTAATATCCTCCAACTAGATGAAAATGAAGGACATACGTCATATCCATAGGATCTTCATTGTGCTTAATATTTTTATAGAAAATGACACCCCCAAGCTAGGATTATCAGTCCACAAGGGAAAATAGTTTCCCCAATGCCTCTACACATATCAATAAACATGCGACCCCTCGAGAGAAAAAACCTCCACAAATGTCCCAATCCTCAATTATTATTCCCCATCAAGATGCACAACACAAGGAAAAATCCCCATCCTATGAGCTAATAGTCCCTCGAGCATCCTCTAGTTCCCTTCGAGAACTCCAACATAGGTTGGGAAGGAAGTATCTAAATCAAGAATACAAGGAACACAACAGGAGGATAAGTTCCCCTCACAAGGGTACACTCCCTTGGCACTAGTTTCCCTAAGTTCAATGGCACAAATAGGTATCTACACCTATGGAAGCTCTATTCCTCTTTTTTTGGTACTATTTTATGGTCAGTCCAAGGTGATGGCTAGAATGAGGAGGAATGCATGACTCTCAAATTGAATTCTAATATTTTATATGCATGGCCTTATCTTTCCATGTGGATTATCCACATGAGATGTCATTTCCCCTCTTAATATTCTCTTAATACAATTAAGTAATGTTGTAATTAAATCATGACTCTTAGTCATGGTTTTGAAAGTTTGGGTTAAATTTCTAAGTCTAAGGAAATAATATAAATCCAACTACTTGGTAAGTTCCCTTATCTGACTATCTCTTCCCCGCTTTTGGAATCATATCCCCCCATATTTTCTTTGTCCTTCTTCATATGCAATTGTCAAGTATTTTATAGTAATATCAAAATATTCATATTTACAATGATCTGGTTTTCCTAGACCATTTTTTTACATCTTCTATCCTTTTGTGATCAATATATACATTGTTACATCACATTATAAACAAAATTACGGGGTTATGATTCCCCTCCCCCTTAATTTATGAACCAACTTCGATGCATATCAATATTATTTGCATTTACAAAAATTCCATCAAAATTTCAAAATAGCTACAAGTATGCCTCTTGTATTACAACATTTATCTCCCAAGTTGCTTCTCCATGGTTGTGGTGACTCCATTATACCTTTAACTACTTGATGGCATTGTTCCTCAACAATGTGACTTTCCAATCTAGGATATGCAATGGTTGCACCAAAATATGTCGTTTTGGTTCCAACTAAATCCAATCCAAATCAATAATATGGTTAGCATCAGATACAAGGATTTTTCAATAATGACACATGAAATACATTATGTAACTTTATGCAAGAATGAAATGCAAGATATCCTATCTAATATCTTAAATGACCCACAAAATCTGGCCGATGGCTAAGAAAAATCCTTAGCTTCAAGCAATTTTATTTGGCCTAAATTTCAAATACACATGATCTCGTGCTTTAATTTTGTTTTATATTATTCATCTGTTTTCAAAACTTTTCTATCTTCCCTATGAAATTTTCAAATTATGCGTAAACTTAATCTTAACCTTAAGAAACTATGGCCCAGTCATTACTCTATCAATTGGATTATCCCAACTAATTTGAGTATTGCAATTTATACCATGCAAGGATTCAAATGGAATCATCTTTAGATAAGCATGTGTTTCTTCTACAAACACTACCCCCCAAAAATTCCATGTTTTAGTGCACCCCTTTAATTTCTTAGCTTTTGGTTTTATGTACATTTTTTCTGCCCTTTGAAATTTTTTATTGATGACTTGGTTTTATTTTTTATTAAGATAAAGGAGTTTTACCTTTTTATACCAAGTATGAAAACCCTTCTAATCCGATATGTCAAAAAAATTTGGTCTTTTCGCCGACATAGGGGATATTTTATGTTCTTCCTCCTTATGTTTTTTAACCCAATTTAATGATGACCTTTTTCACCCAGTGTATCGGAAAAATAAATTTCTTTCACTAACGTAGAGAAGTGGTTTTGTTTTTTTTAAGTCTAATGCTTTGATGTATTTTTTATGAGTGTTTTGGTCTGACACGTCAAAAATAATTTCGTCTTTCAGGAGACACAGTGGATTCCTTTTTGATTTTCACCCGAAGGTTTCCAACTGATTGTGTCTGGAACTTTCAATATTCGAGCTGATAATATTGATGGAGTCTTTCCTTTGTATCCAATAGTTTTCATTGGGTTGTCTCATCCAAAGACGGTCGATAGTGGAAGCTATCTTTCCTTTCTGGAATTGATGCTAGCAAGTCAGTTAAGTTTTCTTGTTGTCAATCATTTCCTGCGACGCAATGGTGGGAAGGTCATGCAAAGGAATCAGTGGCTGGTTTTTTTGTAGAGAATGCCAATAGTTGCGGCAGGATTATGGTTTTTGAGCTGCCACAGTAAGAGGTTTTTCACTTATCTTGTTGAAGCGGTTTTTTCGATGGTTTTATATAGGCACCAAACGATGTTCCTTCACACTGGTGTGTCATAAAGACTTCACCGACTATAATCTTTTTTCTTGTGATTTCCTATACAGAACCGATGGGATTCATTATCATTTTCATGATGTGTTTGCAAGTGTTAATATTTGTTGAGGCCTATGGAGCTTACCCATTTTAAGTGTTTGTTACGGGTTGGGGGAATTTCCATCTGGAGCTTACAGAGATTTTGGCATCACATTTTCAACATCCTTTGAATTTTCCTTCTAGGTAGGATCTAATCCATTTCACATCTCTTTGATCGGTAGGATGGTTATTTTTTGACCTGTAATGGTTTGATAAGTAGTGTGTTTAGGTTTCATTCACAAAGCTAGGGTTGCCGCGTTTTTCGTTGGGTTTAAAATATTTCTCCTCGACCTATCTATTTGTTTTAGTAATATTTTCTTATGACCCATTCGTATATTTCTTGACCTAGCTTACTCTGGCTATAGTTTTTCTACCTGCTCTTAAAACTTTCCTACCATTTCCATTCAGATATGGATTGCTCACAGTCCTGGGTGCGTAATGATGAATCTAGAATGGCCCAAGTTCTTTTCTCATTTCCTACCTGGTTCGTGTTTATATGTGGTGATAGGGGTTTATGAATCCTTAAACCATGAAAGTTGTGAGTCCTTTTGATTCTCCACCGTAGTCTCCTCAGCAGTGGGTGTTGGAACTAGTGGCCGACGCCATGGCCTCACCACGTTTGTGTCCAGATGGTTGTCCCACGGGCCATAAGTCTCATAGAAAGATTATGCATAGGTGTTAAATGTTTTCCTGGTGATGCATGTTCTTTGTGTTTTAAAATGTCAGACGACCTAGGTTTGAACTCGACATCTCAGTTAGATCCACATGTGAATCAGGTTGTACCGTCCTATTTTTCAAGTTCGCTTAGTTTTGGTTTGGATGGTATGCGGGGTTCTATGGTGCAAAGTCATTTCTAAAGGGTAACGATGATATGGTAAATGATATACTAGTTAAGCTTGTTCTATGAAGAAATGATTTGTCAACAAAATAATAGATTCTACAGTAGTTATTCAGCTTTGTCATATGGTTTCTAATAGTAGGGATGCTAAGACATGTTTTGGTGCTTTTGTACAGCCTCAGTCTATATCATATACCATGCCTAAGAATCAAAAGATGAAAGCTAAGGTTGCTGAAGAAGATTCATACCTGGAAATTAGTCCAAGACCAAAATAATCTATAAAGACACTAAGTCTATTACCAGAGCTGATTCAAAATTCAAGTGGGGGCACATATATCATATGCTCTAGAATCAGAAGGTTCCAAGTGTACGCTTAGAATATTTACCCTTGTTTGGAAACATATTAATTTCAAGGATTACAAAGGTGTCCATGTGACTAGATCTATTACCTGTCTCCGAAGTGATTGGATGGATCTTGTCTAAAGCAAACGCAGGAGGTATGATCATGTATAATGTGGAGGACAAAGGTTTTGCTTCTTTTACCACTACATTCATAGCAAAATAATATAGGTTTCTAATCTCAGAAGTCAGTATGACAACATGTTGGATAAATATATTGACTATTGATTATGTTGGATGCACAAGAGTGGTGATGGAAGAAGGAAATTGATTCTGACAAAGGGCATCTGGGGAATATGAAACCACTAGTCTACATACTTCGTATAGACTTGCAACACTAACGCTTAACATGATTTTCAATAGGGATGATGGAATATTTTATAATATTGGTTGGATACCATTAATATACCATGTGACCATGGAAGGTACCATTTTCAATTGGTCTTATATTTTGGCAAATAGTTTGTCCTCTTGTATAACTACAACACAGGAAGGTTTTCTCTACTGGAAGCTTGAGTTCTACATGGGATCATTTTTAATTAACTGTATACTCTTCCTAAATCCATTTGAGAAGCTAAACTACAGTTGGAAGGAGGGAAAATCACCTATTTTCCTGGCATACCAATTGTTATGGACTCACAAATATCATATATCATACAAGCTCATCTGTGAAGAATTATTAATACCACTTTATCAGCTGATTTTCCTTTCAGAATGTAAATGCATGTATGAGGGTGCTTGGGAGGCTATAATGGAATATGGAGATTATTTCTTTTCTGAAGAGGAAACCTACTTAAGGATGTATGGAGGAACAAAAGCCCCTTCACTTCTTCCAAAATATGCAATTGATTATATTGTGCATAAAGAAGAAATAAGAAAACTCTTTTTGGATGGTTTTGGGAGTTTTATCTTCAATATGAAGAAGGTGGTTTTTCCTCCTCTGCATTTATATGTTGGAATTTATAAATTTTCCAAAGTTAAAGGTGCACCAAATTTTGTGAACGACCTTGAAATCTTCCATTTTGGTGAAAACAGATCTCATAGAAATGATGCTCAGGGTAAGGTGGTTGTACACCGTTCACTGGTGAAAGTAAAATTTGAGTACTCTGATCATTTCAACAAATATGAATAATTACATCGAAATGATTCTAATTTGAATTCCATAAACAAGCATCTCAAGAAGAAAATCACATTCAATCAGAGGCAAAGGTAGCAGTAGCAATACGTCCAAACAGAAAAAATAGGAAGAAGAAGTTGCACAGAGAGAAAAGTAAGAAGCCACATGAAGGTTAGTATAAGGTGCAAAGAATTTATTGGCCGAAGAGGCATAGAGAGAAAATGAAGAAGAAGAAGCTTCTAACAAAAATTAAGAAGGAGAAAGAATATTGGAGTCAGCTTACCAAGAAAAGGAAGAAGCAGAGAGAACCTGAAGAGGTTAGACGAAAAGAGTAGGAGGATATAGAGAGGGAGACTCAGGAATAGATTTTTTCCCATGATAATCCTGCGAATCCTCCTCCCACCTCAGGGGAAATATTAACTATAGGTCGCCTTCCTATCTCGGAGTTTGGATTAGTACCCTCTACTCCCTCTAAGCAGCACGCTATTGTAAGTTTGGATAAGATATTTTTCGATCATAAGAAAAAAAAATTGTTTGGAGATCCAAAAAGAAGTTGAAAATAGGTACCTAGCCTGAGGTAACATGGTTACTGAAAGGGCTAACATACCAAACATAGGTGAAGATCTCGAACAAATGACCTCGCTCAATGTTGCATCTGCATAGGCAAGTGCTTATAATGTTAGCAAACTGAAAAGATTCGTGCACCATTACAAAGAATAGATAGAAGAAATTAAAGATACCCTAAGAAAAGAACAAGGAGAAGGATGAGAGGTGAAATGGAATAATGAAGCTACAATTTGAGATTTAGAAAGGCTTCAGCAGGATTACTAGATCCTGGAAGAAGAAAAGGATGGAAAAGAGAAGGACCTAGAAAGTAAGATTGCACAGCTTGAGGCACAAAGGTCCACAGCCAATAAGCAAGAAGAAGAGTTAAAGGTTCGAGTTGCAAAAATGGAGGCACATAATAGCTCTTTGGAGGTATTGTTGAAATAAGAAAATGAATGAAAAATGGATATAACACCTCTCCGAGAGAATGCTATCTTGTTCAAAATAAAGGTGTATCAAGTTCAGGTGAAACTTGCAGATGAGGTCTACAATATTAAGCAAGCAGAATCCATATTGCAAGAGATCTCGGTAATAATGACTGAACTTAAAAAAAGAGCTCAATAAATTACAGAAGTCATCTAGGTTCAATTGACTTGGTTGGATACCAATGAAGAACTTCCAGAAAATGCACCTCAAAAGAGTATAGAAAATTTGCATATCCAACATGAAATCATGGATTTCAACAGCAAGGCTACTGCAAAACTGACAGACATAGTTGGGAAAACATTGGATAAATGCATAGACTTTTACAAAAGGGTGCTTACAATGCATAACAGATTCTAGACCTCTATAGCCAATAGACTTCAAGAATTCCCAGGACAAGAAGAACATTTGAAGTACCTTCATGACAGGATGCAAGAAGATGAGCTGAACATATAGCAGGTTAAAGGTCTCAACTAGAAAATAGCAAAAGTTCTAGTCACACAAGCTGCAGTCAACAATTGCTTGATGGAGGACCAACTTAGAGTCACTCCACAGAAGGTAGCAGAAATAAGGTCGTAGCTGGTTGGGCATGAAGTGTCAATGAGAATATTAGGACTTATGGACTTCAGGACCATAGCTACAGATGCATCTACATGGAAGAAATTCATGGATGGATTGACTAGTCCCACCTAGGCTGTTTTGTTTTATTAACATGTGGAATATTTTTATGTAATATTTTGTGTTTATTCTGATTTTCTTAGGGAGCACACTAGAGGACAAAAGTTTGTAACCAAATGGTTAAGGAATCCCAAGAGACTAGGGTAGCTAAAGGGTCATTGGTATTTTGTATAAATATGGGTAGAGTAGAGATGAAGAGGGACTTTTTTCTGGCACACATGCTCAAACTTTTGTAAGGAGAACTATTTATGTTTATAAGAAGGTGGGCCAAAATTTCACTGGAGGAAGAATTGTATAAGAATCAATATGTTTATGTGGACTGCTGAATGTGAACTACTTATGTTTTGTATTGCTACATAATTGTATGATCGTTCCAACCCATTTAACTATTTCTACAAGTTTATGAATTATTTCATTATTATATTTTGAATCTTGTGCAATAAATGAGTAATATATCTTTTAACTTCACAGAGCTATCTTTGTGTTATTTTTCTACTGTATTTATGGATGAGGGATTTATCAGCTACTTGTAGGATTCTGTATGTAAACAACACAACATATTACTCATATTAATATTAATCTTTCTCCCTGGGGATAGCTAGAATTAGTTTAGAATATATTCGTTGTTCATTGATTTCGTAGAGTGACTATGGGGCAGGAGCGGCAATATGGAGGGAAGACCTTTCCAAATATAGTGAGGTTCTTATCCACTATTACTTGTATTTAGTATAGGAACTTGCATTTAATTATAAAACATAAAATCAATAAACGATGGGTCGGGGCGCAACCTCTAAAATAGATTTAAACATTCCTTTAATTCTACAGTAGTCGGGTCGCTAACCGGATGGATTCCCCATTCCAAATGATAAGCAATCTAATTAGGAACGGTTATTGGGGAGAATCCCTACTGTCAGTACCTGGGATTTTCCAGGCATCAATATTTTTTGTGCTATAAAGAGGGCCTCCAGGGCATGGCTAGCCGAGGAAATCCGTTTTCTCGAAATTTTTTCGTCGGTGATAATTATGAAACTAGGTTTTCCGAGAATTTCATTCTTAAAGAAATAGTAAACCCTGAATTCAAAGTTCCAGAACATCTTTACCATGTTCCTTTCAAAGTAATTGATGACTGCAAAATATATACAGGGTCATATGTAAAGAATCTTGGAGGGAAAAAATCCATCCCCGAATTACCAAGAAGACAAGCTCACATAAGGGTACCCACTTACACATAATATTCGATTTTGCTGGGAAATTCAAAAGAGCTAGTGAATTTATCCTTACAGGACATTGTTCAACCGATCAATCAGTTGGGACCAAATTCCCCAATTTTTGGATCCCTATTACAGACACCTATTCACTCTCCACCTCAATCTCCTCCCCAAATCATGGATGGAAATGTAAATGCAAATGTTGCCCCTATGAATGCTAATCCACCACCAGCTTGGAAAACCAGAACTCCATTCAAGCCAGCTTGTCCTTTGCATAATTTTCCTCAGAATGTTGATAAGTCACTACATAAGCTTTATCTGAGAGAGGGCATTTATGTGGATTATCACTTGCAGAGTTTATTCTTGGCTCTAGAGATTTTAGCGGTAGAGCATGAAGATGTAGTGTGTAGATTTTTTGCACACACTTTCAAAGCTAAAGAATCAACCTGGTATTTTGGTTTACCAACAAATTCTATAATGAATTGGGATACTTTTGAAATATTGTTTAAATGAAAGTTTGGTAGCCAAAGGACCAGTTCCGCTCTCATGAAAGAATTGTTTTCTCTAAGGATGGACAAGAAAGAGAAAGTGTAGGATTTTAGTGAGAGGTTTTCTGCCCATTTAAATATTTTCAGTGCTTCCATAAAACCTGTTGAGGAAACATTAATGGAATATTATACTTGAACACTTTCCCTAGACACATCAATGTTTGTTAAGAGGTTAGTAAAGCCTTCGTTTGTAGAAAATTATGAAGAAGCCAAAAAAGTAGAACATGATCTTGAAAGTATAAACAAATGCTATGTAGAGCTAGAGGCAAGGACTTTTGGCAGCATTAAACCTTTGTTGTTGACTAAACCAAAAGAGGAACATTCAAATGAGTTGGAAAACATGGTTAAAATGGTGTAGAAGCTATCAAACAATATTGTTTATTTGGAAAGGGATAAAGAAGCCAGTTCACCTAGGAAAACATTCAAAACTTTTTCCAAAAAGAGAAAGGAAAGTAGCACATCTCAACCCCCTATATATAGTTCTTCCATTTTAAAATTTAGTGAGGTAGGAATGGATAATTTCTATACATTTCATCAAGAACCTCTTTCTGAAAAAAAATTGTCCACAATGGATTAATTTGATGACTCTGTTTATGAACCAAATATTAGATGCTCAAATAACAGAGCCTGAAGTAAAAAAAGAAAGGACAAACAAACTAGAGGAACCACTTGAAACAACAATGGTATTGTGGGATTATGCACCTATATTAGGGTTATAAGAGGAGGAACCTACTGAGGAAATACAACTTTCAACAGTAAATGTCACAACAATAAGAAAGGGAACAATAATGGATGAAAGTATATTACTGCCCAAGATTAGGAAGATTCAGAAAAATATAAAGAAAATCAACAGTAGTACCCATACGCCACCTAAGTCTGATTTGGTCACCTTTAAAGAGAAAGTTATAGCAGTAATTAAACCTGAAAATGCTGTGGAAAATAAAATAGAAAGTAATCGGAAAATTCTGACAGAATGTGATATGGGATACAACATAATAGAGGATATCAAGAAGAAAACTCAACAAAGAAGAAAACTCTTGCAAGCGTTTGATCCATAACCCAATAGATCCCAGGATGATATTCAATTAGATAAATAAATAAATGAAGCAAGTAATGGGGGGGAATCTAAGTCTCAAACCTTTCCATTTCTACTATCTTTTGAGATTTTCACCCATAATGTGCATAACTGTTTGGCAGAATCTGGAGCTTTCTCAAATGTTATGCCTCTCTCAGTTACTATAAAGATAAATGGTCAACCTACACCTTTTTCATGTAAAATCATACAGTTGGATAGAACAATAGTTAAGGTGGTAGGAGAGACGAAGAATGTGTTGATATGGTTATCTGCAGATGAAAGGCTATGCTAGTTTATAGACATCATGGTGGCGGACATACCACAAGCATATCGTTCGATTCTAAGCAGGGACTAGTTTGCGAAACTAGAAGGGTTATTTGCAATTGAATTGTCACACACTGAGCCAGATACATAGTACAAGCTCCTTCAATTTTCATGGACTCACAGTATTGATTGTAACATTGTTAATTTAGTTTTTGATTTAGAAACTAACACTAGTTATGTAGAATTAGAAGATAAATTTTGGTTGTTATATTTTGATGGTTCTAAAACTAAAGAAGGATCAGGAGCTGGTTGTGTCCTGATCAATTAATAAAAGAAGAAACGTTTTCTCTCTTGTAGATTAGATTTTGAGTGTACTAACAACAAAACATAATATAAAGCTTTAATTAAGGGCTTGAAAAAGGCCATTGAATTTATTGTAAGAAATCTAAAAGTCTTTTGGAATTCTGAAATAACTGTCAAACAAGCTTGAAACACAATTCATTGTCTATCACCACATTTAAAAGACTACCAAAATGAAGTTTGGGAACTTATAATGAATTTTGATGCTTTTAACATCAATTTCATTCCTAGATTACAAAATGCAGCAGCTGATTTATTAGCTACTTCTGCTGCAATATTTGTGCCTACTAATAATAAATGTTTAATTGAATTGATTGTCACGCCATCTTTTTCCAGAAAATGTCACCAATTTGAGGGTTTTCAATGATTATCAGCATATCTTGGAGTTCTTAACAAATGATGATACTTTCAAAGACTCGGTGACTGATGACGAAGAACATCAAGCTAATCTTCAAAATGGGAACTTCATACCTAAAGGGGTAAGAACATTGGAAGGGATGTTTGATTTGAATAATAAATTTAGAAAGCCAACCAATGTCAAAACAAATAGTTCAACTATGTAGTATGAGCTGATCAATCTTGGGACAGAAGCTGAACCCAATTATGTGAACTTGGGGAAATGTTGTTCACCGGGTGAGAGAAGCAAATTCATCAGTTTATTTTAGTAACATAAAGATGTTTTTGCTTGGACATATGAGGATTTGAAGACTTATGGTACCCATATCATTCAACATTTCATCCCTATTAAATAAGTTGTGAAACCATTTCAGCAACAATTGAGGAATTACCATCCCAAGCTAGAACCCATGAATCAAAATGAAGTAAACAAGTTACTTGATGCAAAGATCATCTTCATAGTTAGACACTCAGAATGGGTGGAAAATTTGGTACTGGTGAGGAGAAATTATGGTGAAATACGACTATGTGTAGACTTCAGGAATTTGAACTGTGCATCATATAAGGACAATTATCCAGTCCCACCAATGGAGTAAATTTTACAGATGGTTTCGCATTCTGAATTGTTCTCCTTACTAGATGGGTTTTCAGGCTACAACCAAGTCTTGGTAGCAGAAAAATATAGGTTGAAGACCACATTTTGTAGAAAGTGGGGAACTTTCATTTACTAGAGAATTCCCTTCGGTCTCATTAATGTTGGAGCCACTTTCCAAAGGGAAATGGATATAGCTTTCCGGGATGTAATTGGCCACAGTGTGGTGGTTTATTTGGCTGATGTAGTAGTTTTGTCCAAGAAGATAAAAGCTCATATGTTTCATCTAAAACACCTTTTTGACCACTGTAAAAAATATGGTATCTCTTTGAATCCTAAGAAATGTGTTTTCGTAGTATTAGAAGGAAGGCTATCATGGTCACATCATTTCTAAAAAGGGAACCTCCATAGACCCGGAAAGGATGGAAGCTATAGCAAAAATTCCCTTAACCCACAATAAGAAAGCCATGCAATCTTTCACGGGGACTATAAATTTTGTGCAAAGGCCATGTTTCTGATTGTTGCACAGATAGTCAAGCCTTTGCAACATATGGTCAAGCAAAGTGTACATTTTAAATGGACTGACATAGAAAAAAGTGCATTTGACAATATCAAAGCTGCAATATCCCATCCACCTTCACTCAAAAGCCATGATTTTGAGAAATATTTTATCCTATACACTTTTTCTTTTGATAACTTGCTTGCACCAGTGATTACACATAAGGAAGAATGGGAGATGAGTATGCCATATCATTCATGAGCACTAGTTTGCAAGGTGCTGAAATGAATTAACCTGCTATTGATAAACATGTGTATGCAGTATTTAAAGTGGTAAAACAATTTAGGCCTTACATTCTGAAGAATAGAACCAAAGTAATTTTTCATCACCCGATAGTTAGAACCCTCTTCATGCAAAAATAATTGGGAGAAAGAAGAGGAAATTGGGTAACAACTTTGCAAGAATATGATTTAGAATTTAAACTAGCCACTATCATCAAAGGACAAGCGATTTGTAAGTTAATGGCTGTAAGTAAAATTAATGAAGACGAGGACTGGGAAAATGAAGTTGAGTTGCATATAATTGATATCTCTCCTATATTCACAGCTCTGTAATCTTGGTACATAGATCTCATACACTATCTCCAACAAGGGTATGTTGGTGCAACCCACTAACAAAGCCTCTTTGATAGGGGTTCCCACTCTCTTGACGCCCAACCAGTGTGATCTCCCTAAGCACTGGCTCAGAAGGGTTTGACCCCACTCGACAAAAATCATAGAGAGGATGAAGTTTCACCCGATTTATTGAGGGAGAGTTGTCGAGACCAAGTTTTCAGCAGTAGGAAGGGAGGGTATGGAATCAATGACTTAACTTCATTATCAATAGATTATTCAGAGACAGTTTTATCAAAATTGCATTATTCATCACATATATATTGGCATAAATAGTATATAGGTAACAGATCACATCACTTCATTCATCGCAACAATAACATTCATTCATATAACAGATACAACAAACATCGATCATTGTCATTGTAGAGCATAAAGACAGGAAATAAATAAGAAATAAGATCACTTCAAAGAAAAAATTGTCATGTCATATTACTTTTGTGCAATAGGTCCAAATCACACAGTAATTTTTCAGAGCAAGGGAATGATCACAACCAAATATTCAATAGCTGGTCAACATAGACAGAGCCAAAACTGCTCAAGAACAAAATGAAGTAACAAGGTCACACCTCAGATCACAAAACTGGGTTGATCGATTGATCTTTCTCATCAATGATACTGATCTACAATTGCAATTCTAATTATATATCTAGGCTTGCGCCTTTACATCCAAGGTCCAATTATAACTAACTTCTAACAAACTAGTGACCTATATCCACAAAATGTGTCAATTAGTGCAAAATTACATAAAGAATTCCAAAAACAGTTATTCTTCTGCCTATCGCATTGTTGTAGTCCTTCTCGGTGGCATGTGAGCTTGCGCAGCCTCTGTGGTGGTGTACAACTTACTTATCCAATACCCCTGCTAAAAATCCCCCCAACATAGTATTGTGGCTTGTCCTCGAGCCACGTCAGGTAGATAGGGTGTACTCCATTGTCTTCGTCTTGAAGTCCTAAAACTGCTGCGAGATATCTCGAACCTAGAGCTGAACTCATTCAACTGTGTCCCAACAATTTAGCATGTCCTTATTTAGTGGGTTCTCCTCCCTAGCCTTTCCATCCACCATTTTCCTACCTTCTTGTACCTCCTGCAACGCAGTGACTTCTTTCACAGCCAACTGCCTGCCAATGTCCTGGAATTCATCGAGCTAGGTGTTGCATTTGTGCTGAGTTTCTTAGGCTCAAGAGGCTCTTTTCTACAGGTCCTTGAACTCTTCAAACCGTGTAATCGAAACCATGAGAGGAATTGTGTGTAGTGACGTCTTCAGCATCGTCAGCTGAGCTTCAGTTTCCTGCACTTGCTTGGCCAACTTTTCCAGTTGGTCATCCTGAATGACACTTTTCCAGAACTGTGTCATTTCATCTGTGATCATCTTTGCTTCCTCCTCCATCCATGATCAAACTGGGCCGTGGAGTCCCTAATCGTATTCTCTCATTCAGCAATCTGTTCCGACGATGTGTCAAGTTAAACAAGAGAATTCAATAGATTGTTAGTTAAATGGAGATGGGAAATCACCTACACAAGTCACTTGGATTTGGAGACAGAAGTGATTTCCTCTGTGGTTTGATAGATGTGTTGAAAATCCTCATCAAAATATTTCTCAACCTCTCCGTAAATAGCATAGAGATGCGCTTTCTTGAAAATTAGGCATTCTTGATCCTTCTTTAACTCACTGATTTCATTGGTTCCTTTTCGCTACAGCTATACTTGCATTTGCTTAAATGCAGCAATATCCCATTCCTTTTCTTCTCCCAGCTACTCTTTGATCTTCCACATCTCTTTAGCTTCCTCCTACAGTTTCTTAGCAGCGTTCTATGACTACACGTACCCATCACTAAGCTCCTTCTTCTTGTCAACCAACTCCTGGTCAGCACCCTACTACAGCTGCACTAAAACTTGGGTAGGTAACTTGTTAATATTGACAACAATGCTCAGTAATGACTGTAGCAGTGATTTCACTTCTGTACTTCTTGTGTCGATTGCAGCTGAGGGAACTTGAATGTTCCTAGCCCATGGCTCAGTGCTAATTATCAAGAAATCCTGCATTGCAGCCTTCTTTGGTGTTGGTTTTGAAACAACAACAAAAATAGAATCTAGCTTGACACTTACTGTGATGAGCCATTCTTAACTAGACACGCGCATAGCTTGCGCTGCAGTATCAGATGCATTGGTGACAACCTTGATGAGTTGGTGTAGTTGGTTCTCCATCATTGAGTGGGAGCTATTGTCGTCATTGTAATCCATGCATATTTTAGTGCATAACTCCTCCAACATGTGCCAGGCTTCTGGATCAGATTCCATCGAGGACTCTCTATCGAATTCATGGAGATCTTTCCGTGCTTGGAATTTCTCATCAGGGGCATCTAATCGTGGCCCTAGAGAGATATCCTTCGCGCTCACAGGTTCGTGCCAGTCAACTAGCCAATCTTGAACAATGACCTCCAATTCTGCATCTGTAATTTTGTAAGCCGTAGGAAGCCATTGTTTGTCGGGGTCCCTACGTGCCTGGATATAAATAGAATGAGGATTGATAGCAAACCGAATGATCCTCTGATATTTGGATGTGACGGTATTGGGTAAGCAGGGAACCTTGATGGTCATGGCCTATAGCGCTTCCCAATAGACCCAAAAATGGATTACGCAGTATTGTTGTTGACTGGGTTCCATGACCCACCATAAGTTCTAATACCATGTGCCTTTGCACACGTTTTCCACAAAAACTGACACTAGTTGGTAGTCCTCCGGCTCCATCCATGTGACTAAGGCAATGAGAATTAACAACCAACTATAGGAAAAACTATGTTCCTTGGCCTAAGTGGAAAAAACATCTTCTAACAACTGGTTTAACAGAAATAGGGACTAGTTCATTTGTAGCCCTTTGGCACATTTCTGTGCACACTCAACCACACCCGAATTGCATTGGATAGGTCGATTCTTTCGGATGATTTTACTGGAAAAAATGCATGCCCCAATACACACTGAGTGCTCATAAGTATCGTCAATGCAATAGTCATGACCATCGCACCGCAATCCAAATCTCTCCTTCAACTGCCGGGAAATCCTCTTGTCATTATCCCACCCTCTAAAATACTGCGCCAAATCTTCGTCGACCTTTGGCAACCCCGTATTCTCAAAAATTATGTCAACCATGACTGGAATAGGGTCGTTCAACCAGATTATCCCACCATGAAAGCATGCCAATAGATATTTGATGCATGCATTTGCTTCGTTAAATCTCCCAAAATGAGGCATGTTAATGAGCCCCAACAACCCATACCTATCCAATCCCTGGGCCCATGGGTGAGGAATCCATTGAATAGGCGGACTAGGTACCATAAGTAGCGACTAGTAAGGCTCCTGTGATACGTCCTTCAGTAGCAGAAAATCATGGTCTTCATACCTCATATTGACCAAGGCGGTTATGATGTCCACCGAGAAAGTCATCCCTTTTGGTAGGGAAAACAACTTTCATAGATACCACTAATTCTTGGTGAGCTTCCTCAGCTTCTCCCCTGGCTGTGTTGGAGCAACATATCTAGGGATATCGTTGATAGAGATGCCCTTGAGTGCCATATACTTGACATCTCTCGAGCTTGATGGTTGGGTCTTTGTTGTGTCTTCCCCTTGCTCCCTAGTAGTCATGCGCCTGTATCTCTTCTTCGGCGGTGTGGAACAGGGATTCTGGGCCTTCCGTTTCACTCTAGGGATTGAAGAGGACCCAATTTCCATGCTCATGACTTCCTCTTCAACCCACGTGTGTCGGATGGGGGATCCTACTCGCTCGAAATATCAACTATGTCGGGAGTGCGTACCATGTTGCACTCTACAATCCTCACAATGTAATCAAACTTTCACTCCTTACCTATCACACCCACTTCTAATCCTACACTGAGCTCAACACTTCACTCAACTCAACTAAAAAATACCTTGCGTCCACATCCCACACGTTCTTATAATCAGTTTCCTAATCTAACTCATCATTTCCAAATACACCATGTCCATTATTACCAAATCTAGAATTAATTACCTAAATCCGTCGGCAATCCCATCTTACTAACGGTCGGACCAATCATAAATACGTGTCACTTCATCAAGTGCCACCAGCCAGCTGTATTAACTATCTGTATTTATTATTGATTTGACCACCTCACAATCTTGCGGTTGTCGCTAGTGGTCTCCCTCGCAACACTACTGAATGCTACCCTTGCAGAACTTCTTCCTCTATTCTCGCCTCACTGCAATCTACCAATTTTTGTTTTTTAACTTGCACAGTGTCTCAACCATTCCGGGGCTCAAGCCCCGTTCTATAGGAATTCAAGCAGCTACCATTCATGAGTTTGGATAGCATCACACCATCTTATTGTTATAATTGAAATGCACCCCCAGAAGTAATTAAATGAACAACATATGGACCTAACCAGTGCATTTGTAACTTACCTGGATGCTTCATGAACTTACTGTCATATAACAACACCAAATATCCCTATGTAAATTGCTTATTCTTAATGTGGTGATCATGCCACACCTTCTGTTGATCCTTCTCAACATGCTGGTGGAAGCCTGGAACAAAGCGGTCCTCTTCTAGATGGATCAACTATGCGATGCACTCCTCTAATGCTTCTGCATCATCCATGCCTATTGCAGTAGTAATCCACAGACTAGGAATAATGTATTCCATAGGCATGACTTCCTCTTGCACTTATACCAATTTGAACAGTGTTTGTCTCGTCAACCTTTTACAATTGGTGCGATATTCCCATATTATCACTGGAATTTTCAAATCCCAATCATCGCAATTATTATTGCATACCTTTGGAAGTGCGGTTTCCAATATTTTGTTGAAGGCCTCGACAGTTACGTTTTCCTATGGATGGTAAGGTGTGATTTTATGATGCTGCACCTGCGACTCCTCGGTTAATACTTTCACAATTCAATTGATAAAGTGATTTCCATGGTCACTCATCAATATCCTGGGACATCCAAAGCTTGTCACAATATTCTTGAATATGAACTTGGCTTATGTCGCAACAATGCAATCCATGACTGGCGTAGCTTCTTCCCACCTTGTTAGATAATTAGTTTTTATAATAATGTACTACACACTGGTCCTCCTTCAAGGTGGATTAATTGGACACACAAAGTCTACGGCCCATTTATCAAAAGGTTGTAGAGTTACTTGTGCAACAAGCAACATCTCATCCCACTGTGATGGTTTTCCGACGCACTGATAGACATTGCAGATTTGTGCATAATCTACCGATAATTATGCAAGGTAGACCACCATAATTCAGCACAGAGCACCTTTCATGCAGAAGCCCTGCCTCCATAGTGGCCTCCCGCGATTCTTGCGTTTTCTTCTTCTAGAATACGTCCTTTCTCATGTGGTAAGATTCACCATCGCAATATTTTTATGTTCCAAATTTGTATAATTACCTAGCAATTAGCTGGAAATCTGAAGCTTTCACTATCAAGTGCTTCTTCTGAGTGGTCGACAGGTCCTCTGGAGCAACTCCAGTTTCCAAGAACGGAATGATTGGAGCATAATGGTCATCTGCGATATCTACCCGGAATAGCTGTGCATTGAGAAATCCATCATCAATATTGGTAGGCTCTTCTCCTATATCAATGCGAGATAGATGATTAGGGCCAACATTCAACCCTCCTAACTTCACAATTATCTCAAAGTCAAATTCCTAAAAAAGTAGTAGCCATCGACAGATCTTTCCCCCCAACACAAGATTATTGATCAGGTATTGGAAAGTAGAATGGTTCATGAACATTTTGAAGTGACCACCCAATAGATAGTGCTTAAACTTTTGCAGCGCAAAAACCATGGCCAATCCCTCTCTCTTAGTGGTTGTCTAATTTCTTTGTACAAAAGACAGCTTCCTACTTGCAAATACGATTGGATGATCCGAGTCGCCTTCTCTTGGCTGCGCAAGTACTACCCCTAGCACAATAGAAAAGGAATCGATGTGGACATGGAAATCCTTGTTCCAATCCTGGAATACTAGGATGGGTGCTGATGCCATCTTGGCCTTTAGTGTGTCGAAACTCCTCTGACACTTGTGGTTCCACTCAAATGCACCATCCTTCTTAAGCAACTTCTCCATAGGGGCCGTAATCATGACGTATCCTTTGATGAACTTGCGATAGTACCCCATGTGTACCAGCATCGCCCGAAGCATCTTCACATTAGTCGATGGTGATAGACTGAGGATAAGTGCAATCTTTGTAGGTTTGACTAACAACCCTTGCTTGCACACATTGTGGCCTAACAGTATTCTGAATGGTGGGAAAAAAATGCACTTCTTTGAATTTAATGCAATTTGATGCTGTCGACACCTTTTGAGCATCAAACGTAGGTTTTCTAAATGATTCCTAACCAAACCATATACTATCCAATCATCCATGCATACCTGCAGGAACTGTTGAATGAAATATTTGAACGCGGCAACAACTACCTGAGAAAATATTGTTGGTGCATTCTTCAATCCAAATGGCATGACTGTATATTGAAAACAACCCCATTCAATGATGAATGTGGTATTATGCCGATCTTCCTTTGTGATTTGGATCTGGCGATACCACGAAAATCCATCATGTGGCATATGAGCCATCAAGTGTGATGATCTAACTATATGTTTTTTTAATTTCATGTTAACATCCTTTGATAACATTGTAAAACCACAATCCATTTCAAGCCACTAACCATCAAAATTTCGTTAACAGTGAAAAGTTATCAACCAATAATAGTGAAAACACTTAGCTATCAAGACTTGTGTCAAGCATAATTAATATGGAATCTAAGCATAATATAACAAAGTTAATATAATTAAAATTGTTACCAACAAATAATCGAGTAGTTAATAAAGGTAACTCATATGATTGGGATTTTAAATTCTAAATTCATGGTAAGGTTATTAATTTCTATGCTTGCTCGATATGAAATTAGGATATGGTTTCCCATTCACATATAATTTTTCTACAAAAATAAATATCTTGGCATTCACATATCCATCCACAACATTGACACTTAACTAACATAAATTCCTAAGGTATGTAATTTCATCATGAACTATATGACATTCTCCTTCACAAAAATGTTTATATCACAAAATCATTAATTAACCTAAAAAACTTGTTAATAGGTTAATTTTTAGATACACATCCCTCAATCTTATCAAGAAGTGGAATATGCAATGGATCAAATTATGTACATACAAATAGCAATGATTTAGCTAAGTGGAAAATTCAACCATAAACTCAAAATAATAATAAAAATTGATGGCAACAAAGGAATAATTTTAGGATAATTAAAGAAAGAATATATAAACCATTGAGGTATCCATGATTGTGAGGGTTAACATGCTTTCATTGGTAGGTTTTTACTCCAAATATTTGGATAATATTATAGATATCAACAACCACACTTGTCATGGTTATAATAATGCAATGATAATAACCAAGGTGCACATTAACATTCAAAACCACCCAATGGGAATTCTTAATAGTTATACACATGCCCATTACCACATTTTTTACAACGACGAAGACTAGTAGTAAATCAGGGTCACAATTTCACCAACAAATGCAGCCATTTGACAAAATATGTGTTTCATGTTACCGGTATATATCATGTACAAAATTGTATCATGGAAAAGGAAAGCATCATTTGAGACTATACCAAATCTTCAAACTCTTTTGCATTCATAAAATCATCTAAGCACTATAAAAAGTATGCAAAACCTCTTAAAAGGGATTTTGGGTGCTAAGACAATATAGGGGTTTCAATAATATACCCGTGGTTCCCTAAGAGCTCAAAAGACACCAACAAAATGGTTTATAAATAAGTGAAAAAATATGGATGAAAAACATAAACCCTTCCATCTCTACCCAAAACCACGAACTCTTTGGTATGAGGGTATTTCACAAGGTTTCATTTTGTAGTTGAAGATTCACATTATCATAAGGCCAAATATAGTACTAAAGAGGGTTGAGAAATGTGAAGAACTCTTTTAAAGGGGAGATAAACACTAGTTCAACTGTCCACTTGAGTAAATTTTCATAAAAACAATCATTAGAGGGGAGATTCAAACACATGCAAATAATTCTTTTCCAAAAGAATGGGAAACAAGCTTGCAAAGTAAAAGAATTTCATAGTAGAAATAAATTAAAAAAAACAAAGGAAAAAAATTAATAACTCTAGAAAAAAATATAAAAATCAAGTAAATCCCTATGCAATTTCAATTCAAAACCACCCTTAGTTGCACCAACAAACACTAGAAAATAACTAAGTAGAGTTTGGTCACATGATAAAAAATGTATCGACGTAACATTGTAAGGATAAAAATTAAAATCTCTTCAAAGTTAATGGATGTTGTTATGAATCAACCTAATACACATAAACAAAGACACATAAACAAGTCCCTTTCATAATCAAGATCTAAGACACACATCTATTTTTTGTTTGTAAAAAATAGATTAAATATTACCTTAGCTTGATCCAACCCAATGCATGCAACTAGTCATAACCATGGCACTGAGGGTTCATCTAACACTACTTAATAACTTTCAAAATAAATTTTACAAGTGTTCAACATACTATAGAATCATGTTAGTTTCCTATATCATGCAACATTAATTCATCAAAAATGAGATCTCATTTCTCTTAAATTGTTCCTTAAAAATTATCACAAGCACACATTCTTATTATCAAGAATAACTTGAAATCAGTTTTCTAGGATTATCATTTCAATTATCTAAAATCAAAAGAAAATAACTTCCTTTGACATAAGGGATTTTATCTCTACCATACTATTCTTTTTATCCTCACCAAGTTTAAACAAAATCACGAATCATGTCCATATACAATATGAACTGAAGTGTTTATCTTGTCACCCACTTGACAATAGTCTAAAGAAATACATGGATTCAATCCTCATAATTTCTCTAAATAATTTATAAGTACATTTCAACTATATGTTAAATAGTGGTCTATACAACCAACTAAATCGCCAATACTATTCTACCTTTCTTTGACACAAATATATGAAATCGTGTTTAAATATGATGGACTTAATTCTCCTTAATCAAAAGGGGGGAAATAGACCATACTCTCTTCCCAAGAAAACTTTCACAATTTCAAGAATTCAAAAATCAAGATGATTTTACATCAATCAATCACACACAAAAATAAAACATAAAATACAAGAGTATGAATAGTTGGTTCTTACTCACTACTTTATCCAAATGATGAAATTATTCCAACTAGTTCATATCACCTAAATGATTATCCTCTATCCAAATCCTAGTTTTATTCATTTATAAATAAATTAAAGAGTGCATTTAGATCTCAAACAAATTACGAATCTTTATTCCACTTGATTCCATGTACACATAGTCAACCCTTTAATCATGTCCCCCTTTAATCATGTCCATGATGTTTCTTCAAAATAATTTCTTCTTTGTAACAGGAATTACTTAACGCATGGATATATGGTAGTATTGATTCCACGGTCATACATACTTTTGAAGTTTCCTTAAAATGGTTTCCACATCCATTTACATTTACAAATAATATAATCATTTTCTTTAGTAACTGGACCATACCCCAACCTAGTATTTGAATGATTTCTAGTTGTTTGATGAAAAATACCATCCCAAAATGAATAATTAATAAGAACACAAAATCATATCAAAGAGGTCACAAGGATTACACTCGTAATAATTATGAATATATTCATAAATTAGATATTAACCCATTAATTTAACAGTGACATACCTCAATAAATCTCACATTGCTTGTGAACCTACATTCACAGTTAAAAGTGACACACCTCAATAAAACTCACATCAATTCCCACAGAGCATAGATAATTAAATATTTCAAAATAACAGGATCAAACTCAATCATCACAATAATTGTGTCCTTAACTTGTACTTTGTACACATGATAGACCACCATAATCCAGCACACAACACCTTTCATGCAAAAGCACTGCCTCCATAGTGGCCTCACATGATTCTTGTGTTTGCTTCTTCTAGAATACGTCCTTGCTCATGTGGTAAGATGCACCATCACAATATTTTTTCTAGTCCAATTTTGTATAATTACCCTGCAATTAGCTGGAAATCCGAAGCTTTCACTATCAATTGCTTCTTCTGAGTGGTCGGCAGGTCCTCTGGAGCAACTCCAGTTTCCAAGAACAAAATGATTGGAGCATAATGGTCATCTGCGATATCTACCCGGAACAACTGTGCATCGAGAAATCCATCGTCAATATTGGTAGGTTCTTCTCCTATCTCAATGTGAGACAGATGATTGGGGCCAACATTCAACCCTCCTAAATTCACAATTATCTTAAAGTCAAATTCCTGCAAAATTAGCAACCATCAATAGATATTTCCCCCCAACACAAGCTTATTGATGAGGTATTGCGAATCAGAATGGTTCATGAACATTTTAAAGTGACTTCCCAACAGATAGCACTTAAAATTTTGCAGCGCAAAAACCATGGACAATCCCTCTCTCTCGGTGGTTGTATAATTTCTTTCTACAAAAGACAGCTTCCTACTTGTAAATGTGATTGGATGATCCAGGTCGCCCTCTCTTGGCTTCGCAAGTACTACCCCTAGCACAATAGAAGAGGCGTTGATGTGGATGTGGAAATCCTTGTTCCAATCAGGGAATACTAGGATGGGTGGCGACGCCATCTTGGCCTTTAGTGTGTCAAAACTCCTCTTACACTTGTGATTCCACTCAAATGCACCATCCTTCTTAAGCAACTTCTCCATAGGGGCCGTAATCACAATGTATCCTTTGATGAACTTGCGATAGTACCCTATGTGTCCCAGTATCGCCTGAAGCATATTCACATTAGTCAGTGGTGACAGACTAAGGATAACTACAATCTTTGTAGGGTCGACCAACAGCCCTTGCTTGCACACATTGTGGCCTAATGGTATTCTGAATGGTGCGTAAAAATGTACTTCTTTGAATTTAGTGCAATTTGATGTTGTCGACACCTTTCCAGCATCAAACATAAGATTTCTAAATGATTCCTAACCAAACCATAGACTATCCAATCATCCATGCATACCTACAGGAACTGTTGAATGAAATCTTTGAATGCGGCGACAACCACCCGAGAAAATACTGCTGGTGCATTCTTCAATCCAAATGGCATGATTGTATATTGAAAACAACCCCATTCAATGATGAATTTGGAATTATGCCGATCTTCCTTTGCGATTCAGATCTAGCGAAGTATGTGCTTTGCAACCATAAAATGTGGTTGGAAATGTTTTTGGGCACAATTTCCATAAAATGTGGTTGGAATTAAAAAAAAATTCTATGTTAAAATGGTTAAGTTTTGAAATTTTCTTTAAAAACGAATGTTTAAGGGTGCTGAATCTATTTTTACTATCAAAATTGGGATTAAAACATAGTTGCATTCTAATTTTTAAAATAAAAAAATGACTTATTTTGGAAAAGAAATGGGCCTCTAGTCTAAATTGTGGAATTATGTTAAGTCGTCGTTTACAAATTTATTTTGTGTTTGAGAAATTTCCTTTTTATAAAACTATAAAATAAGTAAAAAAATGAAAACCAGCATAATAGGTTGATGGTATGTTGTTGGAATAGTTTTTTTTAAATATATATTTGTGTAGTAAAAATAATTTCAAGGTGTATATATTTTCAACCATATAGTACCAAGGGTCATTTTTTTCTTAAAAAATGTGAAAAGAGTACTATAAAGCATTGTAAATGAGAGTTTTTGGGTATTTTTCCATAGAAAAAGGAGGAAAAGCCAAACAAGAAGCATAATCACACCATAATGGAAGAAAAATGGATGAGAGCCTCTTTAGAACAATTAAAACTGGAAGTAATTAAAACTAACAATGAAATGCATATATATATATATCTTAAATAAGAAATTAGAAAAAAAATATTTTATAAAAAATTGTCTTCAAGTCATGCACCCACGTGTATGCGTGATCATGTATGAGAAATGGAAGATGTGTAAGAAGACATTATTGTGCCTAGAGGGGTTGTACAACCCAGTATAGGAGATGACGTTGTAATGTTCTTTCCTAACAAAATAAAAATAAAAAATAAAAATTTTAATTATCCACCAAAATAAATGTCCTCAAGAAAACACAACCTAATATGGGGGCGATGTTGTAATGTTCCTACCTAACAAAACAATAAAAAATTAAAAATTTAATTATGGGCCAAAAAAATTGTAGTCCACAAAAACAACCCAATATGGGGTAGATAATGTAATGTTCCTACCTAGCAAAATCATAAAAAATAAAAAAAAATAATTATCGAACCATGTGAAAGGCCTTCTAAACAACTCAAGGTTTTATTGTACATGGTTTAGGAGGACATTGCAAATGGTTTTCAAACCATGTCCAAGGTCTCCTAAACAACCCATGGTTTCATTTTACATGGTTTAGGAGGGCCTTGCAAATGGTTTTAAAACCATGTGCAAGGCCTCCTAAACAACCCATGGTTTTATTGTATATGGTTTAGGAGGGCCTTGCACATAAAATCATTTCCAATCCTAAATCAATAGATTTTATCCCTTTTAGTGTGTGATAAAACCTAGGATTTGGATCTAGGCTAGTTTACACTATTATGAAATATAACTAAGTTTAGCCTATATCTTGTACTATTGCTTAGATTTCGCATACAACTCTTTTGCATGTATAGAAAAAAACAAATGTTTCTCCATAATAATATCTCTATATACTATAATAACACTACATTTACATTTAACTACAGATGAATATAACAAATTTTTTTCCATAATCATCTTGAATGATTAATAGACTTATCTAGATAAGAAATACATAGTTACCCTCCATAAAGGGGAATCTTCCTAATCATCATAGAAAAACCTAGTTGAGATCACAATTGGTATGTAGATAGCCAATGTGGATGAATGACTAAAATATCATAAGAAACTAGAGAACATTCATAATTGGTAGCTATGGAGTAGGGTTTGAGACCTAAATATCATCGGTTCGAAATCAAAATTCTCTAATCATAGAAATACTTTGGATGAATTAGGTGAAGTGAATCTACATAAATTTCTTTTATAGGCACCAAATTCTAAAAATAGTATAAAAATAGAAACAAGGAGTTAAGAGTCCTCTTTGCAGGTAAAACTTATTTAGAAATATATCAAATGACAAGACAAAATTAAATATTCATAAAACTAGGTCTCCTTGGTGTATATATATAGGAGACTAAGGATAATTACAATTATATCCAACCATGAAATTATGATTAAGGTCATATCGATCATTAAAGACAATAATAATATAATAATAGAAATGTAATATCACAATATGTATGGTTTAACATGCCCCTCCCCTTCAAACAAGTGTTGTCCTAAACACTTGATTTACTTTGGATATTTTGCATTAAGAAATCATCTTCTCATGTCACCTCTTATATTGGAATGTTCTTCCACTTGATGCGGTGCTCAATAATTGCTCGAATAGCAATTGCTTGATCCTTATGTCGAGGATTATTTCAAATTCTAGTATCAGTTTCTCTTCTTTATCAATCTCTAATAAAATTGTTGTTAGTTTTATTGTAACTTTGGAAGATATTCCAAGTAATATTGTATTCCTCCCTAGGGAGATGAGTTTGGTCTTGTCAATGTCATTAAAATAAGCAACGTAAATTTTTGGATGCAAGTTGGGTCATTAGTACCCAAGTACCATTATAATAAATACTATTTGTGATGTCAAGTTGGACAAGTCGGCCCTAGTGGCTAGATAAGTTGGCCCCACTAAGTGGGAGGTCAAGTCAACAGAATAATATAAATAGGAGGCACCTCCCTTCATTTGTACTCACTCACTCAAGTTGTTCTTAGCAAGAGAGAGAAGTAGTAGCACACGAAAGAGAAGGAGGAAGTTCTTGTTTGAGTCTTACACTACACTAGTTGAGTTCTATGTTGAGGAAGTTTTTCGGGGTTTTCTCCTTTGTGGTTTCCCCAAGGAAAATATATGTGTTCTTGTGTTCTTATGTTTTTGTGCATTTTTTTCTTTCAATGATCTTCTAGTGGATAATTGTTTAAAGATATAATATAAACAATTTTAAATAAAAATCAACATGGTATCAAAGCCTTCGTGAAAGGAGACACTGCACATCTAGGGTTTGTTATTCTTAAGAAACCTATCAACAAATCAACCTGAAAAGAAGGCTCCTCAAACTTGCCTCTGAAGGGCGCATCTTTCTGTGTTGACAAAGATGAAATCCAAGAATTTTCAATTTTGGACCTGTTACTACTATTAGGACAAACTAGGGTTTTAGTTTTCAAGGGTTCTCATCATCAATCTCAAAAAAAGGAAGATACAGTCTACCTCACCTTAGGAGGGTGCATATTTTCCATCATTCAACTCCACCTGTGATCCCAGCTGCAAAATTAGGGTTGTTACTCCAAACCCTAGAACCCTCTGAATCAGGGGTTGTCTTTTGCAAGTAAATATTATTTTATCTTTTTCCATTTGAGGTTCTCAGTTTCTTAAAGATGACAAAGAATACCAAGCTAGATGAAAATCTTGAAGGGGATAAAAGGTTTCGAGCATGGAAGTAGAGAATCATGCTCATCCTCTAAGACAATGATGTAGATGAATTTGTGAAAGAGGAAGTGAAAGAACTAGAAGAAGCTGAAGCTAAATCCAAGCACAAGAAGGATATGATCATAGCTAAGAGAATCATAGCTGATTCAATCAAAGATAACCTGATCCCTCAGGTATCATCCATGGATATTCCAAAAGAAATGTTCAATGCCCTATCAAGTCTATTTGAAGGAAGGAACATTAAGAGAAAGATGACCCTGAGTAATCAAATCAAAGTTGTAAGAGCTTAGAAGTTAGAAACTATGCAATCTTATTTCACAAGAATAGCTCAAATCAAGGATCAATTAGAAGCCATCGGTGACACAGTTGAGAAGCAGAGGTTGTCATTAGAGGAAATTTCAACTCAAAATGGGCCTTTTAACTTTTATTCAAATTCCATGTCATCATGTGTTAGCCAATGAAATTGCTTTAAATTTGAAATACCATATAGGTCTTAAACACTTTTTTAATATAAATTTGGGGATAGGTATCATTAAAAAAACTACTTTTTTTGTTTGCATTTTTGACATATTTCCCTGTGTTTTTACTCAAATTTCGCATCCAACGAGTACCCACTCGGCATACTTTTGAAGGACCCCGCTACCCCAAAAATAAGAAATACCTGAAAAAATGGAATGATGATGTCATCATTCCATTTTTTCAGGTATTTCTTGTTTTTGGGGTAGCAGGGTCCGTCAAAAGTATGCCGAGTGTTTACTCGTTGGATGCGAAATTTAATTCTGCATCCAACGAGCTCTTTCGATCGAAATTTGAGTAAAAACACGGGGAGATATGTCAAAAATACAAACAAAAAAGTAGTTTTTTTCTTTTCTTCCTCCAAAATTAATTAATATTATTTTATTATTTTAACTATTATTTTATGAATTCATTTTAGGAGGCCCATTTTGAGTTTAAATTTCCTCTAATGAATGACAACCTTGAATGGCCTTCCAAGATATTGGGAAGATTTCATCCGAGGAATATGTTCAAGAAGAAAGCTAACCAAATTCCAGAAGTTACGAGAAGAATGTGTCCAAGAAGAAGAAAGAATAGCAGCCAGAGAAGAAAAGTCAAATGACAATGAGGATCAAGCCTTAACTTCCCATACTAAAGGCAAAAGAAAGATCCATGACCATCCTACTAAGACTCGATGGTTTAAAAGACCAAGAGGGATTTATCAAGATTTGAATGCTTCAACTATCACAAGATAGGACACATTCCAATCAATTGTCCCTTCAAAGTAGAAAGAATCAAGAAGATGAGAAGGTTTCAAGCACATGTTTTTGAAGATAGTGATCAAGGAGAAGAAGAGGAAGCAAATAAGGATGCATATTCCAGTGAAGAGTATGTTTTGATCTTTGTCCTAACTAGATCAATATTGTAATGAAATGATACCTCGATGATTGATAGTGGTACCTCCAATCACATGACTGGTTTCAAGGAGTCACTCTCATTCCTTGAACAAAAGGAATCTCCACACAAAGTAATGCTTGGAGATGCTTCCCAATATACAATCAAAGGGATAGGAGAAGCATGTTATAAATTGGATTCTGGAAAACCTAGATAAAGGATGTCCTATATGTCCTAGGACTAAAGAAAATCATTCTCTCTATTTCATCCTTAGACAAGAAAGGATTCAGAGCTGCCTTTATCGATGGGAAATTCCTCATGTGGACCAAAGGAAAAATCATCGACGATGAAGTATAGATTGGAGTTGAAGAAGGAGGTCTCTACAAATTAAAGGGACATACATATTCTTCATTCACAACCAGCACCATCAATCCAAGTGAGCTCTAGCATAGAAGGCTTGCTCATGTTCACTACAAGGCTATTCCAATTGTAAGCAAGGTGGTAACTAGCTTACAAGAAATCTAGGTAAAACATGAAAGGGTGAGCAAAGGATTTGCACAAGGTAAGAATACTAACATTACCTTTCCAAAAAGTAACAGGAAGGCAAAAGGGATCCTAGACATTATTCACTCAGATATTTGCGGACCATTGCAAACCACTTCATTAAGTGGGTACTCTTACTATGCCTCCTTCATTGATGATTACTCTAGAAATACCTTGATATACTTCTTCATAAAGAAGGATGAAGTATTTGAAAGATTCTAAGAGTTTAAAGCTCTAGTAGAAAACCTTTCAGAAGAGAAAATTAAAATTCTGAGTTCAGGCAACGGAGGAGAATTTACTTCGAATGAGCTCAATGATTTCTGGAAAGCAGATGGAATTAAGAGGGATCTCACCATTCCCTACAATCTGCAACAAAATGGTGTGGTGGAAAGGAAGAATAAATCTATCATGGAAGCGGTGAAACCCTTGATCCATGACCAAGATCTCCCAATGTACCTATGGGAAGAATTAGCATGAACAACAGTATATGTTCAGAATCGAATTTCTCACAGTGCTCTTGGGAACAAAACTCCAAAAGAAATATTCTTCGGTGAAAGACCAGAGGTAAGTCATCTTAATATTTTTGGTTGTCCTGTATACATTCATATTCCCAAGGATAAAATATCAAAATTAGATCCTTCTGGAAAGAAAGGATTGTTCGTAGAATATAGTGAACAATTGAAATCCTATTGAATATATATCCCTGGGTACCATCAAATCGATATTAGCAGAGATGTTATATTTGATGAAGATTCAGCCCTCAAGAAATCAAGTAAAGACAAGAAAGATGAAGTGGAGCATGAAACTCCCAAGACTATTGAAAGTCGTAAAGAAGTCTGGGTTGAATAAGAAGATTTGATACCTAAAGATCATGATGTAACTAAACCCCAGCTACCTGAATATTTACCAAGTGAATTGATTTCTCAAATGAGAAATCCTGCTTGGAATCATCAAGCAATTGAAGAAGCAAAAATACTTGGTTCTCCCAAAGGAGTCATCCAGGAAAGGAAGAAGCCAAGGACATACCCCAGCTACATGCCCTTGATGAGTGATCTAGTTGATAAAGAACCATGTTGTTTTGAAGAAGCAATAAAACAAAAGGAGTGGGATGATGCAATGGTTGAAGAATACGAATATATTATGAAGAATAATGTATGGGAAATATTACCTAGACCAAAGGACAAGTCAGTGGTATCCTCCAAATGGATATTCAAAACCAAGCAATCATCATATGAGAGCATAGAAAAATACAAAGCCATATTTGTAGCCTGAGGATTCTCTCAGAAAGTGGGAATTGATTATGAATAAAAAATTTCCCCAGTGGCAAGATACCACCAAGATACACCTCTATAAGGATAGTCATTTCCTTAGCCTCCAACGTGAAATGGAAGTTACATCAAATGGACATAAAGATGATATTCCTAAATAGAATAATTGAAGAATAATTCTATATTGAACAACCACAAGGATTCGAGATAAATGATTAGAAGACTCGTGTATGTCGACGAAAGAAGGCATTGTATGGATTGAAGAAAGCACCCAAAGCATGGTATGGAAGGATCGATGGATTCATAATGAGCTTAGGATTTACCAAGAGTAAAGCAGAATCCAACCTTTACTACAAGGTAGATGAAGATGGAGTTTTAATTTTGTTACTATATGTAGATGATCTATTCTTTACAGGTGCAGACAAGTCAATAATCGAATGTATGAAGAGGCTTGCTGCAGAATTCAAAATGAAGCACCTTGGAATGATGCACTACTTTCTAGTATGGAAACACTCGGATGAGATTTTTCTAAATCGGGGAAAGTATACTATTCAAATCTTGAAAATATTTTGAATGCTAGATTGCAAATCTATGACCACTCCAATGAATACTAGTTTGAAGTAATTGAGTGATGATGTTAGAATTTTATCATTCAAGCTACCATTATGGTCTTAGGATCTTTAACAAAGAGAATAACATGCATAGAAATAAAACACAAGAACAACACAAGAGACAAGAGACACAAATAATTTTCCTCACGGAAATCATAAAGGAGAAAACCCCGCAACTTCCTCAGAGATAGAATCAGCACCAAAGGTAAAAACTGAAAACATAAATATGATCTCCTGACAGCAGTAGTCTCTCTATTGTCCCAGTAACTTCTCCTCTCACTCATGGGCCCCAATGAGTGTGTGTGTGATAAATAGAGAGATTCATTCTCTATTTATATTCTTTTGTTCACTTGGAGCCCAATCCAACATGTCGGACTCACTTAACAATTACTTACTAGAGCCAACATCTATAGGAGTGTCTAATAACCCTAGTGCCCCATAACTTGTGGGGAATTTTCCTCCTCTGACCATAAAGGAGGTTTATCCTTAACACAATGGTGGGGACTATTTCCCCGACTTACAATGACTCATCTAGGGTCGACTTCACTAGGATAATCTAATAACCCTAGGGCCACACAACTGTGGGGACTTTAACCCTTGACCAATAGGAGGGTTACCCATAACGACTTGACATGAATTTTATATTATAGAAACTTCCCGATAGGAACATCAGGGTATGACATGACTCAAGTACATTTCAAATACATCCCATAATAAACATCGGGTTACAATAGATAAGAAATACAAGTGAATACATTCCAAAGTTAGAGTTACATCAACACTCCCTCTTAACTAGGAAGGTATTCTCTCGACACAATTTTCATCACTGGTATTCTTCTCTGGATAGTCTCATGATCTGCATCTTCAAGTCATCTTCATCTTCGAATCTGGATCATCATCACTGGATCTGGATCATCACTTGATCTGGATCATCATGGGTCATCATCATTGGATCTGGATCATCACTCGATCTAGATCATCATTGAATCTAGATCATCACTCGATCTGGATCATCACCAGACATCATCATTAGATCTGGATCATCACTGGATATCATCATTGAATCTGGATCATCACTCGGTCTAGATCATCGCTGCTGAATCATCATCACTAGATCTAGATCCTCACTTGATATTGATCAGTACCACGAGTTCTATCTCATGATTCTTCTCGTCACAGGAAGTTCTATAGAGCCATCCCTTTTTCATGTTGGATGTATGCCTAGCCACCATGTAGGTCTTCCTTAGCGCTTATATCTGACACTTAAGTCATAATGGCCCACCCAACACTTACATCTGATCATGTAGGAACTAATCCTATAATCATATCAGAAAGGAAATGCGCAGCACTCACATATGACCATGTGGTAACATAGCCCACAACCCTATCAGAAAGGCCCAACACTTACATGTGATCAACTAATGATCAAACAAAGGCCCAACACTTACACTTGGACATGCGAGGAACTAATTGTCCAACCCAAAAGGCTCCTGCGCCTACATATAATCAACCAATGGTTGAACAAAGGCACTGCACTTACATCTGATCAACCAATGATCGAAGAAAGTCACAACACTTATATCCGATCAAAAAATGATCGAAGAAAGGTTCTGCACTTACATTTGACACATATGAGGAACTAATCCAACAAGTATGTTTGAAAAGGTGTGCACTCACATCTGATCATGTAAGAACCAATATTATAGTCATATTAGAATGGCCCCCAGTCCTAGATTGAGCTACCTGGTAACTAACCAGGTGCCTCCATTCTCCAGGAGAATGGAAGATCCCCTTGCATCTATCCTACTCGACAGAATGGCCAACACTCATATCTGACATGGAAGGAAACAATCCTATCACCATGACAGAATGGCTCAGTGCTTATATCTGATCTACTCGTCATAATGGCTATGGATCTCAGCACTCATATCTGACATGGAAGGAACCAATCCTCTCACCGTGATAGAATGGCTCAGCCCTTACATCTGACCATGGAAGGAACCAATCCTCCAACCATGTTAGAATGGCTATGGGTCTCATTAATTTCCCTTGGAGGAAACCTCGATCTGGAGAACACCAAGCTTCTCCCTAAAGTACTCAAACTTCACCCTAGCCAATGGCTTCATCAATACATCAACTATATGTTCCTCCGTCGCAACATACTGGAGCTTCAATGCTCCCTTCTGCACCATATCCCTGATATAGTGATACTTTATCTTGATATGCTTTGAGTTGTCATGGAGCACTAGATTCTCTAACAACTTCATCAAACTTTGGTTGTCACAATGTATACAAGTAGCATCCATCTATAGATAAAATAAATCAGACAGTAGCTTCTGCAGCCATAGTGCCTCACAACTAGCTGAACAAGCTGCGACATACTCTGCTTCAACTATACTCAGTTCCACACAGGATTGCTTCCTGCTAATTCAAGAGATCACAGCCAATCCCATAATCAAACAACACCCTAAAGTGCTCTTCCTATCGATGGAATTGCCTGCCCAATATGAATCCACATAAATCTCCAGGCTAGTCCTATGATTTGCCTCATACTTGAGCCCATAATCAACAGTACCCTTCAGGTACCTCACAGCATGCTTTGCAACCATCAGGTGTGTTAGCACTCAGGATGTACCCAGGTTGTAAAAGGTATACCCCAAGCTAACAGCAAAACCACTTTAGGAAGAAACTGGTATTTTATTCCAGAGAGGGATCTCTCAATAAAGATTTAACAAGACCAGATTTAACTAAAGCAGGTATGAAATAATATTCAAAGATTTATGTATTTGGCTGAAACATTCATATAACCATTGGGCATGGAGTCACATACAATCTAAAGATACCACAAAGACATACACATGATATTCATCAAAGGCAAGGTAATCATATCATCACAGTCATTCAAATTGATTCAGGTGGAACAGAAGAAATGAAGGAACAACCCATTAATATAGAGCATCAACATGGATGAGTTCTATATCAACTTTAGTAGAAAAAATCATATAATATCTGAAAAGATGACCAGAGCATGAATACATGAATTCCAATCATCTAACACTATTTTTCAAATATGAGGAAGAAACAAATGGAGTGTTACACAAAGGGAAATACAAATCACGTAAAGGAAAGGCACAAACTGTAATATCAACAACACATGAATCTCTGACAAACTCTCATGCATTCATTTTGTGATTCCAAAAAACAGATATGTTCTCCAGCAAATATTTCTCAACCGATGGGTTCCAACCCCCATCTCATAAAAAGATACAAATTTATAGATAAAATAATAAGTCTTCCCCCAGCAGATCAATAACAGAATGATCGGTGTAAATTAGAGTTTGTAACTGAATTCCTACACCACTAGGAAGTTGTTACAACTCCATTCCTAACAGATCACAAAGTACAAATCAACGGGATAACAAACTTCCTCCCGAAAGCTCCACGTCTTTTCCCCAAACAGCTCCACGTCTTTTTCCCATCAGCTCCATGTATTTGCCCCATCAGCTCCATGTCTTTGCCCCATCAACTCCATGTCTTTGCCCCATCAGCTCTTCGGTACCTGAAACCTGTTCCTAGGGGGGAAGAATATACTTTATTTTCCCAAACCACTCTACAGCCTTCCACTGCTTCGAACTTGGGGTGTCACACTCCATCATCTCCCAGATTGCTACCTCGAGTGCCATAAATGCTTCATAAGATTTCTTGGGTGATCTGGCTCTGATGATTGTGAACTTCTGCAGAATTTCAAAGTCTTCCGTCAACATGTCCACAATGGTTTGTCCTGTCAGGATCTTCTCCAAGTTATTAAATTTTGAGTGGTCCATGCAAGCCCGAACAAGCAGATGATTATAATGTTCCGGTGGGAGTATCTGACCCTTTTCGTCCCAAAAGGATGGCAATCCATCTTCGAACAGCTCTTTAAACTCTTGTTTGAACTTATTGATCTGCACAAGCAATTCTTCTGACTTGTCTTGGACAGTCTTCATTAAATGGTGTTTGTGGATGATGTTATTCGCCCACAGTACTATTGATATTCTGTCCTTTATGCCCATGTCATGCAACTTCTGGTATGTCAGGGAATTCAAAAAGTTTAATGTGTTCTCAGCTGTAGTGAGGGGTCTTTTTTCCATGTGTTCATTTACCAATTTCAGTTTTTGTTGAGCCGAGTCTGTCAGTATAGTTAAATCATCAATAAAATTCAGGTAGTGCTGGAACTTGGTAATTTCTATAGTTAGGGTATCCCAAATGATATGTTTCACCCCCTGGAGAAGGCCTTTCCCAATGCATTTTTCCTTTAGCTCATCGATCTTTTTCTGTAATTGATTTCTGTCCTGCAAGATCTATTTTTTGCTTTCACTAACTCTGGCCAATTCAGCCTTCATCTTCTCATTCTCTTCTTTCAAATATTTGATCGCTTCTTCCTTCAAACTTACCTGGGACATTGGTACTAACAAATCATTAGTAGAGAAATCATCTAATGGCTTTTGGATATTTACAATAGACAAGTTTTCGCCGGTAGGAGTCTGGCTCATCAATTCTTCCATAATCTCCTTCTCTTCCCTCTGATCTTTTTCCAGCAAGGAGATTTGGGATAACAGTTCCTCCCTTTCGGCTTCCCACTTCTCTTTTTCCTCCTGTAGCTCTCCGGCTCTTCCTTTGTATTCCATCATCTCCTGATGGACTTTATCCTTTTATTCTTGGAGGGATAGCAACTCAGCTGACTGAACATGTTCAGTGCCTGGGATCTTCAGTTTCTTTCTTAGGACCTGGAGTGCATTATCATTTTCCTCTAACAACATTTTGACTGCCTGTGTACTATCTGAACTAGCAATGTCTGTCTGCAGCTTCTTAATCTGAACAGCATTTGCTTTATTTTCTACCTTCTCATGTTTCAATTGGACTTCCAATTTGTCTGTCAAGACTTGCAATTTATTGATCTTCATCATGGCTTGAAGTAAGTCTGAGTAGATGATATCGCTTGTCTGTTTGTGAAGTTGAATTTTGTCCGGAGTGCTGATTTTGTCTAACCGGATCTCTATTTCAGACATTTTCCTGTCACTTACCATAGCCATTCTAAAAGTATTCCTCTCAGCATCTCTAGCATAGACCAGAGAGGTTTTCAAACTGTACAGACTTCTAAACTTCGGGAGAAAATTTCTCGTTTCCTCCATAGATTGCTTCCTCTTCTCCATGTAACTGGATTTTAGGTCTTCCTTAGACTTAAACACGTGGCATAATTCCGGACTTCGTACATCATCCTCTGCATTTTTAAAAGAGACTTGACTTATATGCACCGCTTTCAGGGGAACTAGGTCATCCCTCTTGGAACCATCAGGAACCTCCTTATCTACAATTTCACCAATTTGAAGTATCTTGGCATTTTTATGGGGCCCTTCTTCATCCACATCCATATTCTCAGCTTCAGGCAAACTCCTCTTGAATACCATACCAGCACCCTCTGTTATTTGGGTCGCTCTGACACGTGTAGCATGTGCCTCTTCATCAGAATATGACCTATCAGTATACTGCAGCAAATTGGCCCTTTCAGCCAGCCCCTCAATAGCCTGATGCTCAAATGGTTTACTCTTGTTTGCATGTTTTCTCAATGAGATCACCTGGTGGGGGTCGTAGTTCATATTTACATCTTTTACGAAATCAATATTCTCCATCAACCTTTCTATAAATGCCAGGGCGCCTTTACCTGTAAAAATGAAAGGGCCTACTTTAAATGGAAATTTAATATTCAAAGATTTTCTAAAAGCACCAAAGTGGTCCTCCTCAGACAACAATATCTGCCTCATGAACTCCAGCGCGAAAATCCTTGGGGTCAAGAAGGATGGTAGACTATAAGGCTGACCAGTCTTATCCATGACCACGACCGTAGATATGATTTTTCTTTAATTTCTGGGAATGATCTCCCGCCATCGATGAAATCTCCTTTTACCATGAGCCATTGGATCGGGTGACACGTACAGAATCTCGCTAGGGGTCCAGGCCTTATCCTCTGTGCAAGTTTCAACACCGGAATTAATCTCATCCTTAGATTATTCAATATTTAAATTCCAATCGTCGGATCAAGCGCCATGTAATGAATTCCGCTGGGCTCTCTGACTTTAACCCTAGTGCAGCTTTAATCTCCGGAACCATCCACAGCCCTCGATCTAATATACCTTTATCGGCGAGTCGTCGGATCACTTGTCGCTTATCAAATTCCGCTGGGCTCCTTCCCTTTATCCAGCATGCAAGTTTGGGTTCCAGAATCTTTTTTAGCCGTTGATGTGATCACCCGGCATTCATCAACCGTCAGATCTGTCGATGTCTACCCAATTCCGCTGGGAGTCTGGGACTTATCTCCCGTGCAATTTCACTCCCCGAAAATTATAATAACCGTTGATCTATCCCGCTTTGATTTCCGTCCATCAGATCTGACATCGGATAACAAATTCCACTGGGCTTTTTGGGCTTATCCGCCGTGCAAGTTTCGATTCCGGAATCAATCTCGTCCCTCGATATGATCTGACCTCACCTCTCCACCGTCGGATTGAGAGAAGGATACACGATCCCGCCAGACTCCATTTTCTTAACCAACTTGTGCCTTCACAAGGCCTATTTGATGTGAACCATGTATCTTCCCAGGACAACTTTATAACCTTTGATCTATGCAGCTGGTTAAGAGCCGGAACCTGTCTTATCTTCCTTGCATGTTGCGAAGGGTGGGGGGAATACCAACCATTTATTTTCATCCTTCCTTCATCGCGGCCTAGGCTCTTTGGCAACCTGATCGATATTTTGACTATCATTCCACCTTTGCACTATATCCTTTAACCAAAGTATTTAAACAACATTACCTTATCTCTACCATGGTATTATTTCTCCCTTTGTTAAATACAGGTGTTAACAAGGTGAACATGTCTCAAATGTGTTCATAGCAAAGTAAATATCGGGTCTTGTATCCTCCAGGTACATCAAGGACCCAATCATCTGATGATACATCGTGGCATCAACTGCTTCTGATGAATCATCGCTCAATAGCTTCAGGTTCGATGCCATAGGTGTGGTCATGACGTTGCAGTCCATCATCCTGAACCTATTCAGGATCTCTACTGTATACTTCCCTTGTCCACACCTCCATGCCTATAACATAGTGCATCGACACATAATAGGAGAATCACTGGTCTTCCGCCTTGAACCTTGAAGCAAAGGTTGGAATCCTCTTTACTCTCAATAAATCCTAGAGTCATCAGTAATCTATCCATCTTGTCATACCATGTCAAACCTTAGGATATTCTGCAGTCACTCCCTCTGAAGCAGAGCATCATACTCCCTCTATCTTTCGTACTCTATGCACTGGAGTGACAAGTAGCTTCCTACGCTACTAATATTCTATGTATCCATCTAGGATCACTAGATACCAAGATCCTCTATCTTGAACCTTTTCAAAATTTCATCTTGCACCGATCTGTGAGTTTGTCATCCTCTATAGGATTTCATCTTCAACCTTGTAGCAAAGTTTAAGATATTCATCAAGCTCCTCCTGTATGTGTTATCCCATGGGTGTCTTCTAAACTCATACAAGGCCTTCTTTCATTTGCACACATGATTATGTATTTCATGTGACTTCACTTCTAGTGGTTTCAAATGTATTTTCGTAGTCTATGCCTTATAACCCACGATGTTTCCATCTACTGCATGATGAAACTACGAATTTCCCTTCACGTATCGATACTTCATCCTAGACATCATTCTTCTTGATATGATCTTCCCTTTGTTCTTGGAACATTCTGCATAAATGATGTCGCTGCCTTCGTCATATTATTTTTCATTTTGAAATGTCGTCACTTATTCTTCGAAACAAGTCTCATCCTTCTTTGCTTGTATGCAATATTTCCTACAAGTCAAATGCATTTGTATGGTTAGAAAAATTTCATAAGGAATGTTCATACTGGAAAATTCTTATGCATAAATATATGATCATGCAACTACTTTATCCCATACAACATTCATCCATATCTCACAGAAACGTTTCTAGATGCCTTCCATCTCTACCGGGACAACATTGAGATTGTGCATTAATCCAATATGTCAGCAAAGAGGTTTCATTCTAGATAAGTAGTAATGGAGAGTTGTATAGAACCATGAGCTACTTACCCATCACATGCATATTAGTAGTATACTGTCATTAATGCAAACATCCTATCATGCATAATAAATTAACTGATTATAAAGAAATGCATAACAAAACAATATCATGAAATGACAATTGAATACTTATTTTTATTTGTTTCGTGGGTAGACTCCTTCTTGATCCTTCAGCTTCATCATCTTCTTCATTCCTGACTTCATCATTTCTTATCCAAATTCTAATATGGATAAGAGGCTCTTCAAGAGTTGAGTTCTTCATATTCCTCATTGCTTGAGGGATCTTCTTTGGATGGTGAGAGCTTGATCTTCAATTGCTCCCATCTTCTCTTCTCTTATTATGAGTCGAGCTTCTTCTTCTTATGCCCAGAGTTTGTTGAAATTAATCACTTCCTTCTGGAACACATTCCTTGAATGAATGAATCCCATGATCCTGGGAGACCATTCAAGGTGGCTATCACCATTTCTGCATTCTTCACTTCTTCTTTTACCGCTTCAAGTTCTTCTATGATTTGAGAGACCCTTGTAAAGTATGACTATATGGTTTCTGCATTTTGGATCTTCACATTCTTCAACTAGTTTCTTAAGGTCATATTCTGATGTATGTTCTTTCCTTCAAATAGCTTGGTCAAGGAATCAAACATCTTCGGTGTCTTTAGGGAAGACGCTTGTGGTACAAGTTGATCCATGATTGAATCAATAATGATCTTATTGGCCTTGACAAAGTTCTTCTTGTGTAAGGCTTTGAGACTCATCTCCCTCTGGAACTGGAACCTCTCTACTCATATAGGTGTCCAATTCATTTTCTTCATATAGATCAAATACTTCCATGCTTGGAAGTTGTCAACTTCACCAAGCTTATCATGAAGCTGATGTTATAGATCACTTTGAAATGAGAACCTCAAGTGGAAATATCAAAAGATTAGATCTTACCGATTTGAGGTGTCCATCCTGGTTCTGGAGCTGGCTGATCTAGGGTTTGTCAGAGACACCCTAATTTTCTAAACTTGGAATATTTCAGATATGATTGTATAGAAAGATAGATCACTTTAATTTGAGCTTTCCAATGTACTCTTTTTCTGAAAACAATGGAGGGAATCTCTCGGAACAGGAAGCCCTAGTTTCTTAATTTCTTCTTTAGAAATGTCTGTTACTGTTTCTACAGTATATTTGAAATTAATGCTCCTCTGAGTCTAAAAATTTGCATGAAGGTAGCATCATATGTCCCTAATCCAAAACCATAGGTTTCATCAGAATTGGTTTCACTAGTTGGGACTTATGATCATTTTCCCAAGGTGACTTGTTACAGGACTGTTCAGAACAGCAAAGTTGTACGGACTGCCACGTGTCACTGGTTCATCTTCTAAGTCTGAAATTTGGACCACAGAAATTAAAGTCCGTGAAATTTCTAGAAAATATTTATAAATTGAATTTGGATATATGTATCCCAAGATATATCAATTCTCCCCAGGTGTCATGTTTAAGGATGAATTCTCGAAGAGGCTCGAACCATAACTTGGAGGGATCAAATCTCCCAAAATATAGTGAATCTGAGGTTGAAAGTTTGGAAATAATGTAAATAACGATTTTATATTCTGCCTCTACAATTTTCAGCTCCTGCGCCTTCACCAATCTCGGGATATAGCGAATGTACCAAAACATAGCATTTTTAGTATTTAGGGTTTTCCTAGCTCAGGGTGAAACTAGGAATTGACTTTCTTGAAGTTTCATCCAACCAAAAATATTGATCCAGGTCTCTAAAATTCGATTTTTATGAGGAGATAAATCCTATTCTTGGCTCACTCAAAAATTCCTCTTCTGTAAGAAGCCTTATTTTTTCGCACCAAAACTGAAAATGCTCAGAATTGAATTCCGCTTCGACAGAAAGATGCACCCTTCAATGGAGAGTCATCCTAGCATAGTTTTGCTGATACATTGTGGAGAGAGACCCAAAAATTAAGAATCCATAGCCTCTGTAGCTGCACAATGTCTTCTTCTCAGCTTAGCTCTGATACCATGTTAGAATTTTATCATTCAAGATACCATTATGATCTTAGGATCTTTAACTAAGAGAATAACATGCACAAAAATAAAACACAAGCATAACATAAGAGACAAGAGGCAAAAAGAATTTTCCTCGGGGAAACCATAAAGGAGAAAACCCCGTAGCTTCCTCAGAGATAGAATCAGCACCAAAGGTAAAACCTGAAAACATAAAGATGATCTCCTGACAGCAACAGTCTCTCTCTTGTCCCAGTAACTTCTCCTCTCACTCATGCGCCCTAATGAGTGAGTGCATGTGTGTGTGATAAATAGAGAGACTCATTCTCTATTTATATTATTTCATTCACTTGAACCCCACTCCAACATGTCGCCCTCACTTAATAATTAATTACTAGAGCCGACATCTCTAGGAGTGTCTAATAGCCCTAGTGGCCCACAACTTGTGGGAAGTTTGCCTCCTCTGACCAACAAGGAGGCTTATCCTTAACACAATGGTGGGGACTATTGCCTCGACTTAAAATGACTCATATAGGGTTGACTTCACTAGGATAGTCTAATAACACTAGGGCCCCACAACTGTGGCGACTTTAACCCTTGACCAATACGAGGGTTACCCATAAGGAGTTGACATGACTTTTATATTATTGAAACTTCCCGATAGGAACATCGGGGTATGACATGACTCAATTACATTACAAATACATCCTAGAATAAACATTGGGTTAAAATAGATAAGAAGTACAAGTGAATGCATTCCGAGGTTACAATTACATCAACAGATGACACCTCAGAAGTTGTTGATGTCACACTATATTGAAAGATCATTGGTTCATTGATCTACCTCACCAATACCAGACTAGATATATGTTTTGTAGTAAACACTTTGAGTCAGTACATGGTGAATCCTAAACAAGTTCATCTAATTGGTGCAAAGCATGTGATGAGGTATCTAAAGGGAACTTTAGATTATCGACTCAGATATACATCTAGTGGAGAGATCAAGTTGCATGAATATGTAGATTCAGATTGTGGTCGAAGTACCAAAGATAGAAAGAGTACATCGGGATGTTGTTTCAGTTTGGGATCTGGAATGATCTCTTGGTTCAGTAGAAAGCATACCAATATTTCACTTAGCACAGTCGAGGCAGAATATATTGCAGCATGTTCATCCTGTAGTGAAGCAGTATGGCTTCAAAAGATGTTTTCAAGATTATTCGATGCATTAGTAGATGCCAATGATATCCTTTGTGATAATCAGATTTGTATCAAGATGACAGAGAATCTTATATTTCATGATAAGTTGAAACACATTGAGATCAATTATCATTTCATATGGGATATGGTGCAGAAGGGAGCTGTAAAGCTCAAGTATGTTCCCACTGAGGAACACGTAGCAGATGTGTTAACTAAGCCTCTAGCTCATGTAAAATTTGAATACTTTCAAGAAAAGCTTGGTTTGGTCTGAAATGACCTCTCTCAAAAGAGGTTGTGACAATAGATGTTGGATGTAGTGGTGAGTAGGTCAGTCTAGGGGAGGGTAGGTATGGCTAGGCTTGTTTGTCCAGAAAGGGTTAGTAAGCCAAACTAAAGACCTGTTGATCCTAGGGGGATTAGTATGTCTGGATAGGATTGTTTGGACTAAAATGGTTAGTAAGCCATACAAGGCTTGTTAGTTCCCCAGGGATATCCATTTGTATATCTAGGCTTGTTTGGCTCAAAAGAGTTAGTAAGTTAGACAAAATTCCCGGATCGATCTACTAGATAACTCGTCATGATGCTACTCTGAAGAAGATGAAGGGAAAGATGTATCCTCAATATTGTTATACTATTGATTGTTGATGATTGCTGAAAATATTCATAGATGGTTCAGTATTGTTATACTGATTGATGATTGATGAGATGCTTGATGGTTGATACAGTATTGCTATACTATTGATTGGTGCTGACTGCTGAAAAGCTTGATAGATGTTTCAGTATTACTATGCTGATTGTTGATGACTATTGAGATGATTGATGGTTTTTATAGTATTACTATAATGTTAGTTGATAGATGATTGATGCAGTATTGGATAAAGATGTTGATGATTGATGTCATGCTTGATGATTGTTTGATATGGTGACTGTTGTCAATAATTATATTGTTATTATTGAGATGTCTATTTTTCTTCCTGATCAATCATTGATTGATTCCGTATCAGTAATGATACAATGATGATTATAGTGTTCATATACTAATGATGATGTCGATGTTCCAACATCTCTATGCCGACTATGCAGATGATGCTCTGGCATGAGTTATGATTGAGTTTTTAGTACTAACAAGTTGACGATGATTGTTGATGTTGTCAATATCCTTAAACATATATTGCAGATAATAGAAACAAAGAAGATTTAGTATTCACATACTAATGTGATAGAAGAACACTCAGTATTCACATACTGATGTTACAAAAGAAGGTCCAGAAGCTGATTCAAGTAGAAGACAAATAAAAGATGATTGAAGTTGTACAAAAGACAAAGACTACAAGAAGAAGATCCAGAAGATGGAAAATAGAAGATGTTTGAGAATATATGAAAGATAAATATTATCAGAATAATATTTAGAAGATGGAAAAGACAAATAGAGGATGTTCAAGAATGTACGAAAGATGAAGATTACAAGAAGAAGATCCAGAAGACGGCAAAGACAAATTGAAGATGTTCAAGAAAACAAAGATTACAAAAGAAGATACTGAAGATGAATATTAGAGAAGATTTTCCAGTTGAAATCGATGATGAAGATGTTAGACAAGTGTTAAAAAACTTCCTATGACATATAGAGTCTCACCAGATAGTTGTATAGTTGTAGCAGCAGATGTTGAATACCTTCCTAGTTAAGAGGGAGTGTTAATTTTATTGTAACTTCGGAGGATATTCCAAGTAATATTGTATTCCTCCATAGGGAGATTAGTTTGGTCTTGTCAAATTCATTAAAAGAATAAATGTAAATCTCCGGATGTAAGTCAGGTCATTAGTACCCAAGTGTTATTATAATAAATACTATTTGTGATGTCTAGTTGGACAAGTTGGCCCTAGCGGCTTATTGCAGCTATAACCTTTTTTCCCAAATTTTAAAATTTGGGACCCTCCTTTTTTTATTTTATCTTGCTTGGGATTGTTTGGTTTCCTGAAATTTGTCATTCCTATGCTATGAACTTTGAGTTTTTGAAGGCTGTCAATTGTTTTTTATTTTTAGAGCTTAAAATTTGCTCTCCTGATGATTTTGTTTTAACACTATCAGAAGTTTATTGAAGATTGAGTCGGGGATTTATTTCTCTATGTCGTCGCTTTTTCAGAGGTTAAACGAACTAATTTTATCACCTCCCAACCAAAAGTATTTTGAGCACTTAACGTTTCAATTTTTTAAATGACTTGGTTTTTATCACTGTCGGAGGTAAACAAATGAAGTAATTGGGGCATTAGTCCTCTATGCCACCGATGGACATTTTTTATCCTCGCCAATTCCATGACCTTTATTGTTAAAACCTTTTTGATTTTTCAATGACTATGTTTTTTTTTCATTATCAGAATATTTTTTGACTAGCGGTCGGAGTTTTATTCTTATACAATGCCACCATTTCAGAGGCCTTGTCATTGGTCTCGTCGATACTACAGAGTATTTTGTGTCTTGAGCTGTCGATATATAGTTGTTAAAACTTCTGATCGTCGATGGTGTCATGATTATTGGGACCCATAGTCTGTATGTCTTTTTCCGTTGCAGCTGCTTAGCGAACTAACCGTCCGACATATAGTCCTTCCGCTCGCCGATGCTGATGTGTTTACTGGGTAGTGGTTCTGATCTCTGATGCATGATTATGATGGTGTTTAGTGCTTTATTTCGTCGACGTTTTATTTTGTCGCGCGATCCTTAGTCTATTTGTGGCCCTCCGTTGTGGCTCCTTAGTGCACTATCCACCTATCGTCTAGTGTTTTTTCTACTGATAGGGTTTTTCCACCAATTTGGTGTGCTTTTACCCTATTTCATGGGCGATGGAGGGTTTTGGTTTTTGATCGATTTGGGGATTTAGCGATGAGAACACAATACAGGATCTCACTTTTGATGTTTAGTCTTATGGATAGTGTGGTTCCTATTTTATTCAAAAGATAGATGATCTTGAATGCAGTCCGGATTAATGATGAGTTTTTCTATTAGGGTTGTGTTTTTAATTACAGACTGACTTAGAGGATTTTCAGACCCAGTTTGCAGGATTTTATTTTCCTTATCATGCTTTCCTTTCATGCATTAATATTTTGTATACTTTATTTTACAGAGTGCATATGGAGGAGGTAAATAGAATGATACAGTTTTTTGTTATGTTTATGACAGGGTAATTGCCTTTGCAAAGAAGACATATATAAAAGACAAAGCAGAAGAGAGTTGGCTGGATAATGGGATAGGAGAAAATAAGAATAAGGTGAAGGTCCGAGATCAATAGGATCTCAAAAAGACCAACGGATTACTAAGGAGAATCGATAGCACCAGAGGCCCAGGCTTGGAAAAAGTTCATTAGTTACCAAGCTGGTCCCTTTTTATAAAGTGCTCTTAAATTTTAATTTAAAAAGTAACGTATTGTATAAATCATGAGCACTTACTAAAAGACAAAATTTTGGGACTGGCCGGTTGGGGAAGCCCAAAGGTCATCAAGGGGCAGCCCAAAGGTCATCGAGGGGTAGCCCAAAGGTTTTTATTTTTGTAGAAATATAAGAGAGCTTAGATAGAGCAAGGAATTTTTCCTAGATAGATTTGTGAGAGTATGTTGTAAGAAGAACTATTTACTTTTGCAATAAATAATTACAAGTTTCCTACTGGGGAAACATGGTTGGAATGTTTCCAATGTTGTGCTATGGATCAGTTCAATGAAACTATTTTGTTTTCAGCTATATGTCCATTAACTGTGACATCGTTCTAACTCTTTGAACATATGTTCATGTTATGAATGCACTCTAGTTTATTCTGTGAAATTTCCACTGTGAGTAATGAAGGTTTTCATAAACAATAAGCTATCTTGTTGTTCATATATCTATTAATGTTCATGTGTTCTGAAATAAGTAATAGCTATCTATGATTTTTCTTAACGCATGCACAGAAATACATTACTCATTGATAAATGATAATTTTGCTCCCTAGGGATAGGTTAGATAGTTAGTTTTAGTTTCTTGTTGTGTGTGATTTATATGCGAGAGAGTTAATACAATAGCTAAGAACCTGCGCATCACATTGTGATGCTCCTCGTTGTCTCTATCAATTTGCATTTTTAGATAGGCACTTGCACATCATACTTAAATTCAAAAAATTAAAAATATACATGGTGGAACAGGTCGTAACCAATAAAACCTTTTTCTTTGTTACTTGACCTATGGTAGCTGGACCGTAAACTAGACGGATTCCCCATACCAAATAGTAGCGGGTTAGTTGGGAACGTTTACTAGGGAGAATCCCTAACTATTGTTACCTGTGATTTTCCAGGCCTCAATAGTTTTTGGCGCTAGAAGGAGGGAAACCAGTGCATCGCTGGCCGAGAAAACCCATTTTCTCAAAATTATTCCACCAGTGACAGTTCTGAAAGCAGTTTGTTTCACAATCCAAATCCTGAAGAGAAGGGTAAAGAGCATCTGTATTCTGTAGATAATGAAGTAGTTGATGATCTGAGAATATTTACTAGGGAATATATGAAGAAGATCAGAGGATTACCAATTATTCCTGTCTTACCTAGAAGAGAATATCAGAAGAAAGATCGCCCTCAGTTAGAAGATTCAATGTTGGTAGAAGACCTTAAAGAAATGGTAGAAGCATCCCTACAGGAAGCTGTTGGGGCCCCGAAAATCGCAGGTGACAACAGTAAAGGATTCTCCCCAATCAACGTTCCCAACTAGCCCGTTGACTGATTGATATAGGGAATCCATCCGGTTTGCGGTCCGCCTACCGTAGGTCAAGTAACAAGCAAAGGGCTTTACCGGTTGTGGCCCGGTCCACCGAGTTTCTGTATTTTTGACTTAATGTATGGTATGCAAGTGCCTACCTAACAATGCAGAGTGCTAAAGATGCAAGGAACAGTCACAATGTGATGCGCAGGTTCTTACCTCTCGTCTTAAGGTTCACAAGCACCCAAAAACACATACAACACAAACTTAGACTAACTACCTAAACTATCCCTAGGGAGCAGAGTTATCATTCATTGGTGAGTAATACATTTTGTACATGCATTATGAGGAGTTACAGATAGCTGATACTTCATTCAAAACACATGAACAATTATAGATATTTAAACAACCAGATAGTCAATTATTTTATGAACAACATTCATTACTCACAGTGGAAGACATCCCAAAAGATACTGAAGAACATTCAACAAGAACATAGGTTCAGGAAGTTAACTACTCTCACAGTAAATGAAACATAGCTAAAAATGAAATAGTTCCTCTTCAACATTATTCACTTAGTCGCATTGATACATTCCACATTAATCTCTCTCCAGCAAGCAAAAGTTGCACTTTCTGACTGTAAAACAAAATAGTTCCTCTTACAAGCAAAAGAGTTTACAAATTTTTCAAGGAAAAATCCCCTGTCTAAGTCCTGTCTTTACAATATTTAAACTACTGCAGCCAATCGCTTGGACTGCCTTCCATTTCATGACCTTTCAGTTCCCAATGCTTCCGATGCCTTTCTTCTTTTGCGTGTACTCACGAGCAGTTGAGTAATTGCTGGACCTTTTGGTTTTGTATTTGGTTGACTTCAACTTTGTCCTTTTCCTCACGACCTTGCGGGCATTTTGTCCTACCTGCAGTCAATGGCTGTGCATCATTCTTTGGAAAAGTGTTTTAAACATTAGAGTCATTCACCTGAAATGGCTAACCATAAGAAAATAGCCTGGTGTATCTGTTAATTTGGAAAGAATTTTGACTGAGCGAGAAAGATATAAATCGGTAGTCGGCGGGCTTCGGCATCGGACGCGGGAAGACTTTCCTGGCCGCAACGGCGGAAAAGAAAAGAGATAAAGTGGTGCAACCACATGGTATGGAAAGACTTTACATCAGACGTCAGAAGGGTTTGTACATCAGAAGCTAAACCACTTTCCTAGCGGCAATGGCTGAAGGGTGACGACTAAGACACGTGGCCTTCAGGCAGGAAAAAATCTAAATCAGACGTCGTGGAACTATGTGTTTCAGATGCTAAACTGCTTGGGTGGCCGCAACAGCGGAAGGGAGAAGGATTGGAGATTTCGATTCAATAAGAAAATATTCCCGATTCGAGAAAACTTGAGTGTTTTGAATAGTTAAGCACCGGTAACAGCTAAAGTCGTTCTTTCTACGAAATGGCAGCCTTAAAGGACAAAGATTTGACTTCTCCAAAATCACACCCTCGATCCAACACGAAAATCAAATCCAAACGATCTCTGAAAACAAGACGCAATCTGATATTCAGAATCAAAGCAAGAACTCATGAGATCAAACAACTTTAAATGATAAGGAGGGGCCCAAAATTTAAGAAACTTGGGGGGAAAAGTTGCAGCTGCAATAAATGGCGATTACATGGTGAATCCAGATCTCTGGGCGATTAATATTTGGGTAACAAACTGTTTAATAGCAAAAGCATTATATTGAATTCTTCCAGCAATATGGATTTCTCAAATGACCGAAGTGTGTACCCTTAATCATTGATGACAGTCCAATTAGGGAGAGTGGAAACCAGAATCGTCAAGTCCGGATAACTATGCTGAGGCCAGAGGATGAGTTTCATTATTGCCTTTGTCTTCAGGTGGCTAATAGCTTTGGACACCACAGGATTGTAGCATATGGTAAACAGAAATATTCGTTTGTTCCTCATTCCCATGCCATTTTAACATTTTTCTTGTTCCTTTGGACTTTTGTCCCTTTTCATATGAGTCCTCTTGCATGCCTTTCTTACTGAATTTTAACTCAGGATCCTCTATCCCATAGTGTCCTTTTGTGTGAGTGGTGTACGTCAGGTTTCAGCTCACGGACGGAGAGGATCTTTCGGCAATTTAGTCTTTATGATTCAGCATTTTGCTTTAATGTATGATGCTTTTAGAAGATTTTTAACTCTTATCTACCTTTTGGAATTCGTTCCTTGGCTTGGGATCATTTATATTAATATACTATTTACCTTGCTCTTTTCCATGGGTCCTCTGCCGCTGCCCCTTAGAACAATTTAAGTGTGAAGTGGATGGAGCCTCAACATAGTATTTCAGACTCTTTGAGTCTGGCTTATTTAAGAGGGGTTAAGCAGGAACTCAATGCACACAGAATTATTCAAGAAAACGACTAAGCTGGAAGAAAATCTTTAATATAAACAACAAACCATTGTCTGATCACTAAATTGTTTATCAATCCCAAAAATTCTGATGTTCCCATGCAACCGCAGGTTTGCTCCCTTTATTGAAAACAAGAAAAAATCAAACTAAAGCAAACTAAAAAAAAAACATGACTCACATACTACCAGACAGATCGCTTATATACAGGACAGAAGCATTCAAAAAAAATCAAGAGAAATAAGGCTTTAGAACCAAACCATTTAATGGTAGGTTCTCCTCCCACCCTTGCAAATATTGCAATTTGTAAGTCGAAGGACCAATCTTGGCTGCAATCTAAAAAGGGCCTACCCACAACTGCTAGAATTTGGTATGCTTTCCTTTCTCATCATGGGGGTGGTCCCATTTGAGGACTAAGTCTCCTACTTCAAAGCCTTTTGTCCCAGCTTTGTGCTTGTCAAACCATCTCTTGACTGACTCTTGTTGTAGCTTAAAGCGTTCTTTTGCTTTAGATCTAGCCTCCTCTGCTTTTAGGAGATTATATATTCTTATTTGTAAAACTTCATCATCCGACCCCCTAGACTCTTGGGCTAGTATGGAAGATGGTCGCAGGATATTGGGAGGAAGGATGGCTTCTTTACCATAGACTAGGGTATATGGGGACACTCCAATCGCGGACTTGGGGGTGACTCTATCAGCCCAAAGGGCATTTGGTAAAGCTGAGTGCCAACTCCTCTGGTTTTCTACCACAGTCTTTTTTAAAATCTTAATCAGATTTTTGTTAGAAGATTCAGCCAGGACATTTCCTTGTGGATAATAATTAGCCGAATAATGCAGTTTTATCCCTTTATCATGACCAAATGCAGTCAATTTGATTGATGAAAAGTATTTAGCATTATCAAAGACTAACTAAACTGGAACTCCAAACGTGGTCATGATATGATCTTGTAGCAAGCTGATGACTTCGTCTTCATTTATCTTGCGCAGTGGGATAGCTTCGAACCAGCGAGTGAAATAATCAGTTGCAGTCAGAATGTATTTATGTTGGAGAGAATAATTTGGTTTTATTTCTCCAATAATATCTAGCAGCCACTGCTCGAATGGTTTTATGATCATCACAGGCTTTAGGGGTGCTACTGCTTTAGGCTGTCTCCCACCACATCTTTGGCAAATATCACATTTCTTGACATGTGCATGTGCATCCTTGAAGAGTGTAGGCCAATAGTAACCAGCTCTGAGGATTTTGTGGGCTCTAGTGTCTCCTGAATAATGTCCCCTAGCAGGATCGTCATGTAATTCTGTCATTACTTCCTTTGCATCTTCTTTTTCTAGACATCTGAGGAGAACCCCGTCATAATTATTTCTAAATATTACTCCTTCAACAAGCTGATAGGAGGCCGATTTAAGGAACAGAGCTCTTCTTTGTTTGGAATTCCAATGTTCTGGCAATAGCCCTGATTGCAGGTAATGCACAAGGTCTCTATACCAAGACTCAAGAGCTGTAAACAGAGGACATACATCCATTACATGTAATTCAGCCTCATCCTCCCATGCTTTTTCTTCATTGTTCCTGCTTTCAGTCATCAATTTGCACAACCCTTGACCTTTCACTATAGACGCTGGTTTGAATTCAAGGTCGTACTCTTAAAGAGCTGTTACCCAATTTCCCCTTCTTTCTCCTAACTCTTTCTGAATGATAAGGGATCTTACAGCTGGGTAGGGGACTATTACCTTGGTTCGATTTTTTAATATATAAGGCCTGAATTGCTTCACTGCCTTAAATACTGCGTAAGCTTGCTTATCAATGGTTGGGTAGTTTAATTCAGCCCCTTGTAGACCAGTACTCATAAAGGAGATTGGGAATTCATCCCCCCTTCTTCCTTTTGGGTGAGCACCACTACCAGTGATCATCGGATGCAAATGTATACAGAATAAAGTCTTTGTCAAAGTCTGGGCTTTTTAGGGAAGGCGCATGTGCAACAACAATTTTAATTTTGCTGAAAGCATTCTTCTCAAGCTCAGTCCACTTGAATTGTGCATTCTGCTTGACCATCTGCTGCAGCATCTTCACAGTCTGGGCGAAATCAGGCACAAACCTTCACACGAAATTTATGGTTCCCATGAAGGATTGCATCCCCTTTTTATTATGGGGTAAGGGGATTTGTTCAATAGCCTTTATTCTTTCTGGGTCAATGGAGATCCCCAGTTTTGAGACTATATGGCCCAACAACTTTTCTTCCATGACAGCGAATACACACTTTTTTGGATTGAGTGAAATGCCATACTTATGACAACGTTCGAAAATTTTCTTTAAGTGAAATGCATGTTCTCCCCTTCTCTTCGAGAATATTGTAATATCATCAAGGTATACTACAGCACTTCGTCCAATTAATCTGCGGAAATATATGTACATATCCCTCTGAAATGTCGCTCCAGCATTAATCAACCCAAAAGGCATTCTTCTATAGGAAAAGGTTCCCCATTTAGTTCTAAACATTGTCTTTAATCTGTCTTCTTCGGCCACTAATAGTTGGTTGTAGCCAGAGAAACCATCTAATAATGAAAACAGTTCAGAACTTGAAACTGTCTATAGCAGTTGCTCCATGGGTGGCACAGGATAGTTATCTTTATCTGATGCACGGTTTAAGTTTTTGAAATCCACGCAGAGTCTGATTTCTCCAGACTTTTTCCTTACTGATACCAGATTTGATACCCACTTAGAGTGTCTGACTTTGAAGATGATTCTTGCGTCCAATAAATTCTTCACTTCACTTTGAATCAATGGTTCCAATTTCATATGCATTTTCCTCAAAGGCTGCTGATATGGCTTGACTCTGGCCTTGATGGGAACCACGTGCTTGATGATGCTGGTGTCATACATTTTCAAATATTCGTACGTCCATGTGAAAATATCTTTATACTGTTTAAAAATACTGATGAATTTGTCTCTTTCTATTGGCGAACAACATTTTCCGAGATTCACAAATTTAGGAGTCGTTTCGGTCCCCAAATTTATCAGTTCGAACTGTAGCGATGAGCTGTGTGTCTTTACGTTGGGTGGTCTTCTGAATTTTTCATTCAAATCAAATATTTTTTCCAACGTTTTGACTCCTTTAGGAATGAAATTATCGTATTTCATCTCATCCTGATGCTCTTCATCGTCTATGATCGCTCCTTTGAACACCTCATCATTCGTTAAACATTCTATGACCTGCTGGTCATTATAGAACACTCGTAGGTTCGTAATCATATCAGGTATAGAGGGCCTGAAAAGCAGTTCAACAGAACATCGATTATTAGTGGGTACGAGTCTAGCGGCTGAAGTGGCTAATAAGTCAGCAGCTGTGTTTTTTATTCTTGGAAGTGAAATAATGTTAAATGCATTAAAATATTTCAGCAAATCCCATACCTCATTCTGGTAAGCTTTTAAGTGAGGAGAAATACAATGTATCTGATTCTGGATTTGTTTCACAATAATTTCAGAATCCCCGAAAACTTTTAGATTACTTACCTTCAATTCAATCGCCTTCTTTAGTCCCTGCACCAGTGCCTCGTACTCAGCTGTATTGTTAGTACACTCAAACTCTAATATACATGACAGGAAATGTTTATTCTTTTGTGGGTCAATCAGGACACGGCTAGCCCCTGACCCTTCTAATGTCTTAGAGCCATCGAAAAATAAAGTCCAAAAATCATTAACTACTGGAAGTGAATCTACTCCTACTGCTAAGTCTACTATTTTACAGTCAATTTCATCAACCTGTGAGAATCGAAGGAGATCACGCTGGGTATCAGATGTGTTGCTGGCCTCTTCTGCTCAGTAATTACGTGGTTCCAACTCAATAAAATAGTTTCCCAATACAGAATCCACTAGTACGTTCTTCTCCTCTAGTTGTGTAACATTGTACTTCATGTGAGGCTCTCTTAAAACCTTAATCTGATTCAGACTTCCTTTGTATGGCAACCACAGGTGTGACCAATCTGAGGTGAAATATCCATTTAATTTGGCCGACCAATCTCTGCTTAGGATGAGACCATAAGCATCTGGTATATCAGCCACCATGATGTTAATAACTTGGCACACATTGTCATTAGATGCCAGACGAACTAGGACATCTTTTAGCTCACCAATAACCTTCACATCCATTTTTTCCTATTGAACCACCCTCCATGTGGACGGCCTAGGCTGCCCATTGATCTTTTTACAGACTGATATGGGCATAACATTTACTGATGCCCCTAAGTCTACCAGGCAGTTATGTACATTATGATTGAAAATTTCAAACGTGAGGAGGAAAGGTGGATGTTTGCTTTTAGACTTACCTTCAACGCTGGTTTCTCTAATTTCTTCCTCTTCCTGAGGTTGGTTACTTGCGGGAATATTCTCATCCGATGTTTCCAGTGCTTTCAACAGTCTTTCCTTTTGCTGAGGCACTTTACACATTTCGAATAGTGGAACAATAGCTTTTATCTTCTTTAGATTTTCCACAATGTCATAATCCATTGATTTCTCAATTGGATGGGGTTTTCGAGCAATTTCTTCACTGGGGCTGGCTTGCACGTCACTCAGCCTAGGATCTTGGTTGGTGACAGTGAACTCTAGAATTTTATCAGCCAATGATTTGTCTTGAAATCTCTTTTTAACATTTCTCTGCAGCCTCTTAATCTTTGGAAGTATAAGACTGTCTTCCCTAACTGTCCCTTGGCTCCTCGTGGCTATGTTGGTTTCCATAACTCCTTTACACCCCAGAGTATTTTCTTCTTCAGCATCAAATAATGAGACAGAATTCCATAAAGCCAAGGTTTCCTCTTCCTGTTCCTGAGTGGATGTGGAAGCAGAATTTTCCTTTCTTTCCTCATTTCCCTCTTCTGTCAATTTAGAGTCTAATAGCTGATTCATGACCAACATCATCGAATTTATCCACTGTGGACAATTCTTCTCAGAATGTGGTTGCTGGTGGAATGTGCAAAAATTATCCAAGCCCACCTCTGTCAAGTTCATAGATGCAGTATTTTGAGAAGGCGGTTTAGAATGGTGGTTATCCTCTCTTTTCTTATAATATGGCCTAAAAAACTTTTGTGCCTCCTTTTCTTTCTCCATATCTATGATTTTATTGGAAATCTTCTCCATCATTTTGGCCATATTTTCCAAATCTGGAGACTTTTCTTCCTTAGGCTTGGAAAACAATAAGGTTTTTCTTCCTGTACCTTTCTCTCCAGACTGTTCTGGATAGTCTTCAATGCTCTCTCTTTCAGCTTCCACCACTTCTGCTTCCTCATAGGTTTCTGTCAGAGTAGGCTTGGCTCTACCTTTGGCAAACATGGCCAAATCAGGGCCTAAAGCTGAAGTATAGTATTCAATAAGGACTTTGTCTAAAGGCTTATCTATTTCAGAGAAATTCTTTAGATATGCTGCAAACCTTTGCGTGAAACTGTGCACTTTTTTTCTTTCTTTCTTTCTTCAACGCGCACAACCCTTTCATGAGAGATGCATGAGTTTTCTGCGTTGCATACTTACTTCTGAACATTCTTTCGAAGGTATCCCAATCAAGGATAGAGTTATCCAGCAATCCAAAGTACCATGATGCTACGGATCCTTTAAGGGTATGCGAGAATAGTCTGCATACCACGTCTTCATGTTCCCCGGCCCTTAATCCGTCAATTGCCAAATAAAAGCTTTGTAGGTGATCATCGACTAGTATTTTCTCATTGGGATCAAACTTGGGAAACATTTTATCAAAGGCTTGAGGTAAGTCATGTAAAGGAGGTGTAAGTTTCAATGGTGATATGGCTCTCCAGGCGGGAGGCGGATTAGGTGGGTTAGGTGGTTGATTAGCATTAACTCCTGCCATGAGTCTGGGTGGCGAGTGAGGAGGTGAACCAACTGGAATGTGAGCAGGAGAACTATGAGGGGTTTCTGGTCCTTCTTGATTCAAAGGTAGCACAAATTCCTATAAGGCTTTTTCTACAAGCTCTTCCTAGTCTCCAACCAGCACTGAGCCTTCCACTTCAGGGTGATCCTTCCTTTTATACTCTCTTCTGGGCAGTTCAGGAATGACTGGAAATCCTCCAATCTTCTTTACATATGCCCTGGTATGTCTTCTCAGGTCATTAACAATTTTGTTACCAACCGAGTATAGATGTTCTCTTTCTTTCGGGATGGGATTATGAAACCCGCTACTTTCAGAACTGTTACCAGTGGAATATTCTCGGGAAAACGGGTTTCCTCAGCCAGCCATGCACTAGAGGCCCTCGTTCTAGCGCCAAAACTATTGGGGCCCCGAAAATCGCAGGTGACAACAGTAAGGGATTTTCCCCAATCAACGTTCCCAACTATCCCGTTGACTATTTGATATAGGGAATCCGTCCAGTTTGTGGTCCAGCTACCGTAGGTCAAGTAACAAACAAAGGGCTTTACCGGTTGCGGCTCGGTCCATCGAGTTTTTGTATTTTTGACTTAATGTATGGTATGCAAGTGCCTACCTAACAATGCAGAGTGCTAAAGATGCAAGGAACAATCACAATGTGATGCGCAGGTTCTTACCTCTCATCTTAAGGTTCACAAGCACCCAAAAACACATACAACACAAAATTAGACTAACTACCTAAACTATCCCTAGGGAGCAGATTTATCATTCATTGGTGAGTAATACATTTTGTACGTGCATTATGAGGAGTTACAGATAGCTAATACTTCATTCAAAACACATGAACAATTACAGATATTTAAACAACCAGATAGCCAATTATTTTATGAACAACATTCATTACTCACAGTGGAAGACATCCCGAAAGATACTGAAGAACATTCAATAAGAACATAGGTTCAGGAATTTAAATACTCTCACAGTAAATGAAACACAGCTGAAAAAAAAATAGTTCCTCTTCAACATTATTCATTTAGTCGCATTTATACATTCCACATTAAGCTCTCTCCAGCAGGCAAAAGTTGCACTTTCTGACTGTAAAACGAAATAGTTCCTCTTACAAGCAAAAGAGTTTACAAATTTTTCAGGGAAAAAGCCCCTGTCTAAGTCCTATCTTTACAATATTTAAACTATTGCATCCAATCGCTTGGGCTGCCTCCCAGTTCATGACCTTTCAGTTCCCAATGCTTCAGATGCCTTTCTTCTTTTGCATGTATTCACGAGCAGTTGAGTAATTGCTGGACCTTTTGGTTCTGCATTTGGTTGCCTTCAACTTTGTCCTTTTCCTCGCGACGTTGCCGGCATTTCGTCATACCTGTAGTCAATGGCTATGCATCATTCTTTGGAAAATCATTTTAAACATTAGAATCATTCACCTGAAATGGCTAACCATAAGAAAACAGCCCGGTGTATCTGTTAATATGAATAATTTTTACTGAGCCTTAAGCGGGAAAGATATAAATCGGCAGTTAGCAGGCTTTGGCATCAGACGCGGGAAGAGTTTTCTGGCTGCAACGGCGGAAAATAAAAGAGCTAAAGTGGTGCGACCATGTGGTCTGGAAAGACTTTACATCGGACATCGGAAGGGTTTGTACATCGGAAGCTAAACCACTTTCCTAGCCGCAACGGCGGAAGGGTGATGACTAAGACATGCGGCCTTAAGGCGGGAAAAAATCTAAATCGGACGTCAGGGTACTATGCGTTTCGGACGCTAAACTGCTTGGGCGGCCACAACAGCAGAAGGGAGAAGGATTGGAGCTTCCAATTCAATAAGAAAAGATGCCTGATTCGAGAAAACTTGAGTGTTTTGAACAGTTAAGGACCAATAACAGCTAAAGTCGTTCTTTCTGCGAAATGGCGGCCTTAAAGGACAAAGATTTGACTTCTCCAAAATCACACCCTTGATCCAACATGAAAATCAAATCCAAATGATCTCTGAAAACAAGCCGCAATCTGATATTCAGAATCAAAGCAAGACCTCATGAGATCAAACAACTTTAAATGATAAGGAGGGGCCCAAAATTTAAGAAACTTGGGGGGAAAAGTTGCAGCTGCAACAGAAGGTTATCAACCTTTGAATCAGTTGGGCCCAGATACACCTTACTATTCACCTGTTCACTCACCACCTCATTCTCCACCCAGAATCATGGCTCATTTAAATGAAAATCAACCAAATCCACCACCTTCTTGGAAGGTTAGGTCACCTTTGAACCTAGCACCTCCCTTACATGATTTGCCTCAAGCATTTGAGAAAATGTTGCCTATGTTTGACCCAAGTGAAAATTTTGGTAGATGATCGTTTGCAAAGTTTTTACTTGGCTATAGAAGGAATATGGGATGGAGAACATGAGGATGTAGTCTGTAGATTGTTTCCACATACCCTGAAAGGAGCAACAGCCTCATGATATTTTGATCTTCCTGCAAATTCAATCATAGACTGGGACACATTTGAAAGAATATTTAGAATTAAATATGTAGTTTAGAAAACTCATGCAGCTTTAATGAAAGGGTTATGCACTTTCAAGAAAGAAAGGAAAGAAAAGGTGCATAATTTCACTCAGAGATTTGTTGCTTATCTAAAAAAAATTATTGCAGCTGATAAGCCATCTGACAAAGTTTTGATTGAATATTATACTTCAGCTCTAGGGCCTGATTTGGCCATGTTTTCTAAGATAACAGTCAAACCTACATTATCATAAACCTATGAGGAATCTTAGAGGGTAGAGGTTGAGATGGAGAGCATATAAAATTATCCTGTGTAGTCGAAAGAAAAAGATTTTGGTAAGAAACCTTTATTACTGACTAATCCTAAGGATGAGTGATCACAAGATTTTGAAGGGATGGTGAAGATGATGCAGAAGCTATCCAACAGAGTAGTAGATTTGGAAAAATAAAAGGAAGCTAACAAATCATATAAGCCTTACTATAAAAGGAGAGAGGACAACAATCAATCTAAACCTCCTCCACATAGTCCTACATCAATGAATTTAACTGAGGTAGGTATGGATAATTTTTGCACCTTTCATCAGCAACCTCATTCTGAGAAGAATTGCCCCCAATGGATAAATTCTATGACATTGGTAATGAATCAGTTGTTGGACTCCAAACTAACAGAAGCTGATAATGAGGAAGAAAGGGATAATCAACCCAGGGAAAAACAAGAAGAGGATACTCTGGTTTTATGGGACTGTGTCTCAATGTTTGATACATAAGAGGAAGGTTCTCTGAAACAAAAAGAAACATTAGAAACAAATGTGACAACAAGAAGTCAGGGTTTATTAAAAGAATACAAGTCAATACTTCCAAAGATCAAGAAACTTCAGGAAAATATGAATAAGATACAGAAGAAAAGTACAACTGATAAAATACTAGAATTTACCATTACAATTCAAGATCCTAAGAAAATTAACATGCATGTTAAGCCCATTGAAGCCAAGGTTGATAATGTCAAGAAGAATCTCAAAACACTTGAGATGGGGTATGATATTGTGGAAGAGATTAAAAAGGCTAAGGAAAATATCTCATTATTCGAAATGTGCAATTTACCTTAGCAGAAAGAGAAATTGTTAAAAGCACTTGAAGTACAAGAAGAAGATCTTCCCACTGACAACCAACCTGTAGAAGAAATTGGTGAAGCAAGTGTGGGAGGTAAGCCTAAGTTTATAACCCCACCATTTCTCCTGACTTTTGACATTTTCAACTATAATGTGTAGAACTGTTTAGTAGACTCAGGGGCATCAATCAATGTTATCCCACTTTCAATCTATAAGAGAATCAATGGACAACCTAAACCATCCACTTGGTAGGTTATTCAATTAGACAGGACAACTGTGAAAGTAGTCATGGAAATGGAAGATGTCTTAATTCGCTTATCTCCAAATGAGAAGGTATGTTAGTACATTGATATTATAGTTGCAGACTTTTTCGATGCTTATGGACTTGTTTTGAGTCGACACTAGTCAGCAAGGCAAGATGGTTTCGCATCAGATTGGTCACAACTGTGGTTGCCTCATAAGGGAAGTCCCAATTAGATTAAAATATTAAGAGAGCCTCAAATGAAGCACAATGTTACTCAGTTGGAGGGAAAAAAAAAACCAGTGAATTCTGTGTTGGGAAATTACTTCATTGAGTAGAACCAGGAAATTACCAAGCAGAAGAAGCGAGTGATACACTAGACACCCAGCCCAATCTCCTTCGATTTTCACGGGCCGATGAAATTGATTGTAAAATAGTAGACTTAGTTTCAGATGTAGTTTTTGATTCAAGTACAATAGAAGTATATAGTTTTTGGACCCTTTTTTTATGGATCTAAAACATTGGAAGGATCAGGAGCTGGTTGTGTCCTGGTTGATCCAAAGAAAAATAAACATTTTCTTTCATGTAGATTAGAGTTCGAATGTAACAATAATATATCCAAATATGAAGCACTAGTTCAGGGACTAAGAAAATCAATTGAACTAAAAGTGAAAAATATGAAAGTGTATGGGGATTCTAAAATAGTCGTAAAGCAAATTCAAAATAAGATACATTGCATTTCATCTCATTTTGAAGCTTACCAGAATGAAGTGTGGGATTTGATGACAAATTTTTATGCATTTAATATTGTATCCATTCCTAGACTAAAGAATGCAGCAGTTGACTTATTAGCTACCTCAACTGCAAGGCTTGTACCTTCAAATAACAGATGTTGTATGGAATTACTTTTTAGGCCTTCGGTTCCAGACATGACCACCAATCTACGAGTTTTTGATGATGATAAAAAAAATTTGGAATGTTTGATGAATGATGAGACTTTCAAAGGAGCAATAATCGATGATGAGGAACACCAATCTGAATTAAAATTCGACAACTTTATTCCTAAAGGAGTCAAGACCTTAGAGTGAATGTTTGATCTAGAAAACAAATTCAGAAGGCTAGCAAATGTCAAGACTCACAGCTCATCCTTACAATTTGAGCTAATAAATTTGGGAACTGAAGTTGACCCCAAATATGTAAATTTGGGAAAGTGTTGTTCTCCGGGTGAAAGAAATAAGTTCATTAGTTTGTTCAAACAGTACAAATATGTGTTTTCCTAGACATATGAAGAGCTTAAAGCATATGACACAATGATTATACAACATGTCATCCCTATTAGAGCTGGATTCAAGCCTTATCAACAGCCTTTGAGGAAGATGCATCCAAAATTGGAACCTTTAATTCAAAGTGAAGTGAAAAAATTATTGGATGCTAAAATTAAATTCAAAGGTAGACATTCAAAATGGGTTTCGAATTTGGTGCCACTAGGGAAGAAATACGGATAAATTAGGCTATGTGTAGATTTCAAAAACCTCAATCGTGCTTCAGATAAAGATAACTATCCAGTCCCACCCATGGAACAAATATTGCAGATGGTTTCAGGTTTTGAATTATTTTCATTATTAGATGGATTCTCTGGCTATAATCAAGTGTTAGTAGTTAAAGAGGACAGACTTAAAACTACATTCAAAAAAAAGTGGGGAACTTTTGCTTACAAAAGAATGCCCTTTGGACTCATCAATGCTAAAGCTACTTTCTAAAAGGCCATGGATATAGCTTTGCACAGTCTGATTGGCTGTAGTGTTGTAGTATATCTCGATGATGTCATGATATTTTCAAAGAAGAGATAAGAACATGCATTTCATCTAAAACAAATTTTTGAGCCTTGTCAAAAATATGGTATCTCACTGAAACCTAAGAAATGTGTGTTTGTAGTTATAGAAGGAAAGCTACTGGGTCACGTTGTTTCTAAAAAAGGGATCTCCATAGACCCAGAAAGGATTAATGCCATAGAACAGATCCCTTTACCCCATAACAAAAAAGTTATGCAATCATTCATGGGGACAATTAATTTTGTGCGAAGGTTTGTACCAGATTTTGCTAAAATTGTCAAACCTTTGCAGAAAATGGTGAGAAAAAGTGTACAATTCAAATGGACTGATGTGGAGAAGAATGCATTCAGTAAGATAAAGACATCTATTTCCCATGCACCATCTCTCAAAAGTCCAAATTTTGAAAAGGATTTTATTTTGTACACTTTTGCATCTGATGATTCATTGGCAGCGGTGCTTACACAGAAGGAAGATGGGGGAGATGAGTACCCCATATCGATTATGAGCACTGGTCTGTAGGGAGATGAATTGAATTACCTAGCTATCGATAAACAAGATTATGCAGTTTTCAAACCAGTAAAATAATTCAAGCCATACATACTGAAGAACTGGACTAAGGTAATAGTTCCACACCCAGTTGTAAGATCTTTTTTTGTAGAGAAAGAATTAGGAGAAAGAAGAGGCAACTGGGTAATAGCTTTACAAGAATATGACCTTGAATTTAAACCATCATCCATGGTTAAAGGGAAAGGACTATGCAAGCTAATGGATGAAGGTAAATAAAATGGAAAAAACAGTTGGGACATTAAAGCTAAGTTACATATGGTGGATGTATGTCCTCTATTCACAGATCCAGATTCTTGGTATCGAGACCTTGTTCATTACCTTCAGGAAGGATATTTTCCAGAACATTGGAATTCCAAACAACGAATAGCATTACGCCTTAAATCAACTTCATATCAGATCATTGATGGGGTATTATTCTGAAATAATTATGATGGAGTTCTTCTCAGGTGCTTAGAGCAAGAAGATGCAAAGAAGGTCATAACAAAATTACATGATGGGCCTGCTGGAGGTCAACTTTTAAGAGATACAACATCCCACAAGATTCTCAGATCCGAATACTATTGGCCCAGACTGTTCAAGGATGCGCATGCCCATGTCATAAAGTGTGATGTCTTCCAGAGGTGTGTGGGAAGACAAGCCAAAGCAGCAGGACCACTGAAGCCTATAATGATAACAGAACCATTCGAGAAATGGGAGATCGATATCATTGGAGAGATAAAACAAAATTCTTCCTTGCAGCACAAATACATTTTGATGACAACTGACTACTTCACCAAATGGGTTGAGGCCATTCCGTTACAAAAAGTGAATGAAGAATCAGTCATGGATTTCTTACAGGATCACTACATAACCAAGTTTGGGGTTCCAATTTCACTAGTTTTTGATAATGCTACTTATTTTTCTTCTATTAGATTAACTGCATTTGCAAATGAAAGAGGAATTAAGTTGCATTATGTTGAAATATTGTAACTTTGAATAATATTCTATATGTATCTTTTTGTGGTCCCTAATGGTCCTACCAAGAGAACCACTTGTATTACATTGTACCCCGATGCTCCTAATCGGAAGAACTAATAAGAGTCATGAGGTAATCCCCTCTAATTTTAAAGGTGGGTCATTAGCACCCTAGTGTGGTTACTTGAGCCTACATGTGTAACTCGATCCTACATGATTTAACTCGAGCCTACATGTCAAATGAGTTAACTTAAGTGAACAGATGAATATAAATAGAGGTGTAGTGCTCCTCATTTGGAACACACACACACTCTCACTTGTGTAGCGCATTAGTGGAGAAGAGAAGTAGCTGGAGAAGGAGGAGGATCAGGGTTTGATCTCCTTGCTGGTTTTATCTTTTATCTTTTTGGGACATCTATATTGAGGAAGCTTTTGCTGGGTTTTTCCCTTTAGGGTTTTCCCAGGATAAATTTGTGTTGTTCTTGTGATACTGTTTCTTTCAGTGATCCTATTTATATGCTTTAGTTATGAAAATGAAATGAAATACTGATGTTCTAGCTTAGCATATAGAAATTTAACACATTATTCTACAAACTATTACCCACAAGGAAATGGTTTGGTAGTATCTACAAATAAGAATCTGATTAGGATCCTAAAGAAAACCATGATAGAAAACCAGAGAAGGTGGCACTTAGCATTACCTAATGCTATTTCAGCTAATAGAGTTAGACCCAAGAATTCCTTAGGTGATTCACCATACACCCTTGTCTATGGAAAAGAAGCTATTCTTCCTCCCAACATTATGTTACCTTCTTACATATTATCTCAGGATTCTAGAGGTACCGATAATGAAATCCTACAGAATAGAATCTATAATCTTGTGAAGGTGGAAGATTCTAGGTCCAAATCCAGAGATTGATTTAAGCATCAACGGGAAGTAGTGAAACAGTGGTTTGATAAGCATAAAGCTGGAAACAAGGAATTTGAAGTGGGAGATCTAGTTCTTAAGTGGGATCATCTGCATGATGAAAAGGGGAAGCACACTAAGTTTTAGCAGTTATGGGTAGGCCCTTTTCTGATTGCATCCAAGCTTGGCCCCTCAACATACAAGTTATAGGATCTACAGGGGTAGGAAGAGAACTTACCAGTTAATGGTTTAGTTCTGAAACCTTATTTTTCCTAATTTTTATTTCTTAGTTATACTATATATAAATAAACTGATTGCTTTGTGTTGTTTTGGATTTATTTTATTTTGTTTTTTTGTAGTTAAATTTTGGTTTATTTTAATAAAGAAGAACAACTTTTGGTTGCATGAAGTCCCTCAAAATTATAGAATAACTAAAATCCTTGATTATAAGACTGTGTACTATTGATTTATTTGAAAGAAATTCTTCTAGTTTAGCAGCTTTCCTAAATGGATATGAACACATTGAAGTCCTACTTAATCCTTGTAAAATAACTCAGGGTCAAAAGGTCTGGAATACTATTTTGAGGCTCCATCCATCTCACATTTGAAATGTCTGAGGGGGTGACAGCAAATACCCATGGAGAGGAAGCATGGTAAATAGCATATTATATATAAATGATCCCATTCCAAGAATTGAAAGCCAAAAAGGAAAATAAGAGTCAAAATCTCCTAAAAAAGTAATATGTATCAAAACAACGTACTGAACCATATGAGTACAATATTGCCAAAGTTCTTCTCCGTCCGTGAGCTGAAACATCAATACATATCTCACTCAAAAGGACACTATGGATAGAGGAGCCTGAATAAAAATTAAAAAAAATCAGAAAGAAGGCATGCAGAAGGACTCGGAAAGGACAAAAAAGTACAAAAGCACAAAAGTGCAAAATGGCATGGGAATGAGGAACAAACAAATATTTATGTTTACCATATGTTACGATCCTGTGGTGTCCAAGCTTGGATCTACCCAAAGACAGAGGTAAAAAAGGAAACTCATATTCCTGGCCTCAAAAGAGTTATCTAGACTTTGCAATCTTGGTTCCCATTATCCCTAAATTGGACTATCATCAATGATTAAAGTACAAATATTTGTCATTTGGGAAATCTAGACATCTAGAAGAATTCAGCATGTTGGTATGTGTTGTAAAAACAGTATGTTCCTCAAAGAAGAAGTTGTCCAGAGATCTGTGTTCACCAGGTAGTTTCCAATTGTTGCAGCTGCAACCTTTTTTCCCAAATTTTAAAATTTTGGACGCTCCTTTCTTGATTTTATCTTGCCTGGGATTGTTTGGTTTCCTAAAAATTTTCAATCCTCTGCTATAAACTTTTATTTTTTGAAGACTGTGGAGTTTGTTTATTTTCAGAGCTTAACATTTTCTCTCCCGATGATTTTGTTTTATCACTATCGTTGAGTCGGGGCTTTAGTTCTCTATGCCGCCACTGTTTCAGAGGTTAAATGAACTAATTTTATCACCACCCAGCTGGAAGTCTTTTGAGCACTTAAGGTTTAAATTTTTTAAATGACTTGGTTTTTATCACTGTCGGAGCTAAATCGATGAAGGAATCAGGGCATTATTCCTCTATGCCACCGCTGGATAGTTTTTATCCTCATCGATTCCGTGACCTTTATTGTTCAAACCTTTTTTTGTTTTTCGATGCCTATGTTTTTATTTTCATTATCAGAATATTTTTTGACTAGCGGTTAGAATTTTAGTCTTCTACGATGCCGCCATTTCAGAGGCCTTTTCGTTGGTCTCGTGGATACTGTGGAGTATTTTTTTTCTTGAGCTGTCTATACATAGTTGTTAAAACTTCTGATCGCTGATGGTGTCATGATTACCAGGACCTGTAGTCTGTATGTCTTCCACCGTTACGACTGCTTAGTGAACTAGACGTCCGACATATAGTCTTTTCTCTCACCGATGCCGATGTTTTTAGTGGGTAGTGGTTCCGATATCGGATGCATGACTACGTGTTATCAACCCAAATGGCACTTCTCCGTTCAAGTTCCGACACTCCATATGTTGGCACACAAAAAGACACTTATGGATTGCAGGTTGCCTAAACACTATAGATGGGCATGCCATGAGATGCATTCACTATCCAACCAGCTTTCCATTTTACCTTTTCATATGTTTAATGCTATAGGAAACTATGTAAACAACAACTTATGTACATATGCGACTATCTCCATAGCATCCCACGTACTGTATGTAAGTATCTTCATTGCAACCCTCGTACAGATCTGTACACGGGTTTCCCTTATAGCAACTCACGTGTCATACACGGGTTTCTAGTATCAATACTCACATACACATCCATTCGACATTAAAAATAATAAAACATGATTAATGGATATTTATTGAGCCCTAATCAATAACTATCTCAACTGTATCAACCTTCTCAACCTTCGAAACTGCTCTATTTCCTAAAGTATAAATAGAGGCCTTGGGGAGAGCATTGGTCAATCAATATTGGAGAGAAAATTTAAGCTGGTGGTATATCTTTAGAATTCTTTGGAGCAGCAGAAATCAAAATCCTTTGGTTGCAGAGAAGTCCTTGTTTCAGGCGTTGGGTTGTACACTTATCTCATTCACTATTGTTAATAAAGAGAATTCTTCTTCCAACTTTGTGTTGAGTCTCTTTCATGTATCATTGTTTGATCAATATTTTTTATTAAGAACTCTATATATTGTTCATCTAACTTGTCATATATAAATGTATAAGATTGTACTTGGAGAATTGTCTCTTTGCAAGTAAAGGAGGTGCATTCTTGGAATCTTTGGAGAGGAGCAGAGCAGGAGAAGACAAAGCTTGGATCAATCGTCATTAATGAGTGAGTTCACCATATCTTCCTACTTCCTTTCTTTACTTTAAAACTTATTGTCTGCAAGTTTTAGAAGCACGCTGGTAACCCCAGACCCTCGATTATAAGGGTGTTTATTCCTGAATAACAAAACTGGCGACTCCGCTGGGGAGCCCAGCCTTGCTGTGAGTTATTTCTATTTACCGTTGCCTAGTATTTTCCTTGATTGTATGTGTGGTCTCTTGTCTTGGTTCATGCTTAGGGTAGTGTTTGAAGACCTTGAAAAATTTCTCTTTTATTAGAAAATTTTATACCTATATGCAGGTTGCTCTTGCATACAGTCAGGTACAGAGGCATGCATACGCAGGTTTCTCTCTAGGACAGTCATGTACAGTACGTGGGTTGCCCTTGTACACAGTTGCATACAAGTCTGAGTATTCAAATTTTTGGGTTAGGTTTTTTCTTGTCCCTGTCCTTTTATAAAGTTTGTTTGCTGGTTGTTCTTCCTTATAAGCATTGCACTGTTAGTTTGATGACCTTGTCGGCCACATCTTATGATTTCTTGTGAAGCCCTTGAGTTCTTATTGTTTGGATGGTCTTATGTTAGCAACTTGAAGTGAATTTCCCAATTTGGGTTATAGGTTCAAGTGTTGTTTTCTGAATTAGTGATCAGGGTTCTAGGCACTATGTATCCTTTCTATTTTCGGATAGTATTTGGTTTTCCACTTACCTTTGTCTAATCTCAGTGATTTTTTTTCATTGTGTCCACCCAAGCTAGGGTTCCAAGTCTTCCTTAGGTGGTTGATCCTTGGTCTTTTCATCTTTTTAATTCACTCTGCTTACTTTATACAGTTATTTTAATTCAAACATAGTTTTTGTGCATTTAGGTGCATAGTAGTCTTTCAGCATTTTAGAAACTGAAAAGAAAACATTTTAGAAGATTTTGCATTTGATTTTGCATAGAGTATTTTTATTTTCAGTTTTTAAAATATAATCTCAAAAAACTACAAAAATATAGTCTTAGAGTTCTCTTTATCGTTGCATTTTCATCAATTTATATTACAAAAAGAAGAAAACAAGCTTGTTTTTTAGTAGTGGTAATTTTCTTTGGAAATATACACCTTTTTTTTACATTTCTTATCAAGTCAAAAACATCATAGTCCTTCACTCCACTTCCTTCTGAGTAAAAAATAGCCCTTAAAATGAACACAATAATTAAAATTTATTAGTAATTTTTATTTTTTAGGGCCATACACCTACTAGCTTAGGCTAGACTTGTGGGATAGGAAGTATAAACTTCCCATAAGTTTTAAAATTCAGACATAGTGGGCTTATCTATAGGTAAATCCTTCTCTTTATCGATAGTATCTGGGAAGATCCTCTCAAATGGGAGTCATGCATGAGGCCATGTGGAGGCATTAGACTGACGAGATAACCCTCTGATTCCTTGTCGAGATGTAAATCAGGACTTTTACGCATCTGGGGATTCTGTCCTAGACAGATTTTCGGGCTCAGCTACCCTGCCCATGCGTATGAGTCGAGCTTCCAACTGTCCCCGCAGACTATTGGTATAGTTTAGGTAGCCTCTAGTCTCTTGACATCTAGGGTTCATACATATGTAAACCAAAAGGCTATTTCCGGTTCACCTTGGACAAGCTTGGAATGTAACCCTTGTTTAAAGTGTAGGAGGGCGATGGGTGATTCCTCTGCTTGTGCCTAAGAACCTCTTTAAGGACGCCAAGTAACTATTATTTAGCTTTCTTTGGGAAAACATATCTTTTACCCTTGCTGACTGTAGAGACCTTAGGAGTTTTCGTAGTGATTGCTCTGTGGTTTGTCTGTGTTTAGCCGACCTTAGGGTTTGAATTGTCAAATTTACAATCGTGTAGGACCAACCTATGAGAAGGTCATGAAGGTTGCAAAAGATTCCTCCTCTCATCACATTGGAACCTCCACCTCCACCTCAAACGCGGAGATTGGACACAGAAGGATCATTTGAACCGATAGGACTAAGTGAAGTTCCGGGTGAACCAGCACTTAGGGCTAACCGCTCTGATTTTAATACAGTTGAGATAGAATACTTGCAGGTTGACAAGTTTGCAAGGAATTTTAATACACCCTTGACTAACTTAAATGATCCTGTGATCGTCCAGGTTAGGCCTTTTGATTCACCTGTTTTAGGTGTCCTTGTGGGAAGGATACTATCTTCTGCGGGAGAAAGTTCTTTTTTTTTTCACCTCATCCATTCCGGCAGAAGGGTTACTACCTCCCCTAGTAAGTTCCCCTAGATATAGCATACCTACTAGACCCTTAAATCCACCGAGTCGGGTGGTTCAACCATCGGTTCCCACAAGCCTAACAGGTGCTTTTGGTGGCATGGTTACTAGGATTCCTAACACACCTAACATTCCTTCCTCCTTCACAAACACTACCCAGAGCAGTCCGGTAGCATCCTCGGCTTTCGTCCAAGGATTTCCTTGGAATGGGGGGCATATTCCCCCATCCACTCCATACGTAGGCCCATCACCTTCTTATGTAGGAGTGGCATTTAGTGCTTTATTTTGGCGACGTTTTATTTTGTTGTGGGATCCTTAGTCTTTCTGTGGCTGCTTAGTGCACTATCCGCCCGACGTCTAGTGTTTTTTCTGCTGATAGGGTTTTCCTGCCAATTTGGTGTGCTTTTACCATATTTCATGGGTTATGGAGGGTTTTGGTTTTGGATCAATTTGGGGATTTAGCGATGAAAACACAGTACAGGATCTCACTTTTGATGTTTAGTCTTATGGATAGTGTGGTTCATGTTTTATTGAAAAGATAGATGATATTCAATGCAGTCTGGATTAATGATGAGTTTTTCTATTCGGGTTGTGTTTTTAATTACAGACGGACTTAGAGGATTTTCAGACCCAGCTTGCAGGATTTTCTTTGCCTTATCATGCTTTCCTTTCATGCATTAATACTGTGTATACTTTATTTTACAAAATGCATATGGAGGAGGTAAATAGACTGATACAATTTTTCGTTATGTTTATGACAAGGTGATTGCTCTTGCAAAGAAGACATATCTAAAAGACAAAGTAGAAGAGAGTTGGCTGAAGAATGGGACAGGATAAAAGAATAAGAAGGTGAAGGTATGAGATCAATAGGGTCTCAAAAATACCAATGGATTACTAAGCAGAATCGATAGCAACAGAGGCCCAGGCTTGGAAAAAGTTCATTAGTTACCAAGCTGGTCCCTCTTTATAAAGTGCTCTTAAATTTTAATTTAAAATGTAACATATTCTATAAATGATGAGCACTTACTAAAATACAAAATTTTGGGATTGAATGGTTTTGGGAGCCCAATGGTCATCAAGGGGCAGCCCAAAGGTCATCAAGGGGCATCCCAAAGGTCATTGAGGGGCAGCTCAAAGGTTTTGCTTTTTGTATAAATATAGGAGAGATTAGATAGAGCAAGGAATTTTTCCCAGATAGATTTGTGAGAGTATGCTGTAAGAAGAACTATTTCCTTTTGCAATAAATAATTACAAGTTTCATGATGGAGAAGCTGGGTGGAATGTTTCAAATGTTGTGCTATGGATCAGTTGAATGTGAACTATTTCATTTTAAGCTATATGTCCATTAACTGTGAGATCGTTCAAACTCTTTGAGCCTATGTTCATGTTATGAATGCACTCTAGTTTATTCTGTGAAATTTTCACTGTGAGTAATGAAGGTTTTCATAAACAATAAGTTATCTTGTTTTTCATATATCTATTAGTGTTCATGTGTTCTGAAATAAGTAACAACTATCTATGATTTTTCTTAATGCATGTGAAGAAATAAATTACTCATTGATAAATGATAATTTTTCTCCCTACGGATAGGTTAGATAGTTAGTTTTAGTTTCTTGCTATGTGTGATTTAGATGCGAGAGAGTTAAGACAAGAGGTAAGACCCTGCGCATCACATTGTGACACTCCTCATTGTCTCTATCAATCTGCATTTTTAGATAGGCACTTGCACATCATACTTAAATTCAAAAAACTAAAAATATACACTGTGGACCAGGCCATAACTTGTAAAACCTTTTTTTTTGTTTCTTGACCTACGGTAGCCAGACCGTAAACCGGACGGATTCCCCATACCAAACAGTAGCGGGCTAGTTGGGAACATTTACTGGGGAGAATCCCTAACTGTTGTTACTTGCGATTTTCCAGGCCTCAACATAGCTAGAGAATTCGGCCCCACTAAGTAGGAGATCAAGTAAACAGAAGAATATAAATAGGAGGCACCTTCCTTCATCTGTACTCACTCACTCAATATGTTCTATTATTTACAATAATATTGGGAATACCATGTAATTTCTAAATTGTTTCCATGAATACATCAACTACTGTACTTGATTTAAAATGATGAGAACTCAAAGAATAAATGGGAATACTTTGTGAATCGATCCACTATTACCACGATGAATTTCTTTTCTTCTAACTTTGGTAGACATGTGATAAAATCTTGTTATCTCCCAAACAATTTTATTTTCAGTAGATCAAGCTCAAACAATTTATTTTTTTTAGGAAGTGAATATTTCAAGGTTTATTATAGATCTTTTGATGATTAACAAATTTGGAATGCATGGTGTGTTGTTTGTTCAAAATCTTGAAAGTTTTATCTTTTAGTGGCTTAGGCGAAGGTTCCAGCGGTTCATTAGCCACCAAACAACCATCTTTCGATAGCTAACAGTTTCAGCCTAGGACCATGTTAACCAACAAAAGCATGTTGATCACATTTTTTGAAAAGGGACTTTCGATAGCTTACGAAAACTTTCAAATAGTTCATTAGCCACCGAAAGTCCTACCTTTCGGTAGCTAAATGATTAGATCTGAAAAGGAATTAAACCACCGAAAGCTCGTTGAACATGTATTTTGTAAATAATGCTTTCAGTGGCTTGGGTGGATGTGGCAGTGGTTCATTAGCAACCAAAAGCAGATCTTTCGGTAGCTAGCAAATTAAACCCTAGATTCTCTTAACCACTGAAAAGGATGAAAAGTGAAAACAATTACCTGTCCATCAAATCAAGCTCATCAGCATGAGGAAGGTCATGATTTAGCATGATTAAGCACTGAAAGGATGGGGAAACTGCAGTAAGAAATGAGTTTATTACTAAAGAGGTCATTATTGATCTGACCTGACTGATGGAAATCAAAACCCTAATCTTCCCTCCATCTGTCCCATGACTGCAGTAAGCCTCCACGAAACACCAAGTTTAAATTAAAGATGATTAATAGGTTGGCTACCTCGTTTACATCACTAGAATCTACCATCATATCACTCAAGTACCAACAAAGTGGTTAACCCCTCAAAATCAACACCATATCCTCAGTACACTTCTCATTTTGTGCATGCATATTTACTGCTCAAGGCCATGCGTAAAACCAACGTGCTAATTGCCTTCACAGAGTTCAAATTTTTGTTTTGTAGGTACTAAGGATCACAGTTCAAAGATAAAGAAAGGAGGACCTGCCCTCAGAGAGGAACTAGGAGACATCAGCTATCTCAACTCACATCCAGAAGTTTGCCAATTCTTCAAGGATGCAGGCTGTTACAGATTTTGTGAGAATATTCAAGATTCACACCAGCAAGTTGCAGAAGCATTTTCCATTTCTTTTGATGGCTCCAACGCACTGATAGGAAATGAGGTGTTCCTATTAGATGAAACCCTAATTGCAGTGTTGGAGACATCTACCATCATACACACTCTTTCGGTCAAATTGGCCTAGTTAAACCACTATCCTAAGTTTAATTGACATTAGTGGAGCATTAATTTCCATCATCCCAGTCATACCCACGCCTACCTATAGTCAAGGAGGCTAACTGGAGCACTCCAGAGGTGATCTGTGTGACATTAATGCACCTAATTGCTAACTGGTGGTTACTTTCAGTTCAACCAATCAGTTACAGTCAGTTAAGGCGCCTCCATTCATTAAATATATTATTTAATGATTATTTTAATGATTATTTATTATTATTTAATGAACTGGAGTGAACAAGGCGCCTCCACCAACTTTTGATGGTCAGTTCAACTTTAGTTAACCTCATCAGGGTTTATTGGAGTCATTCAATACTACCACTTGATGATTGGTTGCTATGACATGTGTTTGATCTCCTTCAGTTGATTTTAAGTCATTTATTGCACTCCAACTTCAATTAAGGGTTTGGTGAGTCAATTAGGTTTTTGGTCAAGTGGTTAACAGAGTGAGATTGCATGGCAAAGAGTCAGTTAAGCTAGACTCACTCATTGAATTCGATTTGTCCCTTAGGTATTCGATTTTTTTCATGGAGTTAAGCCATTGCTTTGCATGGGAATTGTAACCCTTTATTGTTTATTAAATATACAGAGAGGACACCAATTCTGGTTTCAATTATTGCTAATTCATGAGTATTTGTTAATTATTCCTTGATGATTTTGATTCCTAGTTCCTAGATCATGTGCAAGAATTAATATGGTATCAGAGCTAGGAATCAAAATCATCAAGAATTAATATGGTATCAGAGCTTATGGCAGGACGAAGAACAAAACTCTCAAGAACAAGTTTTTGATAGATTTCTCCATGAGAAGTGAGCAATAGATCAAAATTCCAGCACTGCACCAGAAGCCAAGGATTACCACTCAATATCCCAAGTAAAGAACTTGTTGATCAAGCTTGCTTGATTGACTATGCTGGGTGTGATGAAAGCCTAGAATGTGTAGGATTTTCGACCTTATTTTGTCTTTTCTGTTTTGATTTTCAGGTTTCTATAGGTGAAGCATTCGTTACAGCATATCCAAATGGCCTCCTTAGTACCTCTGTTGACTCCATACAATTTACACACATGGAAACTCAAAATGGAGCATCAACTATATTCCAAAGGACTCTTTAGAGTCGCCATGGACACTGAAGTTGAGCCTGGATCCGTCGTAGAAAAATCAATATTCTTGAACAAGAAGGATGAAGCCTTCGGTTTCTTGTGCCTCTCTATTTCTAATGACCTTCTCTTCCATCTTACGGATCTGAATACACCGAAACAAATATGGGAAAAATTGGAATCTCTTTATGGGTAGCATGATGACATGAGAGTTTATCAACTTGAAAATGAACTCATGTCTCTCCAACCTTCTAATTTCAAGACTTTGAATGATTTTTTTACAAAGTTCAAGCATACTGTTTTTCTCTTGAAGCAATGCAAAGTGGAGAAGGAAGATGATCAGCTCATCCTAGCCATCGTCTCCAAAATCAGGGCTGATTATTCAATTTTTGTTTCTGCATTCCATGCGGGGAAGCTCACAACTCCCGGATGGAAGATGCCTACACTCGATGCCTTCATTGAGTCCCTAACTAGTGAACATGACAAGCTTGTCCAGATGGGGATCATCCGATATTCCCGTGACCAAGAACTCCATGTCATGGGGCGCAAAGATGTGAAGGGTAAAGGAAAGCAGCAGAAAAATTAGAAAACTAAATTTGATACTCCAAAGCCTAGACTTGAAAATCAGCAGCATGATGAATCTTCCGGTTCAAGGAAGAACAAAGGAAAAGGGCACAATGGGAAAGAAAAAGTCAGGTGTTCTTACTGCAGGAAGGGTTTTCACACTAAACATGCTTGCATGAAGAAAAATATTGATGAAGCAACCTCTCTCCTTGAGAGGAATCACATCAATCTTCCGGAGAGCTTTCGGAGGAGAGATCACCAAGACCGGGAACCACAGCATGAGAAAGGTCATGCCCTCATGGCAAGCACTTCAAAGTCAAAATCACTGCTGATTGACAGTGGAGCTTCAAATCACATGATGGCTGAAAAAGACTCCTTTTCATCCTTGGATACCAGCAAATCCATTCCCATCCACTTGGAATATGACTCCACCATCATTACCAAAGGACAAGGTACTGTAGATCTAGAAAATGGTTTTTTTTCTAATGTTTTGTATGTACCATCTCTAGCAGAAAATATCCTTAGTGTCTATCAAATGACACATACATGAATTCCTAAGAGGGTCTCTTTCATCCCAAATGATGTGGATATAATAGAAATTGCATCCGGGAAACTCATTGCAAAAGGCCATGCAAATCATCACGCAAAATCCTATGAGTTCTCTCACTTTGTTGCGAATGCAAAGCCCACCACTTTGCTAACTCATGGAAATGAGGTTAGTAGGCTATGGCATGAAAGGTTTGGCCATATTAATTTCAAATATTTGCAGAAATTACAGAAAAATTCCATGGTTGAAGGCCTCCCAGTCATCAAGACAACCATGGGAGTCTGCAAGGGCTGTGTGATTGGAAAGCACCCTGAGCACAAATTCGATCGGGGGAAGGCAAACCGAGCTACAAGCATATTGGGGATGATACATTCTGATATCAGTGGTCCAATTCTTGTCACATCCATGAATGGATCAAGGTACCTCCTTACCTTTATTGATGATTTTTCAAGATATACATGGGTTTTCTTTCTCAAAAAGAAATCAGAGGTATGTGAAAAATTTTCTGAATTGAAGGCTTTGATCGAAAATGCCTCTGGGATTAAGATCAAGATATTGAGATTTGATAATGGATGGGAGTATGTCAGTAATGATTTGCTGTCCATATGCTCCCAAATTGATATTCAGGTCCAACACTCAATTCCCTACACTCCCCAGCAGAACGGAGTAGCGGAAAGGAAGAATCGGTCCCTCAAAGAGATGACCACTTGTATGTTGGAGTCAAAGAAGCTTGCTGCAAATTTGTGGGATGAAGCCATGCATGCTGCAGCATACATTCAGAACAGGGTGCCACATTCATCAGTGAAAGGTAATACTCCTTTTGAAGCATACTTTGGACACAATCCAGATGTGTCTAACCTACGGGTGTTTGGGTCCACTGCATGGGCCTGGATTCTGCTTGATAAAAGAAGGGCTTTGCAACCGCAGAGCATAGAATGTATGTTTATTGGATATCCTGATGAATATAAAGGATTCAAGTTTCTATATATCAATACCAAATATATCATCATCGAGAGAAGTTTCAAGTTCGATGAGCCTCTTCAGAAGGTGGAACTAGTGGAGGAGAAAACTGCTGAAATTCCTTCCTATTCCACTGAATATTTTGATGATGAAATTGGGGATGGTGACCCTGATTTGGATCCTCTGATTTCTGATCTTAGTGTGCCACAAACATCAGATATGGAATCATAACCTGATGTGCAAAATCATCTTCCTACCTGGGCTCGACAGACACTCTCCTCCGCAGGAGACAACATTGGAAATCCAGATGATCCAAGGAGAACCCGGTCTGATTTCCAAAGAGAAGGTATTGCACTCTCTTGTTCTGATATTTTTCTGTCTGAAACTTGCTATTTGATGATTAGTTCAGATCCAAAATCCTACTACCATGCTCGGAAGGATCCGAGATGGCAAGTTTCCATGGATGAAGAGATGAATTCTCTTCAGAAAAACACTACTTGGGAGCTAGTTCCTCTTCCTCCGGGAAGAAAATTGGTTCAATGCAAGTGGGTGTTTCGGAAAAATGTTGCTGCTGATGGAAGAACCTAAAAATATAAGGCAAGGATGGTAGCAAAATTTTTCTCTCAGGTCCAAGGAGTGGACTACCATGAGACCTTTGCACCGGTTTCAAAAATGGACTCCATCCACCTTGTTTTGGCTATTTCCGCATCCAAGCACTGGGAGGTGCATCACATGGATGTTAAGTCAGCCTTTATGCATGGATATCTTCATGAGGAGATATACATGAAGAATCCTGAGGGATACATCACTGATCCATCTTTGGTTTGCAAGCTAAAAAAGTCACTATATGGGTTAAAACAGGCCCCAACAGAGTGGTATTCCAAGATGGATGCCTTCCTTCTCTCGCAAAAATTTCAGAGATGTAGATCATATCCAAATGTGTATTTACAGCAGCATGATGGTAATATTATTATTATTATTGTTTTATATGTTGATGACTTACTGATCACAGGTAGCACAATTGCCTCCATTTCAGCCATCAAAACTGCTCTCCACAATGCCTTTGAAATGAGTGATTTGGGGATTCTAAAACAATTTTTGGGGCTCGAAATTGAGCAAAATTCTGATGGGATTATGGTCACTCAGTAAAAATACATTTCATACCTGTTAGTACAGTTTAACATGGCTGAATGTAGACCTGCACCATTCCCTTTCCTTTCAGGGATCAGCCTTGAAGAAGGAAAAAACACACCTTCCATGGACTGCACTATCTATAGACAGCTGATTGGTAGCTTGTTGTACTTGACACATTCTAAGCCTGATATTTGTTATGCCATGAATGCTGTATCAATATACATGCAGCAGCCTCATGATATTCATTGGAAGGTAGCCAAGAGGATCCTCCAGTACATTCAGGGAACCAGGACCTACGGCATTCACTATGCTGCAGACTCCGAGCTAGAGCTGGTTGGATACACAGATTCTTATTGGACGGGTGATTCTATTGATAGGAATTCAACTTACGGATATGTATTCATGTTTGGTGGTGGACCTATTTTCTGTTCAAGCAAAAAGAAGGCTGCCATAGCACTATCTTCAGCAGAGGCCGAGTATCAAGGAGAGGTGAATGCTTGCATCCAAGAAGTTTGGTTGCAAGGCATTCTTTCAGAGTTTGATCTTGGTAGTACTTTGTCCACTGTCCTCTTTTGTGACAACCAAAGTGCTATTAAGATATCCACATATCCATTTACCAAGCAGAGGACCAAGCATGTAGAGATTCACATGCACTACATCAGGGAGCTAGTGCATGACAGGACCATCATTCTGCAATACTGCCTGACTGATGAGCATATTGCAAACATCTTCACCAAGAGATTTTCAAAAAATAAGTTCACTTACCTCCGTTCACTGTTGGGGGTGAGTTCATCAGGGTGATCCAGACTACTTTCAGTGTTCAGCTTGAGGGGGGTTTTCTTTTCCCACTGGGTTTTCCCTCTTTTCCTCACTTAGTTTTTTTTGAGTATTGTTTCAGTTGCTTTATTGTATAGGGTAACCTATGGCCTTTGTTTCCAGGGCCCTATAATTTTATGCATCTATGTTTTCTAACTCTTCCTGAGTATAGCTTAAGGGGGGGTGTTGGAGACATTTACCTTCATACTCACTCCTTCGGTCAAATTGGCCTAGTTAAACCACTATCCTAAGTTTAATTGACATCAGTGGAGCATTAATTACCATCATCCCAGTCACTCCCACGCCTACCTATAGTCAAGGAGGATAAATTAGCCTTTCCTACAGTCAAAGAGGCTAACTGCAGCACTCCAGGGGTGATCTGTGTGACATTCATGCACCTAATTGCTAACTGGGGGTTACTTTCAGTTCAACCAATTACTTACAGTCAGTTAAGGCGCCTCCATTCATTAAATATATTATTTAATGATTATTTATTATTATTTTAATGAACTTGAGTTAACAAGGTGCCTTCACCAAATTCTGATGGTCAATTCAGCTTCAGTTAACCTCATCAAGGTTTATTGAGTCATGCAGTACTAGCACTTGATGATTGGATTGCTATGACATGTGTTTGATCTCCTTCAGTTGAGATTCAGTCATTTATTGCACTCCAACTTCAGTTAGGGTTTGGTGAGTCAATTAGGGTTTTGGTCAAGTGGTTAATTGAGTGAGATTGCATGGCAAAGAGTCAGTTAAGCTAGACTCATTCACTGAATTCAAATTGTCCCTTACGTATTCGAATTCTTCATGGAGTTATGTTATTGCTATGCATGGATATTGTAATCCTTTATTTTTTATATAATATACAGGGAGGAAACCTATTTGGATTCCAGTTATTTCCAATTCATGAGTATTTGTTAATAATTCTTTGATAATTTTGATTATTTTGATGATTTTTATTGTTTATTAATATACAGAGAGGAAACCAATTCTGGTTTCAATTATTGCTAATTCATGAGTATTTGTTAATTATTCCTTGATGATTTTGATTCCTAGTTCCTAGATCATGTGCCAGAATTAATATGCAAAGGTGACAGAACTCCCAAGAACTCGGGAGAAGTAGTTTAAACCCACCATTACTAAAAATGTGGAGTTTAGATCATATTTAAAACCTGAACACATAAATGTAATAAGGAATAAAAGTGTTCCATCCACATGGCTAGAAGAGAGATGGCAGCAATTACTGAAAGCAATTTTGGTGTATATAACCTGTGAAGGAAGATACAATAGGGAAATGATATATCACTTCAAACTTATGAACAATTTCATAGGAAGAATCCCTTTAAATATACCTTTCTACCTCCACAAGAGCTTAACAAAAATGGCACACCAGTTGAAGGCTCATCCCACCATGGGGACTTCAGTTAGTGAACCTCTCACATAGCACATGCGATCATGGGATATTAAAGAATACCCTTAGTTTCGAGACATATTGACCCAAACACTTTTTGTTGAAACCCCCTCCCAATACTTAAAACCTCCTCGCCACCCCTTTTTACACCTCAATCCTTATAAACCACCTACCTACCCCCACCTTAAACCCCTCATCCCCCAATACTTGCAATATATTGGTTCAATTTTTTATAATTTTAAAACCCACAATATGAACTAACGTGATAGGATATTGGACAACAAGTGAAGACCCCGTGCATCCCACTAAAATTGCAGGAAGGTTGTCTAACCATGGCCTCATACAAATCATTTTCCAAGAATTGTTGCAGAGGAGAAACATAGCATGGACACATTTTTTGTTCTGGAATGAGTTTGAAACAGGCCTACAGCTAGAAGAGAAAGGAAAGTCTCCTTCGAAGAAATACACCACCCCTAGGAGTGGAAACATAAAAAGAAGGGCTATCTCGCCAGCAATAGTAGATCAGCCTTCTTCCCCTTCTAAAACCAACCAGTTTAAAGAAACCTAGACTTAAATGAAAAGGGATAGAAGGTCCCAGCACATAGTGAAAACATTGTGAACTTACCCTACTCAAACTCAAAAGAAGAAAAGGAGGAAGAGGTTGACCTAACAGAGCAGTTGACAACAGAACAAGAAGAGTTTCCTTCACCAACACCAAGGGAAGGGAAGGATGAACAAACACCAGATACCTCCTCAAGAAAACCTACGTATCAGAGAGCAAAGCAGCTACTAGAGCAAATACATGAAATAGAGGTTTTTGACAGGGAGATAAAAAGAAACAATGCAAGGTGGACCAAGAGAAATAAGGAATTACATAATTCTGTTATGGAGATGAGAGGAATGTATGTCCTATTGAAGAGAAGAAATTTGAGGCTGACGAAGGAAAACACCAATTTGTACAGGATAATCAGGCTTCCAAGGCTACAGGTGAATATTTCCAAATGAAACCCTAGGTCTCAAACACACTTTGCACTAGAAGCCCTAGCTGAGGAAGCAATGAGTCTTCAGAATCAAGAGGCAGCCTAGGATGCTACTGATTTTCCAAACATTGGGCAAGCTGAAGAAGTGCGAGAAGATCAACAACAAAGTTGAAAAGGATGAATTGGGAGGTTGATTACATTTTTTGCAAAAAGGGGCTTTCGATGGCTTAGGCGGACGCAGAAGCGGTTCATTATCCACCGAAAGCATAGCTTTCGGCAGCTAACAGACTCGAGATTTTGATTCCTTAACCACCGAAAGAGAAAATAGGTGTAGAAATATATTTTGGCACAAAAGACCAGTTTGGGAAAATACAACTATCTCAGGGATGAAGTGTAAAGCTGAAAGTTGCTGAAGAACACCATCAGAGAAGGTCTATTCCAGTTTTGAGGATACATCAAGGAGGAAAGGGTTAGAAACCATACCTGTTTTAACCAATAGTGGCTTATCTATGAAATGACAGGTTACATATTTCCCCCAGTACTCACTATAGTCATCAAAAGGTTCAATAAATGAACTAGTGTTAGAGTTAGATATACTAGTAGTAAAATTACGGTTTCTGACCTAATTTTGCAAAAACATTTGCTTTTAGCTATTTTTAGTAAAAACAGATCCAACTTTTCATGATTAGAATATTTTTGTAAAGGATATAAACCCTAAGACTTATTTTATAGAAAATGTTCGACTTCAGGGACCTGTAGACCATTATTATTGTCAAGCTTCTCATATTATTCATGACCTAATATAAGCTCTTTTTCTATCATATGTTTAGCTTCCACATCTTATCTATCGTTTGCTTGTGCCTGGATGTGTGATTCATTTTTATTCATGTTATTCAATGTCGGATAGTTGTCATCCTATATGTATTTTGATGAGTTGAATTGCAAGTACCTTCCTTGTTATGATTATCCATTTATATGTAAATGTTTTATATATAAATATGCCAGCATAGTAAGTTCTCCATCTTTTCACCATATTAGCAAACCTCTGAATAGTGGTAGTTAGAAACCTTATCTTTTATTGAGTTTTGTACATGTCTTGAGATTGTGAGTTCTTGTGGGTCATCTAACTTGATCCAGTTAGGAAAAGCCATAAAAACATTTAAGTTACCAGGCATCCTCAAGCTGCAACCTAGAGGAGTTTCCTAGAGTAATAACAAATCTATTGAGAAATTTTCCCAACGCTATCTTGGTATGGATGGTGCCTATAGAGGACATGTTTTTTTATTTCCTCTCTTTTGTTTTGTTGGGAAAACAAACATTTTTCCATAAACTTTTGACATCAATTTTAACACCTTCCTAGAAAAAAATATTCTTGATCATAAGGTAAGTTTTCAATAAACCTAAATGTCCTCCTATAGGGGGAGCGTGCAATTCCAAAATGACCTTTTTATTTGAGTTAACTATTCTTATATAAATATAGGAAATCTTATTACCATAGTAAATAATTATTCCACAAAAAATTATCTTCTAACCTAGGGTCCTCATCATAGTTGTTGAAATATATTGCATGCTTCTTGATTATATCTTTTATTTGTATGAAAATATATTGCATGCCTTGTTGAATTCTCATATTTTATATGCATGGCCTTATCTTTACATGTGAATTATCCACATTAGATGTCATTTCCCCTCTTAATCTTCTCTTAATACAATTAAGTAATGTTGTAATTACATCATGACTCTTAGTCATGGTTTAGAAAGTTTGGGTTAAATTTCTAAGTCTAAGGAAATAATATAAATCCAACTACTTGGTAAGTTCTCTTATCTGACTATCTCTTCCCCGCTTGTGGAATCATATCCCCCCAAATTTTCTTTGTCCTTTTTCATCTGCAATTTTCAAGTATTTTATAGTAATATCAAAATATTCATATTTACAATGATCTGGTTTTCCTAGACCATTTGTTTCCATCTTCTATCCTTTTGTGATCAATATATACATTGTTACATCACATGATAAAAAAATACGGGGTTATTATTCCCCTCCCCCTTAATTTATGAACCAACTTCGATGCATATCATAATTATGTGCATTTAAAAAAATTCCATCAAAATTTCAAAATAGCTACAAGTATGCCTCTTGCATTACAACATTTAGCTCCCAAGTTGCTTCTCCATGGTTGTAGTGACTCCATTATACCTTTAACTACTTGATAGCATTGTTCCTCAACAATGTGACTTTCCAATCGAGGATATGCAATGGTTGCACCAAAATATGTCCTTTTGGTTCCACCTAAATCAAATCCCAATCAATAATATGGTCAGCATCAAATACAAGGCTTTTTCAATAATGACACATGAAATACATTATGTAATTTTATGCAAGAATGAAATGCAATATATCCTAGCTAATATCTTAAATGACCCACAGAATCTCGCCACTGGCTTAAGACAAATCTTTAGCTTCAAGAAATTTTATTTGGCCTAAATTTAAAATACACATGATCTCGTACTTTAATTTTGTTTTATATTATTCCTCTGTTTTCATAACTTTTCTATCTTCCCTATGAAATTTTCAAATTATGCCTAATATTAATCTTAACCTTAAGCAGCTATGGCCCAATCACTACTCTATCAACTAGATTATCCCAACTAATTTGAGTATTGCAATTTCTACCATGCAAGGCTTCAAATGGAATCATCTTTACACAAGCATGTGTTGCTTCTACAAACATTACCCCAAAAAAGATCCATTTTTTAGGGCCCCCCTTTAATTTCTTAGCTTTTGGTTCTATGTACATTTTTTCTAACCTTTGAAAATTGTTATTCATGACTTGGTTTTATTTTTGATTAAGCTAAAGGAGTTTTACCTTTTTATACCAAGTATGAAAACCGTTCTGATCCGATATGTTGGAAAAATTTTGGTCTTTTCGCCGACACAGGGGATATTTTATGTTCTTCCTTCCGATGTTTTTTAAGCCAATTTAACGATGATTTTTTTGACCCAGTGTATTAGAAAAATAATTTTTTTTCGTCGATGTAGAGAAGTGGTTTTTTTTTTTTTAATTCTGACGCTTTGCTGTCTTTTTTATGAGTTTTTTGGTCAGACGGGTCGGAAATAATTTCGTTTTTCAGCCGACACTGTGGATTCCTCTTTGAGTTTCACCCGAAGGTTTGCAACTGATTGTGTGGGGAACTTTTAGTATTCGAGCTGATAATATTGATGGAGTCTTTCCTTTGTATCAGACAGTTTTCATTGGGTTGTCTCATCCAAATACGATCGATAGTAGAAGCTATCTTTCCTTTCTGAAACTGATGCTAGCGGATCAGTTAAGTTTTCTTGTTGCTGAACATTTCCTACGATGCAAGGGTGGGAGGGTCATGCAAAGGAATCAATGGCTGATATTTGTAGAGAATTCCAATAGTTGCATTAGGATTATGGTTTTTGAGCCGCCACAGTAAGAGGTTTTTCACTTATATTGTCGACATAGTTTTGCAATGGTTTTATATAGACGCCAAACGATGTTCCTTCACACTCGTGCAGCATAAAGACTTCACCGACTGTAAGTTTTTTTCCCATGATTTCCTATACATAACCGATGGGATTCATTGTCATTTTCATGATGTGTTTGCAAGTGTTAATATTTGTTGAGGCGAGTGGAGCTTACCCATTTTAAGCGTTTGTTACGGGTTAAGGGAATTTTCATCTGGAGCTTACAGAGCTTTTGGCATCACATTTTCAACATCCTTCGATCTTTTCTTGCCAGGTATGATCTAATCCATATCACATCTCTTTGATCGGTAGAATGGTTCTTTTTTGACCTGTCATGGTTCGATAAGAAGTGCGTTTAGGTTTCATTCGCAAAGCTAGGGTTGTCGCGTTTGTTGTTGGGTTTAAAATCTTTCTCCTCGACCTCTCTATTTTTTTTAGTAATATTTTATGACCCATACGTCAATTTCTTGACCTAGCTTACTCTAGCCGTAGTTTTTCTATCTACTCCAAATATCTTCCTACCATTTCCATTCAGATATGGATTGCTCATAGCCCTATGTGCGTAATGATGAATCCATAATGGACCAAGTTCTTTGGCGGCCATTTCCTACCTAGTTCGTGTTTATATGTGGCGATGGGGGTTTGCGAAGCCTCAAACCATGAAATTCATGAGTCCTTTTGATTCTCCACCATAGTCTCCTCAGCAGAAGGTGTTGGAACTGGTGGCCAATGCCATGGCCTCACCACGTTTGTGTCGAGGTGGTTGTCCCATGGGCCATAAGTCTCATAGAAATATTATGGGTAGGTGTTAAAGGTTGTCTTGGTGATGCATGTTCTTTGTGTTTTAAAATTTTATATGACCTAGGTTCGAAATCGACATCTCAGTCAGAGCCACATGCAAACCAGTTTCTGCCGTACTATTTTTCAAGTTCGCTTAGTTTTGGTTTGGATAGTATGTGGGGTTGTACAGTGCAAAGTCATTTTTTAAGGATAAAGATGATATGGTAAATGATATACTGGTTTAGCTTGTTCTATGAAGAAATGATTTGTCAACAAAATAATAGCTTCTACAGTAGCTATTCAGCTTTGTCATGTGGTTTCTAATAGTAGGGATGCTAAGACATTTTTTGGTGTTTTTGTACAACCTCAGTCTATATCATATACCATGCCTAAGAAAGGTAAGACGAAAGATAAGGTTCCTGAAGAATATTCGGACCTGGAAATTAGTCTAGGACAAAAATAATCTACAAGGACACTAAGTCTGTTACCGGAGCTCATCCAAAATTCAAGTGGGGGAAGATATATCATATGCTCCAGAATCAGAAGGTTCCAAGCATAGGCCTATAATATTTACCCTTGTTTGGAAACATATTAAGTTCAAGGATTACAAAGGTGTCCATGCGATCAAATCTATTACCTTGCTCTGAGATGATTAGATGGATCCTCTCTAAAGAAGACGCAGGAGGTATGATCATGTATGATGTGGGGGACAAATGTTTCGCTTCTTTTACCACTACATTCATATCCAAAGCATATAGGTTTCTCATCTTAGAAGTCAATATGACAACATGTTGGATAAATAGATTGACTATTGATTATGTTGGATGCACAAGAATCATGATGGAAGAAGGAAATTCATTCCGACAAAGGGCATCTGGGGAATATGAAACCGTCGGTCTACGTATTCCGTATAAACTTGTAGTGCCGATGCTTAACAAGATTTTCGATAGGGATGATGGAATATTTTATAATATTGGTTGGATACCATTGATATACCATGTGACCATGGAAGGTACCATTTTCAACTGGTCTTATATTTTTGTAAATAGTTTGTCCTCCTGTATAACTGCAACACAGGAAGGTTTTCTCTAGCGGAATTTTGAGTTCTACATGGGATCATTTTTAATTGACTGTATACTCTACCTATGTCCATTTGAGAAGATAAAATACATTTGGAAGGAGGGAAAAACACCTATTTACTCTGCATACCAATTGTTATGGGTTGACAAATATCATATCTCATACAAGCTCATCTGTGAAGAATTCTTAATACCATTTTATCAACTGATTTTCCTTTAAGAATGTAAATGCATGTATGAGGGTGCTTGGGACACTATAATGGAATATGGAGATTATTTATTTTTTGAAGAGGAAACCTACTTGAGGATGTATGGAGGAACAAAACCCCTTCACTGCTTCTGAAAAATGCAATTGATTATATTGTGCATAAAGAAGCAGTAAGAAAACTCTTTTTGGATGGTTTTGGGAGTTATATTTTCGATATGAAGAAGGCGGTTTTTCCTCTTCTGCATTTATATCTTGGAATTTATAAATTTTCCAAAGTTAAAGATGCACCAAATTTTGTGAACGACCTTGAAATCTTCTATTTTGGTGAAAAGAGTTTTCATAGAAATGATGCTCAGGGTAAGGTGGTTGCACATTGTTCACTGGTGAAAGTAAACTTTGAGTACTCTGATCATTTCAAAAAATATGAATAAGTACATAGGAATGATTGTAATTTGAATTCCCTAAACAAGCATCTCAAGAAGAAAATCAGAGACAAAGGAGCCAAACGTAGCAGCATCAATACCTCCAAACATAAAAAATAGGACGAAGAAGTTGCACACAGAGAAAAGGAAGAAGCCACACAAAGGTTAGCATAAGGTGCAAAGAATTTATTGGCTAAAGAGGCACACAGAGAAAAGGAAGAAGAAGAATCTTCTAACAAAAATTAAGAAGGAGAAAGAATACAAAAGGAGTCAGCTTACCGAGAAAAAAAAGAAGCAGAGAGAACCCGAAAAGCTCATACAAAAAGAGTAGGAGGATATAGAGAGGGAGACTCAGGAATAGAGTTTTTCCCACAATAATACTCATAATATTCCTTCCACCTCAAGGGAAATATTAACTGGATATCACCTTCCTATCGAGGAGTTAGGTTTAGTACCATTTACTCCCTCTAAGAAGCACATTTTTGCAAGTTTGGATAACATATTTTTCGATCATAAGAAGAAAAAAATTGTTTGGAGACCCAAAAAGAAGTTGAAAACAAGTACCCAGCCTAAGGTGACCACGGTTACTGAAAGGGCTGACATACCAAACATAGACGAAGATCTAGAATAAATGGCCTCGCTCAATGTTGCATTTGCACAATCAAGTGCTTATAATGTTAGCAAACTGAAAGGATTCATGGACCAATACAAAGAATAGATAGAAGAAATTAAAGAGACCCTAATAAAGGAACAGGGAGAAGGATGAGAGGTGAAAAGGAAGAATGAAGCTACAATTTCAGATTTAGAAAGGATTCAGCAGGGTTACTAGATCCTGGAAGAAGAAAAGGATTCCTTGGAATTGTCAAACACTATCATGGATGGAGAAAAGAATGACCTAGAAAGTAAGATTGCAGAGATTAAGTTACAAAGGTCCACAGCCAATAACCAAGCAGAAGAGTTAAAGGTTCTAGTTGCAAAAATGGAGGCACATAAAAGCTCTTTGGAGGTACTTATGAAATAAGAAAATGAATGGACAATGGATATAGCACCTCTCCGAGAGCATGCTCTATTGCTCAAAATAAAGGTATATCAAGTTTAGGTGAAACTTGTAGATGATGTCTACAAGATTAAGCAAGTAGAATCCATATTGCAAGAGATCTCGGTAATAATGACTAACTTCAAAAAAAGAGCTCAAGAAATTGCAGAAGTCATCCAGGTTCAATTGACTTGGTTGGAGTCCAATGAAGAAATTCGAGAAAATGCACCTCAAAAGAGTATAGAAAATTTGCATATCCAACATGAACTCATGGATTTCAACAGCAAGGCCACTACAAAATTGACAGACACAGTTGGTAAAACATTCAATAGATGCATGGACTTTTACAAAAGGGTGCTTACAACGCATAACAGATGCCAAACCTCTGTAGCCAAGAGACTTCAAGAATTTGCAGGACAACAAGAAAATTTGAAGTACCTTCATGATAGGATGCAAGAAGATGAGCTGAATAAACAACAGGTTAAAGGTCTCAACTAGAAAATAGTAAAAGTTCTAGTCGCACAAGCTGTAGTCAGCAATTTCTTGATGGAGTACCAACACTCCATAGAAGGTAACAGAAATAAGCTCGTAGCTGGCTGGGCATGAAGTGTCAATCAAAATATTAGAACTTATGGAATTCATGACCATAGCTGCAGATGCATCTACATGGAAGCAATTCGTGGATGGATTGGTTGGTCCCACCTAGGCTGTTTTGTTTTATTAACATGTGGAAGATTTTTATGTAATATTTTTTTTTTATTCTGATTTTCTTAGTGAGCACACTAGAGGATGAAATTTTGTAACCAAACGGTTAAGGAAGCCCAAGAGACTAGGGTATCTAAAGGGTCATTGGTAGTTTGTATAAATAGGGGTATAGTAGAGATGAAGTGGGACTTTTTTTCTGGCACACATGCTGAAACTTTTGTAAGGAGAACTATTTATGTTTATAATAAAGTGGACCAAAATTTCGCTGGAGGAAGGACTGTATGAGAATCATTATGTTTATGTGGACTGTTGAATGTGAACTACTTATGTTTTGTCTTGCTACATAATTCTAAGATCGTTGCAACCTATTGAATTATTTCTACAAGTTTATGAATTATTTCATTATTCTATTTTGAATCTTGTGCAATAAATGAGTAATATATGTTTTAAGTTCACAGAGATATCTTTGTGTTATTTTTCTACTGTATTTATGGATGAGCGATTTATTAACTACCTTTAGGATTCTGTATGTAAACAATACAACATATTACTCATATTAATATTAATCTTGCTCCCCGGGGATAGCTAGAATTAGTTTAGAATAGATTAGTTGTTCTTTGCTTTCGTAAAGTAACTGTGGGGTAGGAGCGACAATATGGAGGGAATACCTGTGCATCTCTAGTGAGGTTCTTACCCACTATTACTTGCATTTATTATAGCAACTTGCATTTCATTATAAAACATAAAATCAATAAATGATGGTTCGGGACACAACCGCCAAAATAGATTTCAATATTCCTTTAATTCTATAGTAGTCGGGCCGCTAACTGGATGGATTACCCATTCTAAATGATAAGCAATAGAATTAGGAACGATTATTGGGAAGAATCCCTACTGTAGGTACCTGGGATTTTCTAGGCATGAATAGTTTTGGTGTTAGAAGGAGGGCCTCTAGTTCATGGCTAGACGAGGAAATCCGTTTTCTCAAAATTGTTTCGTCGATGATAATTATGAAACTATTTTTACCGAGAATTTCATTCTTGAACAAAGAGTAAACATTGAAGTCGAAGTTCCAGAACATCTTTACCCTGTTCCTTTCGAAGTAATTGATGACTGCAAAATACATACAAGGTCACCTGTAAAGAATATTGGAGGGTAAAAATCCATCCATGAATTACCAAGAAGACAAGCTCACATAAGGGTCCCCACTTACACAGAATATTCGATTTTTGTGGGAAATTTGGAAGAGCTAGTGAATTTATCCTTATAGGAAATTGTTCAACCAATCGATCAATTGGGACTAGATTCCTTAGTTTTTGGATCCCTATTATAGAGACCTATTCACTCTCCACCTCAAAATCCTCCCCAAATCATGGATGGAAATGTGAATGCAAATGTTTCTCCTATGAATCCTAATCCACCACTAGCTTGGACAGACAACACTTGATTCAACCTGGCTTTCCCTTTGCATAATTTTCCTCAGAATGCTGATACGTCACTACCTAAGTTTTATCCGAGAGGGGGCATTTATGTGGATGATCACTTGCAAAAAAATTTCTTGGATCTAGAGATTTTAGCGATAGAGAATGAAGATGTAGTGTGTATATTTTTTCCACACACTTTCAAAGCTAAAGAATCAACCTGGTATTTTGCTTTACCAAGAAATTCTATAACGAATTGGGATACTTTTGAAAGATTGTTTAAAGGCAATTTTTGTAGCCAAAGGACCACTTTCGCTCTCATGAAAAAAATATTTTCTTTAAGGATGGACAAGAAAGATAAAGTGTAGGATTTTAGTGAGAGGTTTTCTACCCATTTAAATAATTTCAGTGCTTCCATAAAACCTGCTAAGGAAACTTTAATGGAATATTATACTTCAACACTTTCCATAGACACAACAATGTTTGTTAAGAGGTTAGTAAAGCCTTATCTGGTAGAAAATTATGAAGAAGGGAAAAAAGTAGAGCATGATCTTGAAAGTATAAACAAAGACTATGTAGAGCCAGAGGCAAGGACTTTTGGGAGCAAGAAGCCTTTGTTGTTGACTAAACCAAAAGAGGAACATTCCAATGAGTTGGAAAACATGGTTAAAATGGTGTAGAAGCTATCAAACAATATTGTTTATTTGGGAAAGGATAAAGAAGCCAGTTCATCCAGGAAAAAATTGAAACCTTTTTCCAAAAATAGAGAGGAAATTAGCACATCTCATCCCCCTATATATAGTTCTTTTGTTTTAAATTTTAGTGAGGTCGGAATGGATAATTTCTATGCATTTCATAAAGAACCTCATTCTGAAAAAAATTGTCCACAATGGATTAATTCATTGACTCTGGTTATGAACCAAATATTAGACGCTCAAATAACAGAGCCTGAAGTAAAAGAAGAAAGGACAAACAAACTAGAGAAACCACCTGAAACAACAATGATATTGTGGGATTGTACACCTATATTGGGGTTATAAGAGGAGGAACCTACCGAGGAAATACAACTTTCAACAGTCAATGTCACAACAAGAAGAAAGGGAACAATAATGGATGAAATTATTTTACTGCCCAAGATTAGGAAGATTCAGGAAAATATGAAGAAAATCAATAGTAGTACCAAAACACCACCTAAGTCTGATTTGGTCTCCTTTAAAGAGAAAGTTACAGCAGTAATTAAACCTATAAATGTTCTGGAAAACCACTATCCTAAGTTTCACTATACACACTATACACACTATACACACTCTACACACTCTTTTGGTCAAATTGGCCTAGTTAAACCACTATCCTAAGTTTCAATTGACATCAGTGGAGCATTACTTGCCATCATCCAGTCACACCCACGCCTACCTATAGTCAAGGAGGCTAACTTAGCCTTCTCCTATAGTCAAGGAGGCTAACTGGAGCACTCCAGCGGTGATCTGTGTGACATTAATGCACCTAGTTGCTAACTGGTGGTTACAATCACTTCAACCAGTCAGTTATAGTCAGTTAAGGCACCTCCATTTATTAAATATATTATTTAATGATTATTTATTATTATTTAATGAACTGGAATCAACAAGGCGCCTCCACCAACTTTTGATGGTCAGTTCAGCTTCAGTTAACTTCATTAGGGTTCATTGGAGTCATGCAGGACTAGCACGTGATGGTTGGGTTTCTATGACATGTGTTTGATCTCGTTCAGTTGAGATTCAATTATTTATTGCACTCCGACTTCAGTTAGGGTTTGGTGAGTCAATTAGGGTTTTATTCAAGTGGTTAACTGAGTGAGATTGCATGGCAAAAAGTCAGTTAAGCTAGACTCACTCATTGAATTCGAATTGTCCCTTAGGTATTCGAATTCTTCATGGAGTTAAGCCATTGCTCAGCATTGGTATTGTAACCCTTTATTGTTTATTAAATATACAAAGAGGAAACCATTCTGGTTCCAGTTATTTTCCAATTCATGAGTATTTGTTAATAATTCTTTGATGATTTTGAATCCTATTTCCTAGATCATGTGCAAGAATTAATATGGTATCAGAGCATACGGCAGGACGAAGAACAATCTCTCAAGAACAATATTTTTGACAAATTTCTCCATTAAATTTGAGCAATAGCTCAAAAATATAGCCCTGCACCAGAAGCCAAGGCTTACCACTTAATACCCCAAGTAAAGAACTTGTTGATCAAGCTTGCTTGATTGACTATTCTAGGTGTGATGAAAGCCTAAATGTGCAGGCTGTCCGACCTTACGGTGCCCTTTTTGTTTTGATTCGTAGGTCTTAATAGGTACAACTTTGAATGGACTCATCAATCCCTCTTCTCACCCCATTCACAAGCTATTCGGAATGGAAGTTGAAGATGATTGCATCTCTGAAGAGACGAGGTCTCTATGAGGTGTCTATTGGACTTGGAAAAGAGTATTATGAGAATGAGAATGAATGGATAAATGAATGTGATAGAGCTTTTGGAACAATAGGTCTAGCCCATGATGATATCTTGTACTACCCTATTGATTTTGCTGACCACCCAAAGGATCTCTGGACAAAATTGGACAGAACCTTTGGCAAGCACAATGAGGATCATAATAGTAATTTGGAGATCACGGCCAGCACCACAAGAGTTATTCAATCAAAAGTATCAGCCTCTACTCTCTCTGATCAAGTTGTTCAAGATGAAGATGAAGCAAAATCTTCTACACATTCAATTCGAATTGAAGAAAGTCTCCATGAAGTGACTCCTTCTCCTGATGCTCCGGAAGTTCATGAGATCTCTGATATCTCATCTTCTCATATTTCTGAAACAGAAGAAGACATTCGAATCTCTGATATTGAATAAAAATACTGCTGCACTTCCATGCAAACATTCACCGGTGATTTTCCTTTGAATTCTGTGATAAATTTACTAGTAATTGCTTCCGAAAGTGAAGAGAAATTTGATTTTTCTCCCTCTAATGTTGCTGCTGGTGTGCAAATATGTAAAAAATTGGATATTTTGGAAGAAATATCATATTATAAGAGTGAAACATTTGCTCCCCATGATCTAGATCTTCCAACAAATTCTTGCAGGATTGCATGCACCAAAATTCAGAATTTTGAAGAAGAAGAAAACTGTGCATCTACCGTCTCGATTGACCATAATTTTGGATCTGATATGAACCTTATTTGATCTGATATGATATTATTTGGATATGATCTGATATTTATTGGTTCAAAATTTCAGGTTCATAAACCTTCAGTGCTGCTTGTAGTTGTTCTCATCAACGGTGTGAAGAAACAAGTACCGCAAGTCTCCTACAAAACTGTCGCTGGGGATTTGATTTCATTTCACAGTTTTGGATCTGTTGTGAACTTATTTATATATGATTTACATTCTGATATGATATTATTTTGTTCATATTTTAAAATTCAAGAGATTTAAACCATGCTTGTTGCTGATCTCACCAATTTCGGTGTGAAAAATCAAGTACCGCAATTCTTCTTCAAATTTACTGATGGGGATTTGGTGTTAGTTTCCTCTTATGAGGTTGCTGATATTTTATTTTGTGAATCATTAGATATTTCAGAATATATATCAGATTATGGAACTCAAGCATTCACTCTCCATATTCCCAGGGATTCTCTACCTTTGGTCACAAGCTCATCTCCTCACAAAACTAGTAAAGAGGAAGACATTCTGCATCCGCTTGGAGACTTGCTCCCAAAAATTGGGGCTGATTTTACCACTCATGGTTTTTTGTTCAAGGCTGAAACATATCAGTTTCTTGAGTGTTCCACACATGGTTCGAATCCTCAATAACCTTTGCTCTCTCTTCAGATGATTTCAGTTGCTCTACATGGGTCCAGTTTTCACCGTGCAGCTGTTTATATTTCTGATTCAATTGAGTGCATTGTTTTTCTTCCAAAGTGGAAGATTCTTCCAGAAATATTCATTTCATTTGGATTCAGAGGTTCACATGCACAGTCTCAGGATGCTGCTGCATAGAAGAACCAATTCTTGATTTACTGCTTAGTTTGAGGGGGGGTATTTTTCCCATGAGGTTTTCCCCGTTTCCTTGGTTATATTAAGCAGTTACTTTATTGTACAGGGTGACCTATGGCCTTAGTTTCTAGGTCCCTAGCATTTTTATGCATCTATGTTTTCTAACTCTTCCCGAGTATAGCTTAAGGGGGGGTGTTGGAGACATTTACCATCATACACAATCTTTTGGTCAAATTGGCCTAGTTAAACCACTATCCTAAGTTTAAATTGACATCATTAGAGCATTAATTGCCATCATCCAATCACACCCACGCCTACCTACAGTCAAGGAGGATAACTTAGCCTTCTACTACAGTCAAGGAGGCTAACTGGAGCACTCCAGGGGTGATCTGTGTGACATTAATGCACCTAACTGCTAACTGATGGTTACAATCAGTTCAACCAGTCAGTTACAGTCAGTTAAGGTGCCTCCATTTATTAAATATATCATTTAATGATTATTTATTATTATTTAATGAACTGGAGTCAACAAGGCGCCTCCACCAACTTTTGATGGTCAGTTCAGCTTCAGTTAACCTCATCAGGGTTCATTGGAGTCATGTAGGACTAGCACTTGATGGTTGGATTGCTATGACATGTGTTTGATCTCCTTCAGTTGAGATTCAATGATTTATTGCACTCCGACTTCAGTTAGGGTTTGGTGAGTCAATTAGGGTTTTACTCAAGTGGTTAACCGAGTGATATTGCATGGCAAAGAGTCAGTTAAGCTAGACTCACTCATTGAATTCGAATTGTCCCTTAGGTATTCAAATTATTCATGGAGTTAAGCCATTGCTCAGCATTGGTATTGTAACCCTTTATTGTTTATTAAATATACAAAGAGGAAACCATTCTGGTTCCAATTATTTTCCAATTCATGAGTATTTGTTAATAATTATTTGATGATTTTGATTCCTAGTTCCTAGATCATGTGCAAGAATTAATAGATATGGCATAATAGAGGATATTAAGAAAACAAAAGAAAATATTTCTTTATTTGAAATGTGTAATTTACCTCAACAAAGAAGAAAACTCCTGGAAGCCTTTGATCCATAACCCAATAGATCCCAGGATTATATTCAATTAGATAAAGAAATAAATGAAGCTAGTAATGGGGGGAAATCTAAGTCTTGAACCTTTCCATTTCTACTATCTTTTGAGATTTTCAACCATAATGTGCATAACTATTTGGTAGAATCTGGAGCTTCCTCAAATGCTATGCCTCTCTCAGTTAGTATAAAGATAAATGGTAAACCTACACCTTCATCATGTATAATCATACAGTTGGATAGAAGAACAGTTAAGGTGGTAGGAGAGATGAATAATGTGTTGATACGATTATCTACAGATGAAAGGGTATGCCAGTTTATAGACATCATGGTGGTGGACATACCACAAGCATATGGTTTGATTCTAAGTAGGGGCTGGTTTGCGAAACTAGAAGGGTTCTTTGCAATTGAATGGTCACACTTGTGGTTTCGCTATAAGAATGGTAAAAATCATATCAAAGTGATGAGGGAACCACACATGAAGAATAATGTGGTGCAACTAGAAGGAAAAAATGAGCCTATGAATTTCTCACGTTCAGTTTTGGGTAATTATTTCATAGAGATTGAATGTGGAAACTATCAAGAAGAAGAATCCAACAGTGAGTCAGATACAAAGTGTGAGCTCCTTCAATTTTCATGGACTCATAATATTGATTGTAACATAGTTAATTTAGTTTCGGATTTAGAAAGTAACACTAGTTATGTAGAATTAGAAGATAAATTTTGGTTGTTATATTTTGATGGTTCTAAAACTAAAGAAGGATCAGGAGTTGGTTGTGTCCTGATCAATTAATAAAAGAAGAAATGTTTTCTCTCTTGTAGATTAGAGTTTGAGTGTACTAACAACACAACAAAATATAATGCTTTAATTCAGGGCTTGAAAAAGGCCATTGAATTCAATGTAAGAAATCTAAAAGTTTTTTGGAATTATGAAATAATTGTCAAACAAGCTCGAAACAAAATTCATTGTATATCACCACATTTAAAAGGCTACCAAAATGAATTTTGGGAACTTATAATGAATTTTGATGCTTTTAACATCAATTTGATTCCTAGATTACAAAATGCAATAGCTAATTTATTAGCTACTTCTGCTGCAATATTTGTGCCTACTAATAATAAATGTTCAATTGAATTGATTTTCAGGCCATCTCTGCCAGAAAATGTCACCAATTTGAGGGTTTTTGATGATGATCAGCAGATCTTGGAGTTCTTAACAAATGATGATACTTTCAAAGACTCAGTGATTGATGACGAAGAACATCAAGCTAATCTTCAAAATGGAAACTTCATACCTAAAGGGGTAAGAACATTGGAAGGGATGTTTGATTTGAATAATAAGTTCAAAAAAGATGACCAATGTCAAAACAAACAGTTCAACTATGTAGTATGATATCATCAATCTTGGGACGGAAGCTGAACCCAAGTATGTGAACTTGGAGAAATGTTGTTCACTGAGTGAGAGAAGCAAATTCATCAGTTTATTTCAGTAATATAAAGATGTTTTTTGTTGGACATAAGAGGATTTGAAGACTTATGATACCCGTATCATTTAGCATCCCATCCCTATTAAAGTAGTTGTGAAACCATTTTAGCAACCATTGAGGAATATACATCCCAAGCTAGAACCCATGAATCAAAATCAAGTAAAAAAGTTACTTGATGCAAAGATCATCTTCAGAGTTAGACACTCAGAGTGGGTGGAAAATTTGGTACTGGTGAGGAAAAATTATGGTGAAATAAGACTATGTGTAGACTTTAGGAATTTGGACCATGCATCAAATAAGGACAATTATCCAGTCCCACCAATGGAGAAAATTTTACAAATGGTTTTGGGTTCTAAATTGTTCTCCTTACTAGATGGGTTTTTAGGCTACAACCAAGTCTTGGTAGCAGAACAATATAGGTTGAAGACCACATTTTGTACAAAGTGGGGAACTTTAATTTACTGGAGAATTCCCTTCGGTGTCATTAATGCTGGAGCCACTTTCCAAAGTGAAATGGATATAGCTTTCTAGGGTTTAATTGGTGTAGAAGGAGCAAGTCGACACAAGTCAACTTGAACGAGGACCGACTTAGTCGATCAACCGACTAAGTCGATGGGCCGAATTAGTCAATCAGCTGACTAAGTCGGTCGGTCGACTAAAACTAGAAGATTAGGTCAGCTAACTAAAAGTCATGTCGGTTCACCAAACCGACATGTAGTTATTTTGAAACTGTTTGTAAATTGTATATATTAGGATGTTGAGCCAAACGAGAACCTAGTTGAGTTCTCTGCTTTGTATGAACTCATAATAATATAATCTGTTTAATCCTATCTGTCTTGTCTCTTGCCTTTGTTTATATTTATGTATGTTTTAGTCTATATTATTGGTAACCTTATGTGATATGTGAGATTACAACATTGGTTCCATTGTCGATAGTACATGTCTTAAATATATGTTCACATGTGATACCAGAGCAGGAGATTAACGACTGGTGGGAACGTAAAATTGTGAACTATTTGCAAAATTATGCATGATGAAACAGATTAACAGTCACTGACGCCAAAGCAATATTTTTCATAGAGACACATGAAAAGTTTGTCGAATCAGTGCCACAAATTTTGAAGAAACTTCTGGATGAGAAATCCAAACGCAACTAAAGAACAAGAGTTGCTGCAAAAATTTGTCGGAGTGGTTTGAGAAAATCGCTGACGACTTCTGTGAGGAACAAGCAGTCGAAGACAGAAATTTAGTGGAAACTGTCAAAGAAAATTTTTACACAGAGTTCACTGAACAGTTTTTGTGTTCCCTACTAACCTTGCTGTTCAAATTCTTGATAGAGAAAGGAGCAGGACACATTGTCGAACCGTGTCCACCACTGTGCGAATAGCCATCAAACACTAACTGGGCCGAGAAGCAGAGGAAGTGGGAATACTTCCTAAGAAAATAAGTCGAACCATCCAAGCTTTCTAAAAGCGTCGGCTAGGCTATGGGGGGGTAGCTGGTCATGTGTCGAAGATAGAGCATAGTGGATCCTAGTCGGTTAAAAATCTAGTATCAGTCACCAGTAATGAAAAGTCGACCGAAGAGGACCCTGAGAAAATAGTATTGTACGAAAGTATGTCAGACATTCAGAAAAAAGAAAGGGACGAAAGACAGCAGAGAAGGGAAGCAAGATGTGAAAGAGCTGTAAGGCTGCCGAGAGGACAAAACCCTATGGAGACTGATCGTGAAGAGAATATTCCAGAGTCGGGTCATGACCGACAAGAAGAGGGAGTAGAAGAAGAAGTGTCCCCTAAGGAGGAATAAGTGTGGATAGAGCAGCCAGAAGCTCTCCAAATAACAGCTCCCAATGAAGGAATAACTCTTTCCCCAGCAAATCCACGTACTCGGATACAGACTATTGTCGAGGACAACCTCTGACTACGAGCTGGTGACTTCACTATATGGAGCCGACTAGGTGACGAAACGTACCCTGGTCGACACCTTATTATTCGACGACCATTGGAAGGAAACAGGGTGATGTTTCAAGCGGCACCTTCCCTCCGCAGTATCCACTTGCCCTTACCGACACATGAAGGAGCACCCCCCCCCCGCCACATACAACTTTAGAAGAAATTGAACAGTCAGACCTACGAACGCCAAGTTGCAGTGGACAATCGACAACAGAAGTCAACACCAATCGACTGCAAGTCGACCAAGACTCGTCGACCAACGGGAGCACCAGTTCCGTCGACCATAATTCCACAGGAATGACTACATCAATAACCCCACCACTTTCACCACCACCCCCACCTCCACCTCCACCAACTTTTGAGAGCAGTGAAAGTGATTCAAACATGGGTCACGGATCGGCTCACATTCCTCTCTATGAGGGAGATGAAGACCCCAGACGACATTGGTTCGTCTGCAAGTCGACCTGGGAAGCAAACCAGGTTACAGATGAAGACCGACAAATGGCATAGTTCGCAGGAGCATTACAGAAAAGGGCATTGACGTGGTACATGAACTTTTCATAATGAAAACCCAGAGTGACAAAGGCCAAGATTAAAGTGCATTTCTTATCTTTCTTTAAAACCCCAGATGCTAAGCACCTGGCCACCAAAAATCTTAAAACAACATCACAAAAGCCAGGGGAGACAGTCCGCAACTACGACAAGTGATGGAAATATTTACTAAGCCAATTGGATTACATTCACTAGTACAAGTGATCAATTTTTCCATGGAAAAACGTGGCAATATCCATGGAAAAGCGTGGATATTTCCACGTCTAAGCATTTTTTTTCTGTGGAAACAATTTCGTCGCAATAGAGACGACCCCTAATTTGCGTTGCAAGAGCGACAATGTTCTATATTTTGTTAGATATATAAGCCATCGCTATATCCACGCCTGGCCGTTGCTATATCCACGCCTAGTCGTCCCTGTTTCCACGGCTAGCTGTCGCTGTATCCACGGCTGTGAAATTTAAAAAAAAATTGGCGTCGATGTATCCACGGCTATAATTGTTTTTAAAAAAATAATACAAATTCCATAAGACCAATTCCATGTGGAAGTAGGTCATAATCCTTACATAATTAGTATACCCCCCTCACATGCTTACATACATCTCGCACATCTTTATCTCATGCTTCATTACAATTTATAGCACCCTTGGGCGGTTACCATGGTTTAAACTTTAAACAACGACCCATAACCTCAACATCTAAATGTTAAGCTGGTTTGGTCAGTGGTCACATGTCACTAATATATAAAGTGACCCTTATTCAAATATTTAAGTCTGCTAAACATTGGAGTGTAACACAAAAATAATACTCATCTTTTTCAACCATATAAATTGGTGGTCACGTGCCAGTCAATGCTTCACACATGCTGTGGGGTATGTTTTTGTTGTGCAAAGTGAGTAAAGTCCTTCAGATATCTTCCCTACCTCTTCATGTCTCCAGAATTATAAAAACTTATCTCTGACATCATTCTCCACAGAGGTTCCAAAGTATGGACATCCAAAGGTCCATAGTATTTCATCCACAGAGATTTCATCTATCTTTGACAACCAACACCAACCAAATTTGTCATCCAATTGTCAAATTTCAACCAAAGGTCCATAGTATTTACACCTCGCTGGCTCTGATACTAGATGAAATGCCTAAGAGAGGTTTCTAAGACATTTAAACCGTGCACAACTTATCTTATATGGTAAAAAGAAATACTTTACTATCAGCTGCTCATGAAGTTACAGGCACTATGTCCTTCAATGATCTTTTGGTAGGCAAGCAGCAAAAATAGAACTAGAATGAGCTCAAGATGAAATCTAGATATAATTACTATATTTCTTATTCATTTTCAATAATTAATCAAAGGACATTTGCAATTTACCTCCACATGAGGTCTCATTTTCCTCTTCAACTTTGTTCTGATGCTATCTGTGTCAATATTTTGTGGAGTAGATCCTGACTCTGTGTGCAAATTCTTTGTCCCAACACGCCCATCTATATCCATTTCTTATGAACCATCATCAGTGTTGTCTGTGCAATATTAAGTAAAAAAAAAATCAATTCCAATAAACATAGTGAAAGAACAAATAAAACACGTAGCTTACAGTCAAGTTGTCTGCCGATGAAACCCATCTGGAGGGTTTGAAGTTTGTCTTGGGTTTTCTAGTTTCTGCACTAGGTTCATAGATTCATGAAATTACTATCGAATAATTCATCCATGTACACAAGCTCTCATTTAGGAAAGAAGACAACATATGGTGAAGGTATTGAATCAAGCAGATCCATATTTCTAGCTAGAAATCATTCCCATATTTGGAAATATTTTTCAGCACTTCTAAGCATGTTTTGAGTTAATTTTGGTTCCTATATCTGTAAGTTTTCAACATGAATCAATTAGATTAGGTGACAAGTCCATTCCAAGCATTTCTAGGCACATTCTAGACCTTAATCAACCTCAAAATATGTGTTATGGATATAATCTAGGAAATGGCCAGATTGAGCCTGATAAGGAGTCCCTACAGCATAAGGATATGCTGATGTATACGGATTGCCAAAAGGGTTGGTAGGAACTTGCGGCCCCATCATCTGTTGTTGTGCCATGAAAGCTTGTTGCTGCTGAGCCATAGAAGCCATCTGTACAGCTGATGAAGGAGCAATATTTTGAGAAGCATAAAAAGGGTCATGTCCTGGTTTCATCATTGGAGAAGCCTCAAAGGGATTTGGTGCCACTTAACCTGTATGGTAGCTAGATACTTGCCTTGTCATTGCATCTTCATATAAGCTATCTAATGTAAGCTTATCAAGGCCACCGGCCTGCAACTAATAAAAAGCCAAAATGAATTGATAACCCGTACAATCAAATGCAGAATACAGCCAAATACTATATATCAGGTTGATCTATATAGAAAGCTAGTATTACCAGTTTACTTTCCGCTTGCACACTAGAATTAGAGCTTGACGTGGTGACAAGAGCTAGTTCCCAACCAGTGGCTCCATTTGGAATATATCGAGCACTGTTTGAGGTTCCATTGGAAGAATTATCTGCAATTTAATACAGAACGAAAAATGTCAACAAAGACAACTATAAATACTAAATAGCAATAATTTGTGTGGTCAATATGCACCAATGATAAACATCTTACCCGTAGTAGGAACAATAGCAAGGGCCAGAGCATTCTTTTCTTTGAGTGAGGAAGGATCAGGACTAATGTCATCAAATCCCTGCCATCAGACAAGCATTCAAAAAGGTCATTTCACAGTTGGTTAAGCACTGCTTAGAGATTCCAATTAATTCACAAACCACAATATTCACATTTGACAGAAACCACAAGAATCAACATATTTCCAAGTCAAATCCTACAGTCAATGTTGTATTCCTGTATCATGTATACAATTTTCCAATATAATGAGAGTAATAATACGAATCTTTACCAAAAGATCAGTTGTCACAGTTGGCACAGATTGTACAGGTGCAGGACTTTCCTTGACCAGTTCGGGAGGTGGAGGAGGTGGTGGCAGTACATCATCCTGGGGCTCTAATTTTTTCTTGTACTCCAGAGCTAAAACCTTTGGAACAGACTCAGTTTTCTGTTCAAGAAACAACAAATATTAATTAATATTTTTTTAGAACAAAAATAATTATTAGAAAGTTAAATGGAACTTTGGAAATAACAAACAAAATGCAATTTGGGTGTCCTCAAAAAACTATATACTCTCTTAGGATAGATGTTCATACCAACTCTCTACGGACAAATGATGATCTTGGGGCATCTTTAACATACTCTTCCATTGCAGAAACGAATGATGCTAGTGGCTGTTCATCCAGTAATTTGATTCACAAGAACAAAATGTAAGTATAACACAGAACCATGCACATCTGTAATGTCCAGCAACATGCCATTACACTAAAAAGTTGCACTCAATATGAAATTATCTGCACCTGTTCAAGAGTAGGAAATTTAAATCCACGTCCAAGGTCAAGACCTTTGCAAACTTCGTAGAACTCCAATAATTTTTCTACCTACCATGCCAGGGGAACAAATAATTGCAATAATGTTATTTTATTCATCACAAGTGACACAAAATGATATTCATTCCACATTTCATAAATGATGCTAGAAAATTTGTTTCTTTAAATTTAACATGCTGGAAAAGAATAGGAATGGTAGGTGTATACAGCAAGAGAGGATGTTAACAATGATAAACACTTCAAATATGTTCAGAGGGAATGCCACTGAAGCAAATGTTTTTAAAAAATAGTAATGTAGGATCACACTCATCCTAGTGATAAAAATAGTAGAGGTATATGGCATTGTTTTCACATGGTTTGAAACTAAAGACATCAATTAGAACACTTTTGGAAACGGAAATTTCCAACTATACCTGTTTACCCTGCAAACCAGGATCAAAGTTAAAGATTCGATTTGTCTCAAATGATGGCAATTATTCTGATCTAGAAAGTAATACAATTTGGAATTTCAAAGCCTATATGGAAATCCTATGTGTGTTAGAAAATTTATGCCACTAGAATGACAAAACAAAGGATCAGCCATCCTACAACATTGGATGATTTTATTAAGGTAGTGAGAGAAATTCTAGCCTTGAAATTGTTGCATTTTTATACAAGAAATTTGACAGTGTAAGTCAAAACTAAATGATTCAGTTGCACTATGTTGACTTTTTGGAAAATTTTCATGGAAGATACATAGTGAATATCTTCAAAGGAGAGGAAAGCATTCATAGAGGATGAACCACCAAAACATTCTGGATTTAATGGACAAGCGAGCTTTCCAAATGCCTGGAAATCTTTTTAGATGAACTTCAGATTTTGCACACATTTACATCACAACGCAAATGTGTAAAGTCACTCACCATCCATGTGTAATTGAAATTTTACAGATCATGCAATATCATCTTAGATGGCATGAATGTTAAAGAATACCTGTCTTAAACTGCAAAGGCTGTGTCTAGTTATAGCTTCACATGCCATGGAGGTCAATGACATTTTAATAGAAATCTACAAATGTACCCTCAAACTTTCTATGTAACATTTTATGGTTTTAACTTTTACCTATGGCTAAAACTCGAATAAAAATGATTGATAAAATAAGGCCCAAACTAATATTTGATTGTGGCTAATCAAGAGAAAGATGGGATATAAAATTGCTTAAACAACAAATAAAAAAAAGAGAGACTTCAGAATACTATTGCATTTAAAAAAGTTAAATAATCATTCTTACCTTCACAAAAATTGCATTTAACAGATTTCCTGAAAATCATTCAAACAGAACATGTTAGAATCAATGAAAGTGCTACATGAAAAGAAAGAAAACAAAATATTCCCTTTTAGAACAGTCAAACTCAACTGAAATGAAATCATCTTATTGTCTGTTGATAACCAAAACAGGTCCAAGGGGCTGTTTTTACTATACAACGTATCAAAATGGCAATAAGGGGAGTGCAAAAGTCATCTCCTAGAAATGCAGAATAAAATCAGAAGCTAAGAGAACAAAAATGAAGGTACTAAATATCAAATACAGCCAGCTATCTGGTACAAAGTTACAAACAAAAATATCAGTAACATAAGCCATAAGAGAGGAGAATCAGTCACTATCATCATCTTATCTAGGAATGCCCGTACAACCCAACAACCTCTCTGGTAATGTCCTCCGTAGAGTGGCCTTACTGATGGGGCTCTAGGGAAACATCCACAGTGCTCTCCAGGTGTTAACACAAGGGGACAAAACATAAACAGAACATAACTGGATTTGCAAAAGTTCAAAAATTTACTAAAGCCAATACAAAACGACTCCTTTTAATCTCTCCACTTGAACTGAAACTTTCATTTCCATTTTCCTCACAATGGAAATATGCTCTCTTTTCCCCTAAGACTTTCAATAATAACCTATTGATGTTGACAGTCAAAGGTAATTTTCAAATGAATGTATAAAATAATTATTGATTAAACAGGCCATTTAAACTCTCTTCTAATTGGCACAGATAAAAAAGGATATAGATACAAATTTACAATTGAGTAAAAAATAAAATGCATAAAGTATCCACGTAGTACCAAAAATCATTCTTGGCTACATGGAATCAGTTATTTCTACATCCAGACAACAATGCTGACAAAAGGTATGATAAAAATACCAAGAATGTAAATTTCCTGATTCTCAAATCTTATGGTTGTTCTCCAATGACTCAACAGAAGTTAAATAACATTACATATTGTATATTTATATGCATAGAGTCTGGACATGGTCTTTGAAGAAAAGAAATATCACCAGAAGAAGAGAATATACCTGACCAATACCTTCTTCCCACACTGGGTACATGAACACTTTCCATTCATCTCTTCCTTACATAAAAGGAATGAATATATATCGTTAATTCTAATTCCTTTCATCGGCCTATTCGGACCTTTCCAAACTTGCTTATAACCCTTGTTTGGACAATCCTGGAGAAGTCCATCTTCAAAGGCCTTCAATACATATAGAGGAACATGAAATTCTCCCAACCAGTATTTGTTTCCACTACCTTTAGCCTCTTCAATTTTTCTACCATGTTTGACAGCATAGATCAGAATGTCTTTCTGGTTTCCAAAGTCCAACAAATACTTAGCTTCACCACCTTCATATATTTTCCCACAAACGGTGGAATTCCTGAAAGAAATGCCCTCTTTGTCCACAGCCTTACCATCATGACAATATTCTGCATATACAAGATCCTTCCATTTAATATAAGCATCAAGATACCTAATCTGCAAACGTGTCCAGCATGTAAAAAAATAAACTAATTTCATATCTTAAAGGGTTTAAGCAGTTTGCATGTACATTTCATATTTCTTGAAAGAAACTAAATAACACCAAAAAATAGATAGACCTGAACTGCAAGCTGTGACACACTCCTATCCCTTTCAACAGCTTCCCGCCAAGTATACTTCCTACTTCTTCTAAGGAAATCATAGCCTTCTACATAAAGAATTCCAGATATTTTCCTTGTTCCACCTGGATTGACACAAATTGTGGCAACATTAGACTCTTAGTGAGATAAGATAATATTATTAATTCCAAACAGAATGTATTAGTCAATGTACAGAGAAGCACACACCTTGGCATCCATCTCGCTTTGCTATTACATATGGTAATTGAAGTACCTGGGTGGAGAGCCTTCCACCTTTACACCAATAAAAATTCCTAAAAACTCTGGCATCAATTGGAGCAGTCATTGCTATGAGGGTACTATTTTTCTGAAGTCGCTTTCCATTACCTCCCCGTTTTGCAGTTGTGACAGCAACACTTGTGCCTATATGAGTAGCAGAAACTTGAGGGGACCAATCATCTACATGTTTAGTCCAACCTGCTGCTAGCGCAATGAGCCGAATGCTTTTCTCAAGCTGCAAAAAAAAAAGTCAAAAACCCAGGATGTTCATACTCTTTCTTTACATTGACAATTACAGGGCAATCTAACAACACAGTTCCCACATTCAAACAAAATGCTTAGAAATAAAACATAATATGCAAAAATATTGACAAAAGAGAAGCATATTTTTCCCCAGACAAATAGACTGCAACAAATTTTCCTTTTTGGAGATATCAGCCCAAAAATTGATTGTCTTTAGGGTATAAGAAAGCATCAATTTCTGCACTACAAGTGAAAATTCTTATCTATTTTACATATGGTACATGGACTTGTCCCTAGGGATTAGCAAACCTCGATGAAACCAATCCATCCATGGAGAACATGAGATGTCAACAGTCCCACTTGCCAGAGACTGCAACCATGTATTACTACAAGGTTTGCCGATGTAGACATGACCAGAGAAATGATTCAAGCAGAATTGAACATGCTGGATCCCGGTCACAGCAAAGCTGGACAAAACAAACCCTGTCCTCTCAGCCCAAGTGGGAAAGCAGGAAACCAAAAATGGAAACCAAATCGAGAACACGACAATGCATGCAAGCTCCATACCCTTGCTTGGAACTCTTTTCTTAGACAAAAGAAAAGCAATCGACTGCCCAAACAAGTTAACCCTTGTAATGGCCATGACAGGATAAAAGCTCCAATGCTGGTAACTCACAAAAAATATAGCAAGACCACCAAAATTCATTTTCTTCTCATAAAACTTAGAATACAAAGAAGCAAAATACCCGGAAGATACCGCAAACAAGGGCACATACTGAAGATCTGGATCAAAGTCCAGACTATTGCATGAAATATGATGGGCATTATGATTTCTCTTCCACCATCCAATACTAATCCCAGACATGCAATTTCCAGCCACCAACTGAATAATCCTATCGATTTTCTTATGACCCACATGCCCACAGTGAGCCGAATCGTGCCCAATCCATCCACTCTGAATCCACACCGCCCCCAACAAAACTGCACAGCCAGCATGAAGCCAAAACCCTTCATAAAACAACACACACACTACACACAAAGCCAGCATTGCCATCATCCATAAACCTATCAAAAAATAAACTAACAGAGGCCCCTTGAAGAGCCCAACCTTCTTCAACTCCCCCAGAAGCTTATGATAATCCTTAGAAACCTCAGAAACCTCGTAATATTCATGAATGCCAATCATAAACTGATCTAAATACTTCCACGCGGAGCCCCAATGATAGGCAACGAATGCATCCGTCACATCCTGGCCTGCCAGATTCAAAAGAGGCAGATCCCATCCAGGATGCTTGTCTAACCACTTAATAAAATCATAAACCTTCCCACTTATTGAAATCCACAGATCTCGTTCCTTATCACGTGTTTTCAGCTCTGATGTATTGATTTTACTCCATGAGAGATGCTGTTTTGGGCTCGAAAGATCATCCATGGCCGGTTATTTGAGGTCCTGACTCTGATCTGAATACCTTGAAAGATATATTTCTCAAATCAAATCGTTCACATGCTCATTCCCAGCATACAAAATTCACAAAAAAAACAAACATAACCGCGCTGAACAAAATTCACAAAAAAATCAAACATAACCGCGCTTAAACTCTTGGCCGTCATTGTATTGACGCCTTGACCATTGTAAAAAGTCAACAAAAGACGGTGTCGTCGCTATAGATACGGTCAGGCGTGGATACAACAACGTCCAAGAGTTTAGGCATGGATATAGAGACATCTAAGAGTCCAGGCGTGGATACAGCAACAGCTAGGCATGGATACAGCGACGCCTCGTTCCTGTTATATCGGATTTTACACCAAAAAGTAAGAAACGTGGAAAACCTCCGTGGAAAAATCCACGCTTTTGTACTAGTGATTATTGATGAACATCTACTAATTCAATGGTTTCTTACAGGTCTATCGCAAAAAGTACATCGACATATTAGTCTGGAGACATTCAAAATGTATGAAGATGTGCTAACAAAAGCTCTTCAAGTTGAAATGGACGAAGATATACCTGCATACCCCACAGACCACAGACTGGAACAACATCTCGAGGATGTGCAGAAGTATTTGAAGGAACTAAGCCTCAAGAATCAGGAGGTCTGGTGTACCAAATGCTTGACAGCCGGTCATTCGAAAGATAACTGTCGACAAGAATATAGCTGACAAGACATCCGCTTTGTACAAACTAAATCATTTTGCGAAATTTGCCAGGAACATGGCGATCACTCCACAAAAGATTGTCCATTTAACATGAAAAATGGAAAGGCTTCCTGGTGCACCATCTGTGAAAGCAAAAGTCACAACACCGCCGACTATCAGTTAAACCTAAAGAACCGACAGAACTATCACATGGTATACCGAACGAATGCAGTAGCGCAAAACAATGAGCAAATCAACCCAGCAAACAATCAGAATGGGAAAAGATACGACGACCGACGATATGAGTGTCGATACGACAACCGACATCAGGGTTATGGAGGAAGAGGTCGATTCCCTGGGAATCGCGACATACGAACGCGTCGACCAACCCAGTGCTTCACATGCTACAAAGAAGGCCACTGATATGTAGACTGTCCATACAAGTATAGAACTGATCTTAAATTCTGTACATACTGTGGAGTAGGCGATCACTCATTGGAGGATTGTCCTACTATGTTAGACAAAATCAATATGAAGAAAAATGTTAATGTCTTGTCTTGTGTACAAAATCATGATGTAATAACTACTAAAAATTTACATATTGTCACTCGAAAAGGCACAAAAATAGGGCCTGATAACCCTCAAATTACTAAGATCAAAGACACAAATGGTTACCCTGATCCTATGAAGGAAAAACAAACCTATCAAGAAGCCACCCACATATTTCACAACATTGCCCGAAAAGAAGACACTATTAACAGTCGACCTGACACAATACATCAATTAATCCAACTCGCTCAAACCAACAAATCCGTACCTCAGTTCATTTATTTATTGCATGAAATAAAAAGTGCCAACCTTTGAAAACAGACTAAGAACATTTGCAGCTTGAACCAAAAATCCAAAAATGACGTCGACCCACTTGTCGACCTGGAAATCGAAGGTTACCATGTCCGACAAGTAGTGCTCAACTTCGGGTCTGAAGTGAATATCATGACCCAGAATACATGGGAAAAGATGGGCAGACCTCGACTCTACGAGTCAGGCATTTACCTAAAACTCGTCGACCAAGGCCTCATTGAACCGATTGGGGTTTGGAAAAATGTCGACACGACCATCAAAGGAATCTCGACCAAGATCGATTTTGAAATTGTTGACCCAAAAGAAGGCTCTAGCTCCTTCTCAGCGCTAGTCAATCGACCTTGGGGAAGACAAATGAAAAAATCCATATCATTAGAAAAGGAACAAATCAAGTTAAAAGGAAATGGTCAAAAAGTCATTGTACCCATTCATCCGTCGCAAGGAGAACCTTGGACCGAACCGATTGATGAGGAAGTCGATGTCAGACAACTTTACCAGATCCACAACAATACAGACTATACCGAACCAAATATCTATGGAGAGCTTAACTTAGGTAACCAAGAATCAATTGGTTATAACTCAGATGCTGAACTATACGACTGGGATATTGAAAATTACGAAACACAAGCAAGAGGGTGCTGGACTATACAAAAAGTACAGAGGAAACCCACCCGACAGTGCTTCATCGTATCAATTATCCCCAAAATATTCGAAAATAAAGTCAGGGAACGCCCTACCTTACAACCAACTCGCTTAAACACTGCACAATTACCCAGGTATAAGGAGAGGGAATCCCCAGTCATGCACATCGAACAGGTATCTAAAAATATTGGAGAACATGGTCAACTACAAAGCTTAGTTGAAACGTTTACAGGTCAAGCAGCTAGATGGTGGGATACCCATCAGACAAAATTATAGACCTGGACCACTGCATCAACTTAATTTGTTGAGAGATTTGGTGGAAAGAAGTACCCAGCAAGCCCAGATCCCTATTTTTACCCAAGGAGAAAACCCAGAAGAGCATATCAAGATTTGTGAAAAGGAGTGGAGAAGACTTGGATATAAAGATGAGAGAGCCTGGCCACATTTGTTCCCTTCAACCCTAGACGAATTACCCAATAAATGGTATAAGATGGAGGAAGCTAGAGGTGAAACCTTCTTCTAGTATGAACTGAGGGAATACTTTATTAAAGACTTCAAATTCATACCTCACAATGAAAAATTGGACGAGACAGCACAACAAATCAAACAGTTTATCCAACCGACGGAAAAACATCCCTACCTAGGCCATCGACACATAAAGGATTGCAACAATATACAAACTGAGTTAAAATCACAGTTGACCCATCTACAACTAGAAAATGAACACACAGATGGAAACCCAACCTTGCTGAAACAACAAAACCTATCCACTCAATCTTGAAAGTCAAGACCACTGACAAACCAGATCTTGACAGAACGACTGCAGCCGACTTCCCTGCTACATTCTCACAGTTCACAGAAGGAAGTCGGCCAATCAATGAAGCTAAAGCACCCGAGTGGCTAGATGCCAAAGTGAAAACCAAAGAAATCGATATTTCGAACGAAGATCGACCAAAAATAGCGAAGATTGGTGACTACTGGAATGAACAACAGACCACCGAAATAGTAAACTTACTTCGAGAATTCCAGGATGTATTTGCCAGGGACTATAAAGACTTAAAGGGCTTAGTAAAAGAAATGGGAGAAATGAAAATAGATACTAAACTTTACGTCTGACCTGTCAAGAAAAGACCTTATAAACTAGCTCATAAGTACAAGGAGATAGTTAAAAAGGAAATCGACAACATGTTAGCAGCAGGGATCATTTACCCTATCTACCAGTCGGAATGGGCAAGCCCCATGGCCATACAGCCTAAGAAACATGACCCGACAAGGTTAAGAATTTGTGTTGACTTTAGGGAGCTCAACAAAGTAACATTGACAGATCCATTCCCAACCCCCTATGCTGATGAAATATTGAATGAAGTTGCAGGCCACGAATGCTACTCATTCATAGATGGATTCTCAGGATATAACCAAGTACCCATAGCAAAAGAAGATCAAAAGAAGACAACATTTGTCTGTGAATTTGGTTCCTTTGCTTATAGAGTTATGCCTTTTGGGTTAAAGAATGCACCTACAGTGTTTTCCTGAATTGTTGTCAAGACTTTCCAAGAATACATATATAAGACCATGGCAGTATACTTCGACGACTGGACAATATACTCCACCTTAAAGGATCACTACACATGGCTCCGACTCATGCTGGAGAGATGTCGACAGATTCAACTCTCCCTGAACATTAAGAAATGTATCTTTATGACTCCCATAGGAATACTCTTAGGGCATATTGTCTGTAAAGACGGTATCAAGTTCGACTTTGCAAAAATTAAAATTATCCTCGACCTGAAACCACCAATAAACCCAAAACAAGTCAGGGTATTACTCGGCCATACATGATATTATAGAAAGTTCATAAGACACTATTCAGACATGACCTACGCTCTAGAAGAACTACTAAAGGAATATCAAGAGTTTAAGTGGACAGAGGAATGCCAAATATCCTTCGACAAATTGAAAAGGAAACTAGTCGAAGCCCCCATCCTAAAATTTCCAAACTGGTCGACCAAATTTCATGTGCATATCAATGCATCATGAATAGAAATCAGAGCAATCCTGACTCAACCAGGGAATGATGGGATGGATTACCCTATAGTTTACAGTAGTCAAAAATTAAATAATGCTGAAAGGAACTATCCACCGAAATGGAAGCCCTAGGTATGGTCTTTGCCCTTCAAAAGTATTGACATTACCTTTTAGCCAACCACTTGACATTTTATACCAACCATCAAGCCTTGAAGTACCTTGTCAACAAACCACTTCATCATGGGAGAATTTGTCATTGGTTACTTCTTTTTCAAGAATTTGAGTTTGAAGTCGTGGTCCGCCCAGGAAAGCTAAATGTCGGGACCGACCACCTATCCCGCATATACACGGGGGAGGAACCGACAGGAGTCGACGAAGACTTACCGGATGCACATTTATTTCGCATAGAAGTAGTGCCAAAATAACTAGAATAAATAGCTCAGTTCTTAGAGACAGGTCAGGCACCATAATGTATGAGCACCAAGAAAAAACAAATCCTAGCTATGAAGGCTACCCCTTACAGCCTCATCAATATATTTTTATACAAAATGGGATTAGACGACATTCTCAGAAGGTGTGTACTCGAACATGAGCAAGACCAAATGATGCATGAAGCACACTATGGACCTGCAGGAGGACATTTCCAAGCAGACACAACTGCAAAGAAAATCCAATGGTCAAGATTATGGTGGCCGACAATCCACAGAGATTGCAAAATTTTGTTAGTCGATGTGACAGATGTCAACTACTTGGTCGACCTCTACCGAGCATAGAAATTCCCTTGATATCCGTAAATCCCAGTCTCACATTTGAAATCTGGGCTATAGACTTCATAGGACCATTTCCTATCCCATCCAAACGATTAGGTGCAAGATATATTATCACGGGAGTAGAATATGTCACTAAATGGGCAGAAGCTGAACCCGTCGATACATGTTCAAGTGAGGTAGCCACTAAGTTTATCTACAAAAACATCATCACTAGATTCAGATGGCCACTCACATTGATCAGCGACCAAGGATCACACTTTATCAACAAAACCATCAAAAATATGACCGACCAATTCCACATTGACCACTGACGAAGCACTGCATATCACCCACAGTCGAATGGTGCAATTGAAGCTTTCAACAAAACATTGAAAAAAGGGTTAACCAAAATATGCAGTACTAACAAGGACGACTGGGACGAGAAAATACCGACAGTCTTATGGGCATACAGGATAGCCTATAAGTGGTCGACCGACCAAACCCCCTTTCGACTAGTGTATGGATAAGAAGCAGTCGTCCCCCTACATTTCCGACAGCAGACACCTATTATTGCACAACTATTACATGTCGATGTCGAACATGCAAGAAAGGACCGACTATTTCAAATTAGCAAGCTGGAAGAACACAGACTCATGGCTATACAACACCAAGAAATTCATAAGCAACAACAGAAAGCGTGGCACGACCGCAACATCAAAAACAAAAACTTATCGGTTGGTGACCTTGCCTTACTATATAATAGTCGAGTAAAAGGAAAACCCAAGAAACTCCACACATAATGGATGGGACCTTACGTTGTCGAAGATATACATCCCAATGGTTCAGTCCGACTAAAAACATTGCAGGGCCTAGTATTTCGGAAGCTCATTAATGGAGCTCGACTCAAACGTTATAGAAAAAAAAAAAAAAAAAAAAATAATGACCTTAACCAACAACCAAAACCCATAAAAAGCTACAAAACAATCCCAAAAATAAATACACACCACACAAACACCATGACAGGAAATCCCTACTTCGACCACCGACATCATATTCATCGACCAGTCTGGTCGACCATTCTCAGCACCGACACCGGCCGACGACCTCGAAAGTCCCATCGCACATTTATGACCTCGAGCACCGAAAGCAATTCACCATTACTTCACACTCACGTATTGCAGCTGGAATGTCAAGTCCGCCATTAATACATCCATTCCCACACACAATCACACCATCGCCTATAAATATGGGACCGTCGAAGGTTCTTTCACCACACCCTTTACATACAGATCACTCGCACATTCAGTCTACTAAAAACCCATAAACCTATAGTAACCCCAACCAAAAAGACATAATGGCCCCCAAGCAGACCAGAGCAGCAACCAAGGCAAAAGAGCTATAGGCTGAGGATACATCCTTTAACCGTAGACTAAATAATATCAAAAATGCCAAAGTATAAGAGGGCCAATCGTAGAAAATCTAGGGTGAGATCCAAGAGTGGGCCTTGGTCAACAAGAAGATGACCCAAGTGGCCGAAAAAGTCCGACGGAGCACCATCTTCAACTATCCCAACGCACCCCTAATGGCCAGCTTTGGTGGGACAAAAGAAGTTTTCGTCAAATTCATCATCAGTCGATACCACAACGGTCGGTTCTACTTCGACCGACTGGTCGGCATTACCAGAGATATCATCTCCAAGCTCACTGGCCTGTCTAACCAAGGGAACCATGTACCAATCGGAATCAAGGAAGGATTGGTCCAAGAGCTTACGGGATCACCATTCGGGAAAAATTCCAAAAGGTTGATGATCAGGTAGATTGCAACTCGAACGCCATAGATTGTGGCCAAAATCATCGCCATCACACTTACCTTAGCAGGTCTAAGTAGCGACCTCAAATTGGAAATGCTGGAGGCCATCGACACAATTGGCACCGACGGTCGAGTCTACAGATGGGGAGATTATGTCACCAACATGATCAAAACCGTCTACGAACGATGCTAAGAGACGGGAGGAATCATCAAGTTCCCCTCCCTAATCCTTTGGATTTTTATGTACCACATCTATCCAGAAGGAAGTCCAGTCTTCTGGGAACTGACAAAGTTCCACATGAATAGGTTCAAACCCTTCTCCCAGAAAGGAACTCCACATGAGCTGGCAGAGGGGAAAATCTTTCTGGAAAACTGGTTCCAATAGTTAAAGCTTCGCACGACCAGATGGTGGGTGCCTCAGAACATTCGATGCAATATACCGGTGAAGTCTCACATACAGTTGGAGATCGACCATACGTCGGTCTGGTATATGCAGGGCGAAGACCCCGAGGCCAACGTCCTCGATTACTACCTGACTACCGATCAAATCTTTCGGGATTTGAATCGACAGGCGAAGACCAAAATACCAATGCCCAAGGAAGCCAAACAGGTCGAATTCTCAATAAAGGAGCCACTCACAAACCAAGACAAAGAGGAAGACTACGAGCTCAACCTCTACATAAGTACATTTGTGTCGGAGGACACCCCATTTGAGCCCACTGGTTGGGTACAAATAACCATCAAGTCTCCAACCAGAGTCGACCCACAGCTGACAGAACCATAGCCACAACAACAAGCAACCCCTCAGGCTCCAGCAAGCGTCGCCCTAACTCAGGTATCGACGAATGGAGTCAAGCATGAAAACACTGAGTATGCTTTATCAAAAGGTATCATTCAGAAATTAGCCAATGAGATAGCTTCTGCCAGAAGGAAACTTAGAGCATAAAAAGTACAACAAGGAAAAGGTAAGCGCAAGATTCTCATTGAGTCGTCTGATGATCAAGAAGAACTAGCAGCTACCGCCCTGGACATTATAGAATATGTGGCCGCTAACAAAGTACCAGTTGAAACATAGTTTCAACTCTTCTTTGAAGCAGGGGCTCCTGAAGGATGACGAAAGAAGGCAAAAACAACGACGACACCTAAAGATTTCATCGATCTTGTGTGGACTCCTCCACCTCCATCATCAACACCAGTAGTCGAGGAGCAAGAACTGGCACAAAAGTTGGTCAGCCCCCTCAACTTGTACAGAAGCAAGATACCAGAGTCGGTGAAAGAAAAGTTAGACAAGAACACTGAGCTCAAATATTTCTTTGAGATGCTGCCTGAGCTGTTTCAGTCAGCTCAAAAAATCCAAACCAAGGATCCCCTCTATACTGGCAGCAGTATTTTTGGACACCTCACGTCGATTTTCACCTGAACCGACCAAGAAGGAGACATGATCGGCCATGTCCGATCTACCATTGAACACATCAACACTGAACCCCAGGATGACTTTCTCAATCTGCCAGAAATAGATCCATTGTCTTACGTAAGTTTACAACCCACTTCTGGAAAACCCATTACCCCCGACCATTCCCCCACTCCATCACCACCACCGCCATCATCTCCACCCTCGCCATAATAATCCCCACCACCTCTTTCACCCCTTGATTTCTATCCAGATCTATCCCAACCAACTACATCTTCACAACCAGAAGCAACCATACCAACCACCCAGCCAGAAAAACCAGCGACTTCCATCACGCAAACCACAGGCACCCCCTCAACTATTGCAGGTACCAAGGAAAAAGAGACAGAAAAAAAGAAGAAGAAGAAAGAGAATCATACAAAAACTTCCAGCCTCTGAATCAGTTTAAGGGATGCAAGTTCCTTGACCGACATAGAAGTTGGCCAACTTCTCAAGACTCTGGAAAAGGAAGCAAAGACAAGGACTGCACAAAGGACTAAAGAGCTCACTGAGAAAAACACAAAACAAGTCGAGTTTCTCAGCAAGTGTAGGGCTTTAGCTCAATCTGTCATGCCAGGACCCATCGAATTCGACACACACAGACCGCTTGAAAGAGCATATCATATTTTCAAGAGCATGGTGTCGACCATCCAGGCACATCTCCAAGAGACCAAGGAAGAGAAGAAGGAAGAGACTGCCCGACTACTACTGGCACAACAAACTGCTTTCTTAGAAGCATACAAAGTGCTACAGGACCATATGGAGGATTCTGTTGTCACCGAAGAAGTCTTAAGAGACTAGCCTATGCACTATGGGCAAGTCTATCAGCAGATACGACAGGCTCATCAAGGTATTCAGGCTTTGGAGAGTAGGAAGATGATAGAGGAAGCACTCAAGCAGAAAATAGAAGAACAGATAGTGTTCGAAACCAACAAACTACAGAAGCTGGAATGAGAAGCACATCAGCAGGTGCAACAAGCTCTTCCCAACCTCGAGAAAGTCAAAGTCATCTGCCCATAGATGAAAAGACTCATCGACACAGCAAAAGAGAAGAACCAGTTCCTCGACCCCAACATGGAGAAAATCGCGCAAGTTCCCTTATCATAGAAGATGTCGGTCCTGTCAAGATTAACTACATTAACTATCAACATCCAGAAATCTTTGCAGAGCTGGACATATTTTCAGCATCACCTTGCTATCACAGCCTCAACCATTGTCTAGATTTGCATCCAGAAAAGACCAACCATTCGTCTGCACAGTCCGCCACAATAGCATTTTGGAAGGGTTCGACAAAAACATATTTTTGTACCTCCCTGTTTCTTCGGGATGAAGAAATGTTTTGTTCGTGGGGGATATGTAGAAAGAGAAAGTCGACACAAGTCAACTTGAACGAGGACTGACTTAGTCAATCAACCGACTAAGTCGATGGGCTGACTTAGTCGATCAGCCAACTAAGTCGGTCGACCAACTAAAAATAGAATATTAGGTCGGATAACTAAAATTCGTGTCGATTCACTGAACCGACAGGTAGTTATTTTGTAACTGTTTGTAAATTGTATATATTAGGCTGTTGAGCCAAACGAGAACCCATTTCAGTTCTCTGCTTTGTATGAACTGATAATAATATAATCTTTTTAATCCTATCTGTCCTGTCTCTTGCCTCTGTTTATATTTATGTATGTTTTGGTCTGTATTATTGGTAACCTTATGTGATCTGTGAGATTACAACAATTGGCCACAGTGTGGTGGTTTATCTGGATGATGTAGTAGTTTTCTCCAAGAAGATAGAAGTGCATATGTTTCATCTAAAACAAATTTTTGACCGATATAAAAAATATGGTATCTCTTTGAATCCTAAGAAATGTGTTTTCGCAATATTAGAAGGAAGGCTATCATGGTCACATCATTTCTAAAAAGGGAATCTCCATAGACCTAAAAAGGATGGAAGCTATAGAAAAAATTCCCTTAACCCACAATAAGAAAGGCATGTAATCTTTCATGGGGATTATAAATTTTGTGCGAAGGTTTGTTTCTTTGCACAGATAGTTAATCCTTTCCAACATATGGTCAAGAAAAGTGTACAGTTTAAATTTACTGACATAGAAAAGGGTGCATTTAACAATATCAAAGCTGTAATATCCCATCCACCTTCACTCAAAAGCCATGGTTTTGAAAAATATTTTATCCTATACACTTTTGCTTTTGATAACTCGCTTGCACCGATGATTACACAAAAGGAAGAATGGGAAGATGAGTATACCATATCATTCATGAGCACTAGTTTGCAAGGTGCTGAATTGAATTACCCTACTATTGATAAACATGTGTATGCATTCTTTAATGTGCTAAAAAAATTTAGGCCTTACATTCTGAAGAATAGAACCAAAGTAATTATTCCTCACCCGATAGTTAGAACCCTCTTCATACAAAAAGAATTGGGAGAAAGAAGAGGAAATTGGGTAAAAACTTTGTAAGAATATGATTTATAATTTAAACTAGCCACTATCATCAAAGGACAAGGGATTTGTATGTTAATGGTTGTAAGTAAAAATAATGAAGATGAGGACTGGGAAAATGAAGCTAAATTGCATATAATTGATATGTGTCGTATATTCATAGCTCTGGAATCTTGGCACATAGATCTCATACACTATCTCCAACAGGGGTATGTTGGCACAACCCACCAACAAAGCCTCTTCGATAGGGGTTCCCACTCTGTCAACGCATAAACAGTGTGATCTCCCTGAACACCGGCTTAGAAGGGTTTGAACCTACCCGACAACACCCATAGAGTGGATGAACTCTCACCCGATTTGTTGAGGGAGAGCTATGAGAACCAAGTTTTCAGCAGTAGGAAGGGAGGGTATGGCATCAACGACTTAACATCTTAATCAATAGATACTTCAGAGATAGTTTTATCATAATTGCGTCATTCATCACAGATCTATTGGAATAAATAGTAGATCACTAACATAGCACATTACTTCATTCATCATAGCAATAAAATTCATTCATATAACAGATACAACAAACATACATCATTGTCATTGCAGAGCATAAAAACAGGAAAGAAATAAGAAACAAGATCACTTCAGGGAAACATTGGTCATGTCATATTACTTCTACACAATAGATCCAAATCATATAGTAATTTTTCACAGTAGGGGAATGATCACAACCCAAGATTCAATGGTTGGTCGACATAGACAGAGCCAAAACTGCTCAAGAACAAAATAAAGTGATAAGGTCACACCTCAAATCATAAAAATAGGTTGATGGATTGATCTTTCTCATCAATTATACTGATCTACAATTGCAATTATAACTCTATATATAGGCTTGTGCCTTTATATTGAAGGTCCACTTCTAACTAAATTCTAACAAACTAGTGACCTATATCCACAAAATGTGCTCAATCAGTACAAAATTGCATAAACAATTCCAAAAACGGTTATTCTTTTGCCTATCGTATTGTTGTATTCCTTCTCGGTGGCATGTGAGATTGCATAGCCTCTGTGGTGCTGCGCAACTCAGTTACCCAATACCCCTGTTAACAATCCCCCAACACCGTCTTGTGGCTCATCCTCGAGCCATGTCAGGTAGATAGGGTGTACTCCATCATCTTGGTCTTGAAGTCCTCGAACTACTATGAGATCTCTAGAACCTAGAGTTGAACTTGTTCAACTATGTCCTGACAATTTATCATGTCTTGCTTTAGTGGGTGCTCCTCCCCAGCCTTTCCATCCACCATTTTCCTACCTTCTTGTACCTCCTGCAGTGCAATGACTTCTTCCACAGCCAACTGCCCGCCAATGTCCTGGAATTCATCAAGCTGGGTGTTGCATTTGCATTGAGGTTCTTGGGCTCAGGCGGCTCTCTTCTGCATGTCCTTGAACTCTGTTGGGACCGGAAGTGGCCCTTTTTGACCATACTTATCCACCTCCTTTTTCCTTATCCTACCCCATTGAGCATGCTAAACATATGTTTTTCCCTCACTCTGCTCCTCGAGTCACCAAGGTATGGTTGGTTATTGTCTTATTTTATTAATGCTTATGATTGTGGTAAATAAGGCTTTATATCTTTAAATATGCTAACATATGATGGTTTATAAAGGTATTTTGAGATATAGAGACTACCGGTATAATGAGCTAAACATACTAAGGAAAGGATATTACATTCATTGCTCAAGTTGATCACCATCCATCCTACCATTGCCCAAAGAATGCGGTCTCAATATATTCTTCCATGCAAAGATGTACAAGGATAGCTGCAACAGAATGCGACAGATTTGGAGGTCAACAGTGCGGTGTTGCTCATGTATAGTTGTGATATGAGGATATCATTATTTCTGGGTCAGTTAATAGTTTCCCTATATTTCCTACTTTCATCCAGCCATGGTTGTAGTAGTTGTTGTAATCTAGGGCACCCGAAGATCAAAGATCTTCATGGCTTCCCAATAATAGGGATAGGATGTTATGATTTACATTGTATAAATATGGGAAACTGTTCTGAGCTGGGGGTTGAACACTTAACCAATTTATTGTATTAGCTACGACTACGTATTGTGTATTTGATCTTCCTTTTTAATACAAGGAGTTACTTCAGATCTAAGGGTTTTAACATGGGTTATATCTAGCATCTATGTGTGAAGGCTGGGACCGCCTTCCCACACGGATTGCTGAGTTAAATTAGGAATTTTAATTATTCTGTTGTGTGATGTTATGCTAATTCCATTTCTTCATAGTAAGCTGTAACAATTGTGAATTTACAGTATGTTATTAATTGCATCTCTTGGAAAGTTGTAGTGGCATGGTGTGGTAGTCGACTGTATAGGTAATTATTCCTTATGCAACTATGTGGTAGCTGTAACAACTTTGTTCATCCTTAGATATTTTAATTGTTGTTTCCATAAATCCTTGTAGTTTGTTCCTTGCTTTTATGGTTGCAGAATTTCATTCCTATACTTTGAATTCATAGAATAGTTGAACTCAATTCATGTACTCTGAATTCCTAGACTAGCTGAACTCAATTCTTGTCTTTTGGATTTCTAGAATAATCAGATCAATATAGTTGGGAAAATTATTATATGATTTGGTAAACAAGACTTCATTTTCTGCAAAATTAATCCAGATGTGATTTCATGAATCTTTCAATTCTAGATCAAGAACAGTAGAATGTAATTGTGATTGTATTCTTTAGAAGGTAAACTAGATTAAGTGGATCTATGGGATGAACGTAGTTGAGCAGAGAATAGGATTGTTTATTTATAGAAACTTAGTGTTTAAGCATATACAATGCATGCTATCCTTGAAATAAAATACTTCCCTGGGTTGACAATAAATATTGAATTATTTGTATGTTAGCTGTAATTCACTTGCATATCGGGTGGCCAACATTTTGGGAGGATATGTATTAAACACTATCATAGTTGCATCCTGTAATTATTTCTATTCAGTATTCTTCAATTTTCTGTTGGAATGATTTGGGTTGCATGAATACAAGAAGGGTAAAGCGTGACCATATTACAAATCCAAAAACCCCACCAAATACTAACAGTGTAGGTGGTCGAGGTCGTGGGTGACTTCTAGAATTGGGGAGAAGCACATTCATTGACAATCTGGTTGATAGAACCAATTATTCTACCAGGGCTCACTATCAGGAAACACCTATCAAAATAATCCCTGCCAATCCTCGAGTGCCAACGTCAGGCTCTACAGTGGAGAACATGCTACTAGCTACAACACCCTCAAATACCTCTGCAGAGGAGGACAGAGTTAATACTGCAGGATCTGCTGATCGAGGTCCAATCTATCACATTAATGGAAAGGCTATGTTGTAATCTCATAGATCACATAAGGTTACAAATAATACACACTAAAACATATATATATAAAATAGAGACAAGAGCTAAGAACAAATAGGTGAATAAACAGATTATGTTATACAAAATGAGTCCATACAACACAGAGAACTAAACTGAGTTCTCATCTGTCTCAACAGCCTAATGTATATGATTACAGAATGGTTAGAAAATAACTACCTATCGGTTCGGTGAACCGACATGAGCTTTAGGTGGTCGACTTAATCTCTAACTTTAGTCGGCTGGTCGACTAAGTCAGCGCATCGACTTAGTTGGCGGATCGAATAAGTCGGCTATCCTTCAAGTCGACTTTATTGACCTTCTACATCTCCCACATGAACAAAACATTTCTTCGTCCCGAATAAACCGGGAGGTACAAAAATTCCTGGTGGTCTGAATAGTTATTGTTGTGGGCTGTGAAGTCTGATAGTCGGTCTTTTCTGTACATAGACTTCTACAATGGCTGGGGCTGTTACTGCGAGGTGATGTTCGAAATATGTCCAGCTCTGCAAAATTTTATGGATGCCAATGGTGAGTGTGGTCAAGCCTGATAAGATCGACATATTTTCTGAGATGGAGACTTCATCTATCCTCTCCATTTTGGGACCCATAAACTGATCCTTCTCCTCTGTAGTCTCGATAAGTCTTTTCATGTGTGGGAAGATGATGTCAACTTTTTCTAAGTTAGGGAGAGCTTGTTGTACCCACTGATGTGCTTCCCTTTCTAGTTTCTGCAGTTTGGTGATTTCAAGCACTATCTGTTCTTCTATTGTCATTCTGAGTGCTTCTTCGGTGGTTTTTTTGCTCTCTAATGATTGAATCCCTTTTCAAGTCTATTGAGTCTACTGATAAATTTGCCTGTAGTGATTAGGCCAGTCTCTTAGTACTTCTTCAGTGATGACAAAATCCTCCATATGATCCTGCAGTACTTTATATGCTTTAGAGAATGCAGTGTGCTGTGCAATTAGGAGTTGGGTAGTTTCATGTTTTTGTTCCTCCTTTGTTTCCTGAATGTGTGCTTGGAGGGAGTTCAATTATCTTGTTCTTATATTGTTGTTCTGAGTGCTTCTTTGGTGTATTTTCTGCTCTCTAATGCCTGAATCCCTTGTCATGTCTGTCGAGTCTACTGATAACCTTTCCCATAGTGATTAGGCCATTCTCTTAGTACTTATTCAGTGATGAAAAACTCCTCCACATGATCATGCAGTACTTTATATGCTTCAAAGAATGCAGTATGCATGTACCACACAGAGGTATGGTCTAGCTCCAACTGGATGAGGGAGTTCACTGGTAGATTTCGTTGGATGTTTTGAGGCACCCTCCATCTAGTGGTGCGGACTTTGAGCTGTTGGAACCAATTCTCCAGCAGTATTTTCCTGCACTCAAGTTTGTCTAAGGTTCCTTGCTGGGAGAATGATTTAAATCTCCACATGTCCAACTTCGACGGTTCCCGAAAGACTAGACTCCCCTCTGGAAAGATGTGGTACATTACAATCCGTAAGATGAGGGAGGGGAACTTGATGATTCCCCCTGTTTCTTGGCATCTCTCACAGATGGTATTCACCATGTCGGTGACATATTCACCCCATCTGTAGATTCATCCGTCGGTGGAAATAGTGTCGACAGCTTCTAGCATGTCTAACTTAAGGTCGCTGCCTCGACCTGCCAGTGTGAGTGTTATTGCAATGATTTTGGCCACAATCTGTGGCGTTCGGGTTGTGATTTGGATAATTATCAAGCTCTTATATTTCTTACTGGAAGGTGACCCAGTGAGCTCTTTGACCAGTCCTTCTTTGATTCCAACTGGTACAGGGTCTCCTTCATTAGAGAGACCGATCATCTTGGAGATGAAATCTCCAGATATGACATCTCCAGAGATGTTGACTGGCTCATCGAAGTAGAACCAGCTCTTGTGATACTAACTGATGATGAATTTGATAGCAGTTTCCTTTGTGCCACCAAAGCTGGCCATAAGTGGTGCATTGGCATAGCCGAATAGAGTTCTACGTTTAATTTTTCTGCTGCTTGAGTGGCCTTTTTGTCGACAAAGGCCCATTCTTGTATTTCGGTCCATCGTTTTTTCCATGAGCCTTCATGTACTTTGGAATTTTTGATGTTTTTCATCCTACGGACTAAAGGTGTATCTGTAGCCTGTATCTCCTTGGCTTTGGTTGAGGCTCTGGTTTGTTTGGGGGCAATAGTGTCGGTTTGGTGGTCGATGTCACTAAGGGGTTCTTGGCTTTTGGTCGACTGGATGCTCTGATGCTCTCTCTATATGGGTTGTGGTGAATGATCCTTCGATGATCAAGTATTTATAAGCGATGCTGTGGATGTGTGCGAAAATGGGTGTATTAATGGTGGACATGATGTTCCAGCTGGAGTACTTGAGTGTATGTTAATGGTGGATTTCTTTTAGCGCTCGATGTCATGAATGCGTGATGGGACTATCGAAGTCGTCGGTTGGTGTCAGTGATGAGAATAGTTGAGGAGAGTGGTCGGTTGATGAAAATGGTCGATGGTCATGATGGCAGTTGTCAAGATGGTGATTTCATGTCATGGTTTTCTGTAAGTCTGGTATGTTTTTGGTTTTTTGAATTTTTTTAAGTTTTTATGGGTTTTGGTTGATGGTTATGGTCCTTATATAATTTTTTTTTAATTAGTTTCTGTAGCGTTTTAGTTGGGCTCCATTAATGAGTTTCCGAAATACTATGTCCTATAATGTCCTTAGTTGGACTGATCAGTTGCGATGTATCTCTTCGACAACGTAAGATACCATCCATTATGTGTGAAGCTTCTTAGGTTATCCTTTGACCCAATTATTGTATAGTAAAGCAAGGTCTCCGACCGAGAGGTTTTTATTCTTAATGTTACGGTCATGCCATGCTTTCTGTAGTTGCTTCTGGATTTCTTAGTGTTGTATAGCCATGAGTCAGTGCTCCTCCAGCTTACTGAGTTGCAATATTCGGTCCTTCCTTCCTTGTTCGACATCGACATGTAGTATTTCTATGATAATAGTGTCTATTGTCGGAAGTGTAGTGGAACTACTGCTTCTTGTCCATAGACTAGTCGAAAAGGGGTTTGGTTAGTCGATTGTTTGTACGTTGTTCTGTATGCCCATAATACTACAGGTATTTTCTCATCCCAGTCATCCTTATCGGCATTACATATTTTGGTTAATCCTCTTTTTAATGTTTTATTGAATGCTTCAATTGCTCCATTCAACTGAGGATGATATGATGTACTTTTACGGTGGTCGATTTGGAACTGGTCGGTTAGGGTTTTGATAGTCTTGTTGATAAAGTGTGTCCCCTGGTCACTAATCAAGGTTAGTGGACATCCAAATATAGTGATGATATCCTCGTAGATAAACTTAGCAGCTATCTCACTAGAACATGTATCAACTGGTTTAGCTTCTGCCCATTTAGTGACATATTCAACTGCAATAATGAAATACCTTGCACCTGACCTTTTTACTGGTATAGGAAATGGTTCTATGAAGTATATGGCCTAGATTTCAAATGTAAAACTAGGGTTTACTGATATCAAAGGCATTTCTATACTAGGTAGGCGTCGACCTAGTCGTTGACATCTATCACATCGACTAACAAAATTTTTGCAATCTTTGTGGAGTGTCGGCCACTATAATCCGGACTATTGGATTTTCTTTGCAATTGTGTCAGCTTGAAAATGTCCTCCTGCAGGTCCATAGCGTGCTTCATGTAGAATGTGGTATCGTTCACGTTCTATTACAAACCTTTTGAGAATGTCATCTAATCCCATTTTGTATAAAAATCCATTAATGAGACTGTATGGTGCAACCTTCATAGCTAAGATCTGTTTTTTCTTGGTGCTCATACCTTCTGGTGCATTTCCATCTTCTAAGAACTAAGCTATTTCCTCTAGTTCTACAGGGACTGCTTCTATCCGAAATAAGTGTGCATCAGGTAATTCATCGTCAACTCCTGTCGGTTCTTCTCCTATGTCAATTTGGGATAAATGGTCGGGACCTACATTTAACTTTCCTGGTCAGACAATGAATTCAAACTCAAATTCTTGGAAGATAAGTAGCCATCAACAAATCCTTCCATGATGGAGTGGTTTATTGACAAGATACTTCAGGGCATAATTGTCAGTATAAAATATAAATGGATTAGCTAACAGATAATGTTAATATTTTTGCAGGGCAATGACCATTCCTAGAGCGTCTCTTTCTATGGTCGAATAGTTTCTTTCATCCTTGTTTAATTTTTGACTCATCTCCTGGTTGAGTTAGGATTGCTCCTATTGCCAGGCCTGATGCATCAATATGAACATGGAATTTGATTGACCAGTTCAGAAACTTTAGGATGGGGGCTTCGACTAGTTTTCTTTTTAATTTTTTGAATGAGATGCAGCATTCCTCTGTCCAGTTAAATTATTGATCTTCCCTTAATAGTTCTTCAAGAGGATATGTCATATTTGAATAATATCTTATGAATTTTCTATAATAGCCTGTGTGGCCAAGTAACAACCTGACCTGTTTGGGGTTTACTGGTAGTTTCAGGTCGAGGATAATTTTGATCTTTTCAAAGTCAACCTTAATACCTTCCTTACAAACAATGTGCCCTAATAATATCCCTATGGGGGTCACAAATATGCATTTCTTGATGTTTAGGGAGAGTTGAATTTGTCGACATCTCTCCAGCATAAGTCGGAGCCATTTGCAATGATATTTTAGTGTGGATTATATTGTCCAGTCATCAAAGTATACTTCCATGGTATTATAGATGTATTCTTGAAATGTTTTAACAACAATTCGAGAGAACACTACAGGTGAAATCTTTAATCCAAAAGGCATAACTTTGTAAGCAAAGGAACCAAATTCACACACAAAGGTTTTCTTCTTGTGGTCTTCTTTAGCTATTGGCACTTGGTTATAGCTTGAGAATCCATCTGTAAATGAATAGCATTCATGTCCTGCAACTTCGTTCAATATTTCATCTGCATAAGAGGTTGGAAATGGGCCTGTCAGTGTTACTTTGTTTAGTTTCCAGAAGTCAACACAATTTTTTAGTCTGGTCAAGTCATGTTTCTTAGGTTGTACCACCATTGGACTTTCCCATTCTAATTGATCAATAGGGTAGATGATGCCTGCTGCCAACATGTTATCAATTTCCTTTTTGACTATCTCCTTGTATTTGTGAGCTAGTTTGTAAGGCATTTTCTTGACAGGTCGAACATCAGGTTTAGTATCAATTTTCATCTCTCCCATTTCATGGACTAAGCCTTTTAGGTCTTTGTAATCTCTAGCAAATACATCTTGGAATTCCTTTAATAAGTTTACTATTTCTGTGGTATGTTCTTCACTCCAGTAGTCACCAATCTTTGCCATTTTTGGTCGATCATCATTTGTGATGTTGAATTCTTTAGTTTTGACTTTAGAAACTAGCCACTTTGGTGCTTTGGCTTCATTGATTGGTTGAATTCCTTCTTTGAACTGTGAGAATGTGGCAGGGAAGTCGGTTGCAGTCATTCTGTCGATATCTTATGTATCAGTTGTTTCGACTTTCAGGACGGTGCAAATAGGTTTTGTTGTTTCGACATGGTTGGATTTCCATCTAAATCTTTTTCCTTCTGTGTTTTCGTTTTCTAATTGTAATCTTGTCGACTGTGGTTTTGACCTTGTGTGTATATTGTTACATTTCCTTGTCTATCGGTGATCTTGTAAGGGTTGGTTTTCGGTCGATTGGATAAATTATTTAACTTCCTTTGTTGTTTCGACTAGATTTTCATTTTGAGGTATGAGGTTGAAATATTTAATAAAAATTTCCCTGAGTTCATGCCATAAGAAGGTTTCACCTCTATCTTCTTCCATCTTATACCATTTGTTTGGTAAGTCGGTGAGGGTTGATGGGAATAAGTGTGGCCATGCTCGTTCATCCTTGTATCCAAGTCTTCTCCAATGTCTTTCATAGGTTCTAATATGATCCTTTGGGTTCTATCCTTAAGTGAATACAGGTATCTGAGCTTGTTAGGTTAACTTCTTTCCTCCAAACCTTTCAAAAAAATAAGTCGAAGCAGTTGTCCAGGTCTGTAGTCTTATTTGATGGGTATCCCACCATCTAGCAGCTTGCCCTGTAAAAGTTTCAACTAGGCTTTAAAGTCGGCCATGTTCACCAATATTTTTGGACACTTGCTTGACATGCATGACTAGTGATTCCCTTTCCTTATATCTTGTTATTTGTGTAGTATTCAGGTTGGTCGGTTGTAAAGTAGGTGTTTCCTCATTTTCTTTTCAAAGATTTTTGGGACAATGGACACTATGAAGCACTCTTGGGTGGGATTTTTCTGCACTTTCTGTATAGTCTAGGACCCTCTTGCTTGTGTTTCATAGTTCTCAATCTGCCAATCATATAATTCGGCGTATGAGTTATAACCAACTGAGTCTTGGTTACCTAAGTGAAGTTCTCCGTGGATGTTTGGTTCTGTGTAGTCTGCATTGTTGTGGATTTGGTAGAGTTGTCGGACATTGACTTCTTCATCATTAGGTTCAGTCCAGGGTTCTCCTTGAGATGGATGAATGGGTACAATGACCTTTTGTCCATTTTCTTTTAATTTGATTCGTTTCTTGTCCAGGGATATTGATGCTTTCATCTTTCTACCGCAAGGTCGACCGATTAATGCTGGGAAGGAACTGGATCCTTCCTTTGGGTCAATGATTTCAAAATCGACCTTGGTTGATATTCCTTTTATAGTCGTGTCGACATTTTTCCAGACTCCAATGGGTTCAATTAGGCCTTGGTCGGCTAGTTTCAGGTATATGCTTGACTCATAAAGTCTGGTGTTGGTCTAAACTGGGAAGACCCAGGTTTAATGTTATGTACCAAGAAAACCCTTAGCTCAGTGGCCCTTTCGGTAACAGACCACAGAATGGTCTAAAGTCTCACCCGAAGTGATTCCAGATGGGGTGGCTGAAGACTCAAGTGTCCTCAACTAGATTCTGTAGCATCTTATGTTTCTCTTGACTTTGATCAACCAGTGGGATCTCTCTATGAACTGTTTCTCTCTTCCCACCTGACTCTGCTATGGAATTGGCTCGTATCGCATTGCGGCTTCTGGGACGATGCGCCACTTTCTCCTCTACTCGAGTCTTTACTTGCGATATCTCACACCGCGGCTCCTCCGATAGTGTTATATCACCTTTTTGTGCTGCGATAGATTCTATAGTAAGACTCAATATGACTCTCTTGCTCTCAAGACCCAAAGGATTTCTTTCAAGGTATAATAGATCAGTTAACCTTTCACAAGGGTGTTAAACCTCTTCACTTAAGCTTCGTCAGTTTAATATGCTTAACATCTATTGCGCTCAACTTGCTGAACTAAATATATAGAAATCACTTAACACAGTAACTGATAGCTATCATGAATCAAGCACTGATAAACTCATATATAGTTTACTTGATGCATTCAACTTGCGTTTAACTGTCTATATTACTATAAACTAAAGGATAGCATATATGCATTCATTAACTATTAAACAAAGCTCATGTAACAGGTAACAGATAGCAAATAAGTAAACACAATCACATGAATAGTCGCACAACACACGGATTTTACATGGTTCACTTCCAGGGGGGGATGCTACATCCACAGGAACTGGTTGTTATATTACATCTTGAGAGAGTAAACACAGTTTCGCTGCACCCTATTATGCAACTTGAGATCTTCTGGGAAACTCCTCGCACACAGCCATGAGACCTTATCTCTTAGATCTCTTCTCCTTCTATATTGCTTATTCTTCTTACAATATACGCTTCCTCTCTCTCTCTCTCAATCCCTGCGTATTTTTACATTCATGCTCAAGGAGCCAGCTACTGGTTACAGTAAGATAATACAAACTTAACGACATAACTAGAGATTCAACTCAAAGAATAGCTAACTGTCTACGAGCTAATAGACCAACTAACTAGCTATCTAGCTCAGTGTTCTACTAGCTAACTCAACTAACCCACTAGCTAACCTTTCATTATACAAAATACATGTTCATATAGGCAGCCTGAGGGTATCTCCCTGTTACAAAACTATGGGCCTTTCCCAAAAGTAACCCAAAACCCTAACTTATGACAGTCAGCCTATCTGTACTTTGAACTGTCATTTTCCATCACACCACAACTTTCTGCAGGCTTCCACGCTTCCCGACGCTGATCGTGGGTATGGGCGCCGCTTCCTCGGTCACTCCCCTGCTGTCCTTTGTCTTCAATACCTCAGCTCGTTGCTCCTTTTCCTTTATGAGGGTAGCTGAGCCCTCCTATCTTCGTCATTTCCTTGAATGCAGTGGTTGAGCTCTCTCTTCTCGGCCACGGCCTTAAGTGCAGTGGTTGAGCTCTCCCTTATTGGCCGCTCAGGTACTGTTTCCTTTGAATTTCTTATCTCGATATAGAAGCTTTTCCTGTAGCTGTGGGGCCCTGCTCCAACAGTCCCCTAACACTTACTTGTGGCTCGTCCCTAAGCCACTAATAGCTGGCTTCTCCTGCTGTAGCTTCTCCTTAGCTTCCTGTGAAGTCCTTGTGAATCTTTCTCGAAGTCCTACAACTTCTTTGTCCATATCTTCGACACGGTATTGTGTCTCTTTCTCTAAAATAGTGTCAACACTTTCCTTAAGTAAAGTTCCAGAATAAATGGTGGACCATTTATAGGTTTCTAAATTTATTGCAATGATCTCACCTCAAATTCTACTGGAGTGCCTGTCCGAACAGAGTCATCCAAGCCATCATCATTCTGAATATAGGGAAAGTAGTAAAAATTCTATGAGGAGACGTGTCCTTTTCCAGCTTTAATGTAATTACCTTCTTTGACATTTTTTGTGTCTCTCTCATGCTCAAAATCTCTGCTTCATTCCTTTCCCATTTCCTTTTGTTTTTCTGAGTCTCAGATGCCTGTTTCTTGGTCCTTTTTTCTTTCCATGAGATCTTCTGGGAAACTCCATGCACACAGCCGAGAGCCCTTCTCTTAGATTTGTTTCTCACTTTTCTTCTTCTCTACTTTCTTATCTTCAGTGATTTGTTCATCTTTCTTTTTCTCTGCTCTGGGATGGACTCTTCTACTATCTGACCTTGACTCCTTGTCCTTGGAATCTATCTAATCTGTGGTGCACCTAATTTCACAACCCTGGGCGGTGTCTTCATAGAAGACCTGAGGCCACCACGCTGGAATCATCCCACAACATCTTCTAAAGGATCCTTCTTAGACAAAAACCACTCAGTGCAATACTCTGGACTGGCAATGGCTGCGAAATTGGGGAAAAATAGCACTCTGTAACTGAAGTATCTATGCACAGGGAAAACTCTTACAAATTACTCTATAACTCTCAGAAATCACAAAATTTACCCCTCTGTGTGAATGATCTATGTACTTATAATGAAGGAGATAATATATGAAGCAACGGTCACTTAGGTTAGACCTGTCGATGGAATTTATTGCATGGAAAAGAAAACACCCATCGTACAGATCCTCATTAATTGCTGAAATCTGATCATATTTTCCTTGAAAGTGGTGTGCAGGTGGCGACAATCTCGACCAAGATTTACCAAATCTGGGAAAATCACTATACTATTTCCAAATCTAGGGTAACAGATACCTGTTGTATTTGTGTTAACTGCTTGTCAGAAGGCAAAGTGACTGGCCCTCTATCCCTTTTCAAACTTTGTCCACGTGGCACGGGGAACATCACATCGCTGTGATGTCACACCACATCGTTCTTAACCATAATGCTTGCGTGAAACTCCACAACAGTCAAAACTCGACAATGTTCAAATACTTGCGTGCAATAACTTTTTTTTCTTCGTGTAGACTAGTTATAGGTGCGATGTCTCCTTGCAACTACACTGGACATCTGCATTGGTCATAAACTGTCTGAGTTAGGGTTGGGAGATGGAGTGGCTATCACTATAAAGCTTAAGCCTACTGCCATTAATGAAGGTAGGAACAAGCTCCCTATTTAGTTTACTAAGCTGAACGGCACCTCCTTATGTAACTTGTTGGATCTAATATGGCCCCAACCAACGCACCTTGAGTTTCCCTGGAAACTTAACAAACTTGATGTCATAAAGGAGCACTAGGTATCCTATCTGAAAAATCTTGCTCTTAATGTGTCTGTCATGCCAAGCTTTCTCTCGTGGCTTTTGCACTTTTTGATGAAATCCTGCGATGAATCTGTCCTCTTCTAAGGCAAGCAGCTGCGCTAGTCTTTCATTCATCGTATCTGTATCAGCCATCTCGGTAATTTGAGCAATTCTTAAACTGGGAATAATATATTCCATAGGAATAACAACTTCTTGTCCATACACCAAGCTGAAAGGTGTGTGGCCTGTAAGTTTCTTGCATGTAGTTCTATAAGCCCATAATACAGCATTAACCCTGAGGTCCCAATCATTTCTTTGGCTGTTACAGATCTTAGTAAGAGCATTTTCTAGAATCTTGTTAAAAGCCTCCACCGTACCATTAGCTTGTGGGTGGTAGGGAGTGCTCTTATGGTGCTGGATTTGAAATTCCTCCGTCAAGGCGTCAATAGTGTGATTAAGAAAATGTGTTCCTTGATCACTCATCAAAATTGATGGACATCCAAATCTACTCATGATGTTTTCAAAAATGAACTGTGTAGCTGTAGCAGCATCACAATTCCTTACTGCTTTGGCCTCTGCCCATCTGGTGAGGTATTTTGTTCCTGTGATGATGTATCTCGCACCAGTTCGTTTTCCTAGTGGGTTGATAGAACCCACAAAATCTATAGCCCACTTGTCAAATGCCAGCAACGTAATCTGTGGTCACAGTAGCATTTCATCTCCCCGCGAAGGTTTTCCTACCCTCTGGTAGATATCACAACATCTGCAAAACTCCTTAGTATCTTTGTGCAAAGTAGGCCACCATAATCCTGCAGATAGAATTTTTTGAGCAGTCGGCTTTCCTGCGAAATGACCTCCTGTGGTACCTGAGTGTGCTTCTCTGATAATGGCCTCTTTCTCATGTGGCATAACGCATCTGCGCAGGAATTGATCTAGACCTAACTTATATAATTGTCCTGTGATCAAAGTGAAATCTGCTGCTTTCACAACTAACTGTTTCTTTTGCTGCTTAGTAAAGTCAACTGGTGTCCACCCTATAGTGAGAAAGTGGATAATATCCTCCTAATACTCATCTATGATCTAGATAGAAAATAATTGCACATCTGGCTCAGTTGTGAAGTTGTAGCACTCTAGAGCATGTTCTAACTGGATAGCCCAATCAGACTGAGCAGACACTAATTGGGTACAGTCATCAAATATGTTAGTTTTATAACACCTAGGGCCTGATCAATGCTTGGATACTCAGATTCAAAAGTGAAAGTGAGTAGAAAGTTGTCTATCATAAGTGGCCATGTGATGGTTCCTCTGCCCAACTCTGTCTCAGTGTACCAGTTCCTTAGAATTGTGTCTAAAGTGTGAATGAATAGGTGAACCCATTCATCCTCTGGAATGTCCGACCAACTCTGCTCACAAATCTGAATATGTGACCTGGGGTCACTTTCTCCTGTATATTTCTGCTGTAAAGGCTCCTTGTCATTAGAGAACCTGATCGCCATTAGCCTCTTAATATCATCCCATGATGCGATATGTTCTTTATGTGCATGCCACCATATTGCATGTGTGGCTTTTACTGCAAAGTCAATAGTTTTCATCCTCTGCTCCTGAGGAATTTCCTGCTCAAACTACTATAAAAAGTCATTGACATACACTAATCCATGAAACGATGGAATATCAATAATCTCTGCTCCAATCCATCGCAGTGACTTAGTCATAAACGCACATCTACGAGCTGAGACTTTGTAAAGTCTATTCTGCCAATTTTCTAAACCAACCTCTGAATCCGATGTGCATGAGTTGTCACATTGCCAACTAATATTTCCTTCTGCGGTGGGGTTGATATAGTCACTCTGATTAGCAGTCATCTGATAAAGGATTTCCATATTGCGTACCTCTTCCTCTGCCCTGATAGGTTCAATATATCAAGGACCCTGAAAGGGATCCAATGGTGCGATGACCCGGATCTGACTATCCTCAAAGGTCATGTTACCACCTAAGTTGTACTTAGTGGTTTTTATCAAGTGAGCCCGGTGAACCGGACAAGGCTAACTTGTTCGGACTTCAAAAAGACCTTTGGAAGTACTTCCGGGAAGTGCTTGTTGTACTATATCACATGTTCATACCCCATGAGGGAATTGTAATAAATGTTCTAGCATGATAGTGTCTATAAAAGACTCGGTCTGTTAGACTTTATTTGTCAATCTGATCAGCCCAGGGTGTTTTTTCCCTTGGTTATTATTGGTTGTTGAACAAACGACTGATAATTTCTGAGTTTTTCACTCCATACCTCCAAAGTTGGGGTGGCCGGTTTGGCATTTAGGCCTATTGAGGTTATTAGAGTCTATGTGTCAATGTATAAGCATGCTAGACATCATTTTTGAGTCATATTAACATGTTTAAGTCCCCGTAGGTGTTTTTCAATTTTTCAATTTTTCACTTTTTTCAGTGCTTTTTATTAAATTTTAATTTTTCCAAAACTTAGGCTATTTTTAATAGTTTAATTGGAAAAATTGATTTTGTAATAAAAGTGGGCCAAATAATCGGTTTCAGTCATGTAGGTGCTCATTTTCAAGCTAAGAGCACCATGTAAACCCATGGACCCACTATTTCCTAGTTTTGAGTGATTTTCCATCACTCAGGTCAAAAAGCCCCAAAAATCAATTATTGATTATTTTAATTAATAAATTGATGAATAATGGAGCAAATCCAAAATCAATAAATCAATGGATTCTCAGCTGATTTGATTGAAATCAGTCAGATCTGAAGCAGATTGACTGGATCTGACAAATCCTTGACTGAAGGAGGTGATCAAATCAGATCCAGAGTTGATCTTGAGCATCCTTTATGGGGAATTTTTCCCTCCCTCTCTCCTCAACACGTTTTTGTCTCAACTGGATGACTTTTGGTGGATTCTTCAGTCAACAGGTTGAGGTGTTAGTCAGATCAGCCCCCCGATTGACAGTTGCACTCAGTGAGACTCAGATCTGGCTCAGATAGACACAGATTAGGCATTGATGGACTCTCCATCAGTTGATTTCACTTGATTCCATGAGTAATTGCACCCCCCCTGGGCTAGATGGCCTATAAATTGTATATATCCAGGCACAACCTCCTCTTCCAAGCTAGTTAGAACTGGGATTGAGGTGCTGCTACTATTGTATTGTTGTAATTATTCATTTGAAATAAAGAAAAGATTTGGAGGCAATATGGTGTGGTGCCATTACATGTGTGGATGATTATTGCCATTGCTTTACTGAGGTAACCTTTATCTGTGGTCATTTTTTGCTAATTTCTTGTAGATCTGTGGTTAAGATTGGTAATTAGCTTATTGCAATCTTGATAGGAAAGGTGTTGTTCAATAATTTTATTGACTGTCACTCTCCTTTGATGCATGTTTAGAGATCTATATTTAGCATGTCCTATAAGCTTATATGCATGTTATCTTGAATCTCTTTGTATGTACTAATCGGATCTCACAAGTTTCTTGGCAAGTTCTTTGATTTCAGCTGAGTTGTAGGTTCATACTTTGGAGAGGATGCTGATATAGTTTGCTTCTTCATTCTCTTCAAAAAATTTAAAAGGCATACTCCCTCAGCATTCCACCTGAAAGCTCTACTGCGGATCTTCAAGGAAACCAACACTTTTCTCCTCTTCTTCCTCCCTCAAAATCAACACTTTACCCGGTTACCTTATCAGTTTATAGCTGTGATTTTATTTGGATATGTTTCATAAAAGTAAAGTATACATAGATCTAATATTTCATAGCTCACATCCTAGATCTTGCACTAAAAAAATATCATAAGCATCCCAGATCTAGTTGTAGGGAAATTGTCCTTTTTGCATGAATTTGAAAGAAAACTTGTAGATCACATGCATTAGATTTCCTTTCGCTGCGATAAATTTCAATATTATGAAATATCAGTGCATTTTAATTGTCTGCACAAATAGCAAGCCAAGATCCCAAGGAAATCTTTCCTTGGTTCCTTTTTCGTCGGTTTAGCTAGTTTTAATTTCATTATTTTTTAGATAAAGTAGGCTGAACCAAAGGTACTCTTAAAGTTCTTTTGGGAATTATTTATTCTAAATCACTTGCTGTCATTTATCAGGTCTGACAGAAAATAAATGAAGCTTCTGTCCAAAGTGGCTTTTGGAGCGCTCAAATCCCCCCAGGGGTCTCTCTTTTGTCACATAATTTGTAATTTTTTTGTATAAACTGTAATATCTTGGTTTCAGCCTGTATAAGGACCAAGAATGCTCTATTTTATCAGTGCTTTGGTATTTTAACCTCTGTAATAAAATCATCCTTTGAATGGGCTCTTTCGAGCCCATTCCCCATCCCCCCTGGGGGGATTCGTGTCGGTGCCATTTTCGTCGTTCTCTGCTTATTTCCTTTTACTAGTATTGATCTGATTTGCAGGGTAGTATATTTGATCTTGTTTTTAATTCCATATTCCATATCTTACTTTCAAAAGTAATCATAATACTTACCCCACGATTTCCCGAGTGACCCGAAAGGGGAAAGAGATTCGTGGTAGGATTAATAAGAAAACCAGATTTGTATAGTTGTTTTATTTTTTCTATAATTTGTTTATTAGTAGCTTTAAAATTAACCCCTCCTTGATTCCCCTATTGAGATCCACTTGGATCGAAAGAGGTTCTTGGAGGCTTTTCTTTTAAACAAGAACACATCTCTTAAAAACTTATTAAAATTTACAAGACTCCAGTGTGTATGCTCTGCACTTGGCTGCGGTTCGTCCAATCAGTCAAGCTATGTCAAAAGAACTTGGGTGACTAGCATAATTAGGACTCACCCTCCCCAATTAACAAACCATCAGGTGAAAATCCAACACCTCGATCAAACCTTTACGGTGGCAAAATACCCAAAGGAAGCGGGAACCTACTGAAAAGTGACCTAGGGGCGCCGATCTCTGTCACACCCTAATAGGTGCGTTACAAACATAGCCCCAGAGACTCCATTTCATCCCACATATTCCTTGCAGGTAGCTGTATAGGTTTTGTTTTGGACATACTCCAAGTACTCTCAGGTATATCTGGAGTCCCCCTTTTAGCATAATTTAATCAATCCATACCTCAATTTTAACTTAAAACATACCAAGATGCAATCGCAAAACATTCACTCCAAGCACATGCAAGCACATTGATCTCTTTGATTTGACTCCATTATTAAGGCACTGGTCATTTTTGCTTCATATATATATATATATATATATATTGTTTATCAGCTTTGTGCTTTCATGTGTTATTTTCGTATCTTGTCATCTTCAATTGTTTATAGTTAAAATATTCGAACTCCTAAGTAACTGATTCAGTTTAACATCACCACACTAAGAAATCATCCTTAGTAACTTAATAGGGTCTACCCCCCTTGGCTCCGTTAGGAGTTGAGACTAAACAGAGGAGTCAAGAACAAGGTGACAGCCTTGACTCGAGACTTGCCCCCAAGGACACACTGAGTGGCTTGAATATTTATGCCACGTGATCCACGTGTGTGAAAAGGCGGCAATAGTTTTTGGCACCATTGCCGGGGATAAATCTTTTTATTCCCAAGTACGACTTAGCTTAACTTTTTTCTAAACAACTAAAAAGATTTAAAAAAAAAACTTTTGATTGATTTAGTCTTTAAAAAACATAAAAATTAAAACTCGATCCATCTGGTGACTCCACTGTCTAACATCCCTTCAAGAATTTCTACCCAAAGAAACCATCGACAATTATTCAATCCTCTCCCTGATCCTGAAAGGTTTATTAGGGAAAGATTGAATAGGTAGACTTCTCGTAGAAACCTTGAGGATTTAGGAGACCAATCCATCTCAGATATCCATCACATATTTGTAGAGAGTCATGTTCACTAATCTCAAGAAATGATGGAATTTTACAAACCCCTTGACTTTTCTTAGATAGCAGGTGCTCCTCATAACATTCCGAAAGATGCTATCAAGAAGCTCCCCCGATTCGAGGGAAATAATTCTATCACTGCCAGGACTCATCTCCAAAAGTTTGAAAGGAACCTAGTCAGTTACTGTGATGATGTTGCCTCTAACCATGAAGATATCAAAATGAATCTCTTTGGTTTATCCTTAGAGGATGATGTTGCGGAATAATATGAAAACCTTGGTGATGATTCATATAAAACCCTTAATGAATTCCTAGCAGTTTTTAAGAAGAGATGGGGGGAAAAGAAAGAACCAAGACATTTGCTTGCTGCCCTCCATAACATAAAGAAGATGGAGAATGAAACCATTGATGAATTTAATACTAAGTTCAGGCGTGTGGTTGCAGAATTCCCTAGAGAAATCAAGCCAAGGGATGCCTCCATTCTCATATATTACATCGAAGCTATCACTAGTGATTTGAGGTACCAATTAAGGGATAAAGATCTGGTCGATCTAAAAACTGCTCAAGATCTGGTCGAGAAAATAGAAAGGAATATGCAATCTTTGGGCAAGTCCAACATTCCAGGTTACACTAGGGGAAACACTTCATACAACGAAGAAAAGGGAAAAGCCTTTGAATCAGAATAAAAGGAAACCTCTAAAGACCCCATGGAAAAGATAGCTAGCATGTTCGAAAAAGTGATGACTAGTCAAAATTAATTCATGACAAACCAATCTGTGCAAATGAATAAAATCCAGAACAAAATAAACACACTGGAAACAAATAATGGACCTAGGAATTTTCATCCAAAACAGAATCAAGTGTATCAAAAGAAGTTTCCTCAGCAAGAGCCTAGGATTCCAAACCAGTTAGACTCAACTAACTTGGTAGATGTAGTAATTCCATGGTGTAGACCTTGTCATCAATTCCACCCAGAAAGCACTTGTTATGTTGCGAATCATGTCATGGAACATGGACTTCCCTAGGTTAGTAATCAGGAAAGAAATTCAAGTGAGCCTGATCATATATACATGGTAGGCCGGGCCTACCCTTTGTCACCATCCAAATAGTACAAGCCTGAGGATGAAACCATTGCAGAATCTTATAGTGAAACTTATGATGAAAACTGTAATATACATGATGGGAATCCTATGTGTTCTCCTTATAATGATGACAGTCTAGAAGGTCTACTACCTTGTGACCTTTTCTTTGAAGAAGATGAGTATGAAAATGAGGACAAGTATAGCTTGGAGCATGATACAAGTGACGAAGACTCCCTTATCCCCGACAAAGATGTTGATGAGGAGTCTTGGACATTCATGGAAAATCCAGTCTATGACATGAATAAAGAGGAAAATAATGAACCACAAACTTTTGATGGTTTTGTTGATTTTTCTATCTATGACATATCTAAAGAAGAGAGCATGGACCATGTGGCCTTGGGAAACTTTGATATGAAAAAGGAGCATGCAGTTTATGCACATTATTAGTCTGATACATATATCAATATCAGTAATGAAGACAAAGAGAACTCAATATCGAAACCTGATATCAGCAATGGGGAATCCATCACATCTAACATAGATGACGGTGATGACTATTGGGATTTTTGTGGATATATTTTTAAGAATCCTATCTATGCTATAACCAGTGAGGGGAGTGTCTATTTAGAGATTTGTGGAAGTCCAATCTACTATAATTCCATAGAGGAAAGCATGAATCTGGAGACCCTGGAAAATCCTAGTATGGAAAAGTAGCATTCAAAACTCTTATATGATCATTCAGAGTCATATCATGCAGAGCCGCACAAGGGTATCAGTAATGAAGATATGGAGAAGCAGTTTTGTGAAAAGATGGATGTGATGCAGTTATTAGAATATCAATCTCAACTATCATCTTCACATATAGAGTTTTCTCATGACTTGGAGCTGCTTCGGGCTTATACAGTGAATTATCATCCGGTAAGCCTTGATGATCAGTATGATGGTGTAGTCAATCTGCCTCATCATTCCAATTTGTACATCAACCCTATCCAGCCTTGGATAGAAGTAGCCTGCGCAAGCACTTACCAGTTTGGGAGGAAGTTTGACTACATTATTCATGCCTATGATTTCCCATCCATCCCACCCCTTCTGGATCATCACGCAGGTTTGCATTTTCTGAATAAAGTATCCTTACTTTGGCTGGTAACCAAAGACAAGGAAAAAAAATTCTATGTCAATAAAATGCTTAGGAGGTTACATTGGATTTCTGATTACACTTAACCCTTTTTATATCATGGTTAGAGTAGGAAAATAAGCTCTTTGAAAGAGAGCATTTACTTTCTGCATTTCTATTTTTTGCTATAATAAAACTTTGCTTCTTTTAGTTAGTTACATCTATTTTGTTTAAATAAATCAGCTTAATGGTTCATTTGGTTTTTCATAAAACTTGTGCTACTGAGGTTTTTCTTCTCAAGTTGAGATGTTTTTGCAGGGTATATAAACTAGATATTCCGTTGTTCTCGTATACTCTCCTTGCCTTAAAGACCAGATCGAGCACACGTCCCACAGTTGAAGCCAGAATGTTACCACCTAAGTTGTACTTAGTGGTTTTTATCAAGTGAGCCCAGTGAACCGGACAGGGCTAACTTGTTCGGACTTCAAAAAGACCTTTGGAAGTACTTCTGGGAAGTGCTTGTTGTACTATATCACATGTTCATACCCCATGAGGGAATTGTAATAAATGTTCTAGCATGATAGTGTCTGTAAAAGACTCAGTCTCTTAGACTTTATTTGTCAGTCCGATCAGCCCAGGGTGTTTTTTCCCTTGGTTATTATTGGTTGTTGAACAAACGACTGATAATTTTTGAGTTTTTCACTCCATACCTCCAAATTTCAGGTGATCGGTTTGGCATTTAGGCCTATTGAGGTTATTAGAGTCTATGTGTCAATGTATAAGCATGCTAGACATAATTTTTGAGTCATATGAACATGTTTAAGTCCCTCTAGGTGTTTTTCAATTTTTCAATTTTTCATTTTTTTCAGTGTTTTTTATTAAATTTTAATTTTCCAAAACTTAGGCTATTTTTTAATAGTTTAATTGGAAAATTTGATTTTGTAATAAAAGTGAGCCAAATAATCGGTTTCAGTCATGTAGGTGCTCATTTTCAAGCTAAGAGGACAATGTAAACCCATGGACCCACTATTTCCTAGTTTTGAGTGATTTTCCATCACTCAGGTCAAAAAGCCCCAACAATCAATTATTGATTATTTTAGTTAATAAATTGATGAATAATGGAGCAAATCCAAAATCAATAAATCAATGGATTCTCAGCCAATTTGATTGAAATCAGTCAGATCTTAAGCAGATTGACTGGATCTGACAAATCCTTGACTGAAGGAGGTGATCAAATCAGATCCAGAGTTGATTTTGAGCATCCTTTATGGGGAATTTCGCCCTCCCTCTCTCCTCAACACGTGTTTGGCTCAATTGGATGATTTTTGGTGGATTCTTCAGTCAACAGGTTGAGGTGTTAGTCAGATATGCCCCCCGATTGACAGTTGCACTCAGTGAGACTCAGATCTGGCTCAGCTAGACACAAATCAGGCATTGATGGACTCTCCATCAGTTGATTTCACTTGATTCCATGAGTAATTGCACCCCCCTGGGCTAGATGGCCTGTAAATTGTATATATCCAGGCACAACCTCCTCTTCCAAGCTAGTTAGAACTGGGATTGAGGTGCTGCTGCTATTGTATTGTTGTAATTCTTCATTTGAAATAAAGAAAAGATTTGGAGGCAATATGGTGTAGTTCCATTACATGTGTGGATGATTATTGCCATTGCTTTACTGAGGTAACCCGTATATGTGATCATTTTTTGCTAATTTCTTGTAGATCTGTGGTTAAGATTGGTAATTAACTTATTACAATCTTGATAGGAAAGGTGTTGTTCAATAATTTTATTGACTGTCACTCTCCTTTGATGCATGTTTATAGATCTAGATTTAGCATGTCCTATAAGCTTATATGCATGTTATATTCAATCTCTTTGTATGTACTAATCGGATCTCACAAGTTTCTTGGCAAGTTCTTTGATTTCAGCTAAGTTGCAGGTTCACACTTTGGAGAGGATGCTGATCTAGTTTTCTTCTTCATTCTCTTAAAAACATTTCAAAGCCATAGTCCCTTGGAATTCCACCTGAAAGCTCTACTGCGGATCTTCAAGGAAACCAGCACTTTTCTCCTCTTCTTCCTCCCTCAAAATCAACACTTTACCCGGTTACCTTTTCAGTTTATAGTTGTGATTTTATTTGGATATGTTTCATCAAATTAAATTATACATAGATCTAATATTTCATAGCTCACATCCTAGATCTTGCACTAAAAAAGTATTAAGCATCCCAGATCTAGTTGTAGGGAAATTGTCCTTTTTGCATGAATTTGAAAGAAAACTTGTAGATCACATGCATTAGATTTCCTTTTGCTGCGATAAATTTCAATATTCTGCAATATCAGTGCATTTTAATTGGCTGCACAAGCAAGCCAAGATCCCAAGGAAATATTGCTTTCCTTGGTTCCTTTTTCGTCGGTTTAGCTAGTTTTAATTTCATTATTTTTTGAGATAAAGTAGGCTGACCCAAAGGTACTCTTAAAGTGATTTTGGGAATTTGTTATTATAACTCACTTTCTGTCATTTATAAGGTCTGATAGAGAATAAAGGAATCTTCTTTCCAAAGTGGCTTTTGGAGCACTCAAATCCCCCCAGGGGTCTCTCTTTTGTCACATAATTTGTAAATTTTTTGTATAAAATGTAATATCTTGGTTTCAGCTTGTATAAGGGCAAATAAAGCTCTGTTTTATCAGTGTTTTAATATTTTAATCTCTGTAATAAAATCATCCTTTGAATAGGCTCTTTCGAGCCCATCCCCATCCCCCCTGGGGGGATTCGCGTCGGTGCCATTTTCGTTGTTCTCTACTTATTTCCTTTTACTAGTATTGATCTGATTTGTAGGGTAGTATATTTGATCTTGTTGTTAATTCCATATTACATATCTTACTTTCAAAAGTAATCATAATACTTACCCCACGATTTCCCGAGTGACCCGAAAGGGGAAAGAGATTCATGGTAGGATTAATCAGAAAACCATATTTGTATAGTTGTTTTATTTTTTCTATCATTTGTTTATCAGCAGCTTTAAAATTAACCCCTCCTCGATTCCCCGATTGAGATCCACTTGGATCGAAAGAGGTTCTGGGAGGCTTTTCTTTTAAACAAGAACACATCTCTTCAAAACTTATTAAAATTTACAAGACTCCAGTGTGTATGCTATGAACTTGGCTGTGGTTCGTCCGATCAGTCAAGCTGTATCAAAAGAAATTGGGTGACTAGCATAATTAGGACTCACCCTCCCCAATTAACAAACCATCAGGTGAAAATCCAACACCTCGATCAAACTTTTACGGTGGCAAAATACCCAAAGGAAGCGGGAACCTACTGAAAAGTGACCTCAGGGCGCCGATCTATATCACAACCTAACGGGTGCATTACGAACATATCCCCAGAGACTCCATTTCATCCCACATATTCCTTGTGGGAAGTCGTATAGGTTTTGTTTTGGACATACTCCAAGTACTCTCGGGTATATCTGGAGTCCCCCTTTTAGCCTAATTTAATCAATCCATACCTCAATTTTAACTTAAAACATACCAATATGCAATCGCAAAACATTCACTCCAAGCACATGCAAGCACATTGATCTCTTTAATTTGACTCCATTATTAAGGCACTGGTCATTTTTTCTTCATATATATATTGTTTATCAGCTTTGTTCTTTCGTGTGTTATTTTCGTATCTTGTCATCTTCAATTGTTTATAGTTAAAATATTCGAACTCCTAAGTAACTGATTCAGTTTAACATCACCACACTAAGAAATCATCCTTAGAGACTTAATAAAGTCTACCCCCCTTGGCTCCGTTAGGAGTTGAGCCTAAACGGAGGAGTCAAGAACAAGGTGACAGCCTTGACTCGAGACTTGCCCCCAAGGACACACCGAGTGGCTTGAAGATTTCTGGCACGTGATCCAGGTGTGTGAAAAGGTGGCAATAGGTGATTTTTCTTTTCTTTAAATCGATAACAACTATGTTATTGATTGCCCAATCAATACCTAGTAAAGCTAGATATGGTCTACTATCGCCAATGATTTCTATGACGTCAAAGTCTACAAAGCTGCGAACTCCATCAATATCAACGGGTACCTACGGTAATCGACCCATTGGTGATACCCTCTGCTGATTGGCTAGTCGCAGATAGATAGGTGATCTTGCTAACTTAGGGCTACCCATATGTTCCCATGTCTGCTTCATCAAAACATTTACCTCTGATCCTAAATCTAGGATTACCTCATCCATTTCAAATTCTCCAATTTGCGTTGTGAGTCTCATTTCTCTTCCTATTTTGGTATGGCCCATAATATTATGAACAGCACGCTGCATACTGCTCTCAGAAGAAAACTGGTGATACTGCTCTATGATGCACTGAAGCTCTCTGATAGCTTTCTCATTTCTGACGAGCTTCAAGAAACTCCGCAGGAAGGATTGGACACTTCCTGTCAACTCGTCCTCTTTGTACCTTCCAGATGTGGTATCCTGCGGTATCTGCACAGGGCTAATGCTACAAGGTGTTTGCTGCTGCGGTACAGCCCTACAAGGAAATACCTGCGATCCTGATGGTGTAGGTTCAGTAAAGAAAGTTTTAGCATGCTGAAACGTTTCTTTGTTCTTCTGTAGGTCAAGTGGTGTTGATTTATTAGTGGCTTTACACACCCACTCCGGACCTGTATTCTTCTTGGCATCCTGTGATGTCAGAGTAGTAGAAGGACCGTTGCAAGTCACAATATTGACTCTTGGTTCTAGTTCTTTCTGCTTCACAGCAATAAGCTGAATGTTCTAGTGTGCTGCTAGCTTCGGGTCCCTAATCTTGGCTATCAAGATAGGACATTCTTCTATAGTATGGTCATATGACTTGCAATATTTACATGTTGTGGTAGGCTTCTGACAATCCCTAGCATAATGTCCTATGGCTCCACAGTTATAACAAGTAATGGGTCTAGGGCTGTGGCCAAAGCCTCCACCATGGCCTCGTGCTCTAAATCCTCCTCCACGACCAACATGAGCTGGTTCATGCTGTGGTCTTGCTGCTAGACCTGGTGTTTCTGACTGGACTCTGTATAAGTCATGTTTTCTCTATATCATGAGATCTTAAGCTCAGCAATTATTTTCGTCATGACCTACTGACTTACAGAAGTTATAGTATAAGTTCTTAGGGGTCTGTACATACTTCTGAAGTAAAGGGAATTCCTGTGGTGTATGTCCTCTTGTTCTGCAGAGTTCACACCATGGCCCTTGAGTCTGTAATAAGGGGTTAGGAGCCCCACTTGCTAAATACTATACAAATACTGGATAGTTATCTTTAGTAAGGCCCTGTTCTTTACACTTGGTACACCATAGTTCTTGTGCAACCTCTTTTCCTTTCTTAATCTCATGCAACTGTAATGTGAGATTGGCTAACTGGTTCTATAAGCTTGCCATTCATGTGCTAGTCTCAGCTAGAGGCAAAGCCTCTAGTTTCATTGCCATCTCCAATGCTTCATACATTGTATGGAGTCTCTGTTGCATTAATGGAAGTATGATGTGAGGGAGCAGTGCTGTGATGAACCATTCCTTATGCTGCTCCGGCGCAAACTCAAAGCTAACTTGGTCTATGAGAGCTTTAAATTTTTTATCAAAGTACCATATGGACTCTGTGGGTAACTGCTTGATATCTTTGAGTTCTGTGATGCATTGTGACTCAGACTTAGGTTTTTTAAATTCTTTAATCATGGCGGTCCTAACCTATACGAGCTTTCTGGGCGGTATTGTTGTATACTTCATATACCATGTTAAAGCCCTATCTCTAAGTGTAGTGGCCAACTGGACAAGTTTAATATTATCATCTTGGATCTATTTAATAGCCCAGACAGCTTCACATAGGAACCAATGCTATTCTGGGTCTTCTGCCCCTGTACCCTTAAAGGTAGGTAACTTCATATCATCTCCCATTCTGTTTCTACGTGATGGATGTTGATTTGTTGTGTTACTACCACTTGGCGGTGTAGATTTAGGTGGTGTAAAGGTAGTATGTATTATGTGTGGACTACTAGACGTAGTTCCTACGGGATTATTCTGAGTCCCGATTGCTTTCTGTGGGGTATAAGGGTGGTAAGGGATACCCCCTACTGTGTTTTCTCTATTATTTTAACTCTGTTCTCTAGTATTGTCTGAACTGTCTTCCAAGAAGGAAGATCTAAAATCTACTTTATATTTCTTACCGCTACATGTACATCCAATTTATTCAAAATCACTCTCAAACTCTTGTGACATTACACTTACTTACTTATTCATCTGAGAATATATCCATTACTCCTTTTTCATGTAATAACATCTTAAGGAACAAGTTTAAAGAGTTCAAGTACTTATCGCGATATCCTTTGAAGAAGTACCTCTCTGCTTCATTGAAACTCTTTCTTTGATCAACTGCAAACTCTGTAATGAAGCCTTCCAGCAAACTTGCAAGCCAGAAGTCTACTTCCCATGAAATGGGATTATCAACGCTCTTCATGGTGTGGATCATCTCCGGTGTCCGAATAATGTTCCTTTTCTTCTTGAATATGTTCTTATCAGTCAACTTTGATAACCAGTCGTGCAACTCATTTGCGTAGGTCGCAAAAAATATCTCATGTAGGTCTATGAAGATATGTTTTTGTAACCAGTCCTCTGTACTCAGTCTAGGACTCTTGTTTTCTTTTTCAACAAATTATTTCTCCTTAGACTCAACCCAGTGGTTAAGTTTTTCTTTAGTAGGATGCCAACAGAACATTAGCTCTTCAGCTTGTTAAAAACCGGCATCGGAACCATTTATTGGTATTCACTGGGCAGATCTAGGTTTACTGTTATGTACCAACAAAACCACTATCTCACTGGCCCTTTCGGCCACAGAATGCAAAACGATCTGAAGTCTCACCCGAAGTGATTCTAGATGGGGTGGCTGAAGACTCAAGTGTCCTCAACCAGATTCTGTAGCATCCTATGTTTCTCTTGACTCTGATCAACTACTGGGATCTCTCTGTGAGATACCGTTTCTCTCTTCCCAGCTGACTCTGCTATGGAACTGGATCTTATCACATCGTGGCTTTCTGGGACGATGTGCCACTTTCTCCTCTACTTGACTCTTTACCTATGATATCTCACACCACGGCTCCTCCAACAGTGCGATATCACCTTTCTGTGTTGCGATAGCTTCTATAGTAAGACTCAATATGACTCTCTTGCTCTCAAGGCCCAAAGGCTTTATTTCTGGTTATAATAGCTCAGTTAACCTTTCACAAGGGTGTTAAACCTCTTCACTTAAGCTTCTTCCGTCTATTATGATTAACATCTATTGCACTCAACTTGCTGAACTAATTATACAGAAATCACTTAACACAGTAACTAATAGCTATCATGAATCAAGCACTGATAAACTCATATACAGATTACTTGATGCATTCAACTTGCGTTTAACTGTCTATATTACTATAAACTGAAGGATAGCATATATGCATTCATTAACTATTAAACAAAGCTCATGTAACAGGTAACAGATAGCAAATAATTAAACACAATCACATGAACAGTCGCACAACACACGGATTTTACGTGGTTCACTTCCAGGGGGAAGCTACATCCACAGGAACTGGTTGTTATATTATATCTTGAGAGAGTAAATAGAGTTCTGCTGCAACCTATTATTTAGCATGAGATATTCTGGGAAAATTCTCGCACACAGCCGGGAACCCTTCTCTCTTAGATGTCTTCTCCTTCTATATTGCTTCTTCTTCTTACAATATACTCTTCCTCTCTCTCTCTCTCTCTCAATCCCTGCAGATTGTTACATTCATGCTCAAGGATCCAGCTACTGGTTACAGTAAGATAATACAAACTTAACGACAGAACCAGAGCTTCGACTCAAAGAATAGCTAACTGTCTACGAGCTAACAGACCAACTGACTAGCTATCTAGCTCAATGTTCTACTAGTTAACTAAACTAACCCACTAGCTAACCTTTCATTATACAAAATAAATTCTTATATAGGCGTCCCGAAGGTCTTGCCCTGTTACAAAATTGTGGGCCTTTCCCAATAGTAACCCAAAACCCTAACTTGTGACAGTCGGCCTATCTATACTTTGAAATGCCGCTTTTCATCACACCACAGCTTTCTGCAGTCTTCCATGCTTCTCGGCGCTGATCGCGGGTATGGGCGTTGCTTCCTCGATCGCTCCCCTTCTATCCTTTGTCTTCAATACCTCAGTCCATTGCTCCTTTTCCTTTATGAGGGTAGCTGAGCCCTCCTGTCTTCGTCACTGCCTTGAATGTAGTGGTTGATCTCTCTCTTCTTGGCCGCTACCTTAAGTGCAGTGGTTGAGCTCTCCCTTCTCAGCCACTCAGGTACTGTTTACTTTGACTTTTTTATCCCAATATAGCAACTTTTCCTATAGCTATGGGGCCCTGCTCTAACATCGGGGTCTGCCCATTTGTTCCCAAGTGTCATGATTCATGATGTTTACTTGTGAGCCAAAGTCGAGCACTACTTGTCGGACGTGGTGACCTTTGATTTCCAGGTCGACAAGTGGGTCGGCATCACCTTTGCATTTTTTATTTAAGCTGCAAATGTTCCTTGTTTGTTTTTCAGAGTTAGTACCTTTTATCTTATACAGAAAATTGATGAACTGGGATACTAAGTTGTCTCTTTGGAAGAGCTGGATTAATTAATTTATTGTGTTATATCAACTGTTATGAACGTTTTCTTGTCGATCAATTTATTTGAATACATTAGTTGCTTCTTTATACATTTTTTTTTGCTTTAGTGGGTCAGGATAGACATTTTTCTCTTTTATTTTATTGATTTTGGGGTTATCAGCTCTTTTTTTGTTCCTTGTCGAGTTACAATATGTAAATTTTTTGTGGTTATTACATCATTTTTTTGCACACAAGACAAGACATTAACATTTTTCTTGGTATTAATTTTTTCTAACATGGTAGGGAAATCCGCTAGTGAGTGATCCCCTGCCCCATAATGAGTATAGAATTTGAGATCAATTCTATCCTTATATGGACAGTCTGCATATCGATGTCCCTCTTTATAGCATGTGAAGCACTGAATGGGTCGATGCGATCAGTTGTCGCAATTCCCAGGGAATAGAACTCGTCCTCCATAGCCTGCGCGTCGATTGTTGTATTGGAAGTCATATTGTCGACCATCGTATCTCTGACCGTTCAAATCATTTGCTAGATTTTCTTGCTCGTTATGTTGTGCCACTACATTCGTTTGGTAGAACGCCTGATAGTTCTGTCGGTTCTTGAGGTTCAACTGACAGTCGGCCGTGTTATGACTTTTGGTCTCACAGATGGCACACCAGGAAGCCTTTCCATTCTTCATGTTGAACGGGAAATCTTTCATCAAGTGATCCCCATGCTACTATCAAATGTCACAAAAATACTTGGTCTGTATGAATCGAACGTCTTGTTGGCTATATTCCTATCGATAGTTATCCTTGGAATGGCCGGCCATCGAGCATTTAGTGCACCAGATCTCCTGAGTCTTGAGGCTTAGATCCTTTAGAGACTTGTGTACATTATCAAGCTATTCTTCCAATCTGTGGTCCATGGGGTAACTGGGTATGTCCTCATCCACTCCACCTAAAGAGATTTTGTTAGCACATCTTTGTAAGTTTTGAACATTTCCAGACTGATGTGTCGACATACTTTCTGAGATAGCCCTACAAGAAACCAATGGATTAGTAATTGTTCATCTATAACATAATCTGATTGGCTCAGTAGGTATTTCCAGCGCTTATCATAGTCATGGACAGATTCCCCTGGATTTTGTGATGTGGTTTTTAGTTTTTTTGCGGCCAGGTGCTAAGCATCTGGGGTTTTGAAAAATGAAAAAAATTGCACCTTAATCTTATCTTTTGTTGCTATAGGTTGTCTTTCCGAAAATTTCATGTACCACATCAGTGCCCTTTTCCTTAAGGAACTTGTGAAATGTTCCATTTGTCTATCTTCGTCTGTAACTTGGTTGGCATCCCAAGTCGACTCACAGATGAACCAGTGTTGTATGGGGTCCTCATCCCCCTCATATAGAGGAATGTGAGCCGATCTGTGACCCATGTCTGAATCACTGTCACTGCTCTCAGTAGGTGGCGGTGGTGGATGTTGGGGTGGTGATGAGGGTGGTGGGGTTATTGGTGTATTCATCTCTGCGGAACTCTGGTCAACGGAACTTTCTTTCCCATCGGTTGTCGATTCTTCATCGACTTGCAATCGGTTGATGTCAAATTCTACTGTCGATGGTCCACTACAACTATTTGCTCGCAATTCTGAATTGTCTGTGTCTTCTAAAGCTGTGTTTGGTAAGGTGCGGCACTCCTTCATGTGTCGGTAAGAGCAAGTGGATACTTTGGTGGGAGGGTTCCGCTTGAAAGGTCACCCAATTCCCTTCCTCTGGTCAATGTATAATGAGGTGTCATCCAGTGTACGTGTCGTCACCTAGTCGACTCCATATACTAAAGTCACTAGCTCGTAGTTGGAGGTCTTCTTCAACAATAGTCTGTATTAAAGTACGTAGATTCAATGGAGAGAGGGTTCTTCCTTCATTGGGAGATCTTAATTGGAGAGCTTCTAGCTGCTCTTTCCACAATTCTTCCTCCATAGGGTACGCTTCTTGTTCCACGCCTTCTTCATGTCGGTCATGACCCGACTCAGGCGGATTCTCTTCTCTGTCGGTTGCCCTAGGACTCCTTCCTCTAAGCAGCTCTAAGGCTCTTTCTTGTCTTGCTTCCCTTCTCTGGTGTCTCTCTTCCCTCTCTATTTTATGAGTGTCCGACATACATTCGTATGATACTACTCTCTTGGGTTCCCTTTTAGTTTATCATTACTGGTGACTGGTATCTGGTTCTAGTCGACTAGAATCCACAATACTCTATCTCAACATATGACCAGCTACCCCCCCATAGCCTACCCGACACTTTTTAGAAAGCCCAAATAGTTCAGTCTATTTGCTTAGGAAGTATTCCCACTCCCTTTCTGCAATGAATTTTTCCCACTTCCTCTGCTTCTCCACCCAGTTAGATTTTGATGGCAGTTCATGAAGTGATGGATGAGGTTCAAGGATATGTCCTACGCCCTTCTCTATCTGGAATTTGAACATCAAGGTTAGTAGGGAACACAGAAATTGTTCAATGAGATCTGTGTAAAATTTCTCCTTGACTATTTCCACCAAAGTTCTATCTTTGACTACTTGTTACTCACAGAAGTCGTTGGCAATTTTCTCAAACCACTCCGACAAGTTTGTTTTACCTCCGTGGATCATTTTTTCTAGCAACTGTTGTTCTTTAATCCTGTCCGGCTTTCTCATGCAGGAATTTCTTCAAAAGTTGGGGCACTGATTCGACAAACTTTTCATGCGTCTCTATAAAAAATATTTCTTTTGCTTATGTGATTGTTAATATGTTCCTTCGCGTGTAATTCTGCAAATATTTTGCAACTTTACGTTCCCACCAGTCCTTAATCTCCTGCTCTGGTATCATCTGTTCGCATGCATTTTATTCATGTACTACCGGCAACGGAACCAATGTTGTAATCTCATAGATCACATAAGGTTACCAATAATACACACTAAAACATATATATATAAAACAAAGATAAGAGATAAGAACAAATAGGTGAATAAACAGATTATACTATACAAAATGAGTCCATACAACACAGAGAACTGAACTGAGTTCTCATCTGGCTCAATAGCCTAATATATATGATTATAGAATGGTTACAAAATAACTACTTGTCGGTTCAATGAACCAACACGGCCTTTAGGTGGTCGACTTAATCTCTAACTTTAGTAGACCGACCGACTTAGTCGGCTGATCGACTGAGTCGGCTATCCTTCAAGTTGAATTTATCGACTTGCTCCTTCTACAGGTTGTAACTGAAGAGGAGTGGACACAGTTCCATCATAAATTCATTGATCAGTGGAAGAACGAAGAGGAGAAAACAGAAGAAGGAATGAGTAACAGACACAAATCTCATGAGGAAGAGGAAATGGGAGAAAATCATCACCATGAAGGTCATTCCCTACCTGAACGGATGGTCGTAACACTTCAGTTCCCAATTCAACAACCGGAAGGGACAACCCCTATGAAAAATATGTCGCCATCGGTGTTGCCTCGCTTTCATGGAAAAGTGGTAGAGGATCCCGATGAATTTCTTTTCAAATTTGATATCCTCTATCGCAGCTATGACTACACCACCGATGCACAGAATCTAAACCTCTTCCCTGCCACTCTGAAGGACAATGCATTACGCTCATTTGTGAACCTAGGAGGTAGAACTGTTACTAATTGGGACAGGACGAAATAGGTGTTCCTGGAGAAATATCAGGAATATTGCAACACCAAGGACAAGAGAGAAGAATTGTTTAAAATAGCACATAAGGAGAATGAAAGTCTGGAATATTTTGTTGAGAGGTTGTTATATAATGTGCAAAGAGTCAGACAAACTAATATGGGGTTATATGTGCTCAAGGTAATCCTGCTTCACGGGATTAGGGATGATTTCCTAGATATGTTAAACCTTTTAGGAAAGGGGGATATCTCCAAGGATACTTTCAAGAAAATTGTGGAACTGTGTAATAGGTACTCCAAGGGATCTTCCAGGAATAACAACCGAAACAAGTGGGACAAATTAGAACATTATGTCTTCAACAAAACTTATAAATCATCTAATGGAGGAGCCACACGTCCATAGATAGGAAATCTTCTTGAAAATTTTAAAACATAAATGATGAGCTTTATCTCCTTAGAAATAGATGTCCTGAGGGAAAAGCAGAAACAAGCAATGGAGAATCTCACACTGGGAGTGTTTTGTCCTCGATGTAGAAAGAACCACCCTCTGAAGAAGTGCCCACTAGAGAATATAGAAGTGTGTCAGTTGTGCGAGCTGAACCATGACACAAAAGCATGCCCGTCACTTCCCCAAGTGAAGGTCGTTCTGTAGGCATCAACTCCAGAGGTGGAACCAACTTATTTTATTACACAAAAGAAGCCCTGGAAGCCTCGAAATCAAGGTATGACTCCAGACTCATTTCCATTTTTGAATAACATGAATAATTGGAATAATATGCAGAACATGAATACACAATTCCCTTCATCTTATTCTAACCCTCAATGGTACCCCTCTCAACCTTCAATGCAAAATTATAAATCCTGGAATCCCTGGGTTCAACCACCATAGCCACCACACCAACCAAATTCTTGGTCTCCTCAATGGAGGAATTTCCATCCAAGGAGCCAGTTTCCTCAACAACCTCCACATCAACAACAACCATACCCTCCTCAATATCCTCAACCTTATCAGCAGTCGCAGCTGCAATTATAGAACAATGCTGCCCCTAACATGATGATATGACCTCAATTTCCTACTCAACCTAATCCTAACCCAAATAATACTGCAGAGGAGGATAGAGTTAATACTGCAGGATCTGCTGATGGAGGTCCAATCTATCACATTAATGGAAAGGTTGTGTTGTAATCTCATAGATCACATAAGGTTACAAATAATACACACTAAAACATATATATATAAAATAGAGACAAGAGCTAAGAACAAATAGGTGAATAAACAGATTATGTTATACAAAATGAGTCCATATAACACAGAGAAGTAAACTGAGTTCTCATCTGGCTCAACAGCCTAATATATATGATTATAGAATGGTTACAAAATAAATACCTATTGGTTTAGTGAACCAACACGACCTTTAGGTGGTCGACTTATTCTCTAACTTTAGTAGACCGACCGACTTAGTCGGCTGATCGACTAAGTTGGCCCATCGACTTAGTCGGTTGATCGACTGAGTTAGCTATCCTTCAAGTTGAATTTATCGACTTGCTCCTTCTATAGGTTGTAACTGAAGAGGAATGGACACAGTTCCATCATAAATTCATTGATTAGAGGAAGAACGAAGAGGAGAAAATAGAAGAAGGAATGAGTAACAGACACAAATCTCACGAGGAAGAGGCAATGGGAGAAAATCATCACCATGAAGGTCATTCCCTACCTAAAGGGAGGGTGGTAACACTTCAGTTCCCAATTCAACAACCGGAAGGGATAGCCCCTATGAAAAATATGTCGCCATCGGTGTTGCCTCGCTTTCATGCAAAAGTGGTAGAGGATCCCAATGAATTTCTTTTCAAATTTTATATCCTCTGTCGCAGCTATGACTACACCACCGATGCATAGAATCTAAACCTCTTCCCTGCCACTATGAAGGACAATGCATTACGCTCGTTCGTGAACCTAGGAGGTAGAATTGTTACTAATTGGTACAGAATGAAACAGGTGTTCCTGGAGAAATATCAGGAATATTGTCCCTGCCACTATGAAGGACAATGCATTACGCTCGTTCGTGAACCTAGGAGGTAGAATTGTTACTAATTGGTACAGAATGAAACAGGTGTTCCTGGAGAAATATCAGGAATATTGCAACACCAAGGACAAGAGAGAAGAATTGTTTAAAATAGCACATAAGGAGGACGAAAGTCTGGAATATTTTGTTGAGAGGCTGTTATATAATGTGCAAAGAGCCGGACAGACTAATATGGGGTTATATGTGATCAAGATAATCCTGCTTCACGGGATTAGGGATGATTTCTTAGATATGTTAAACCTATTAGGAAAGGGGGATATCTCCAAGGAGACTTTCAAGAAATTTGTGGAACTGTGTAATAGGTACTCCAGGGGATCTTCCCGAAATAACAAGCGAGACAAGTGGGACAAATTAGAACATGATGTCTTCAACAAAACTCAGAAATCATCTAATGGAGGAGCCACACGTTCATAGATATGAAATCTCCTCGAAAATTTTAAAACATAAATGATGACCTCTATCTCCTCAGAAATAGATGTCCTGACGGCAAAGCAGAAACAAGCAGTGGAGGATCTCACACTGGTATTGTTTTGTCCTCGATGTAGAAAGAACCACCCTCTGAAGAAGTGCCCACTAGAGAATATAGAAGTGTGTCAGTTGTGCGAGCTGAACCATGACACAAAAGCATGCCCGTCACTTCCCCAAGTGAAGGTCGTTCTGCAGGCATCAACTCTAGAGGTGGAACCAACTTATTTTATAGCACAAAAGAATCCCTAGCAGCCTTGAAATCAAGGTATGACTCCAGACTCATTTCCATTTTTGAATAACATGAATAATTGGAATAATATGCAGAACATGAATACACAATTCCCTTCATCTTATTCTAACCCTCAATGGTACCCCTCTCAACCTTCAATGCAAAATTATAACTCTTGGAATCCCTGGGTTCAACCACCATAGCCACCACACCAACCAAATTATTGGTCTCCTGGATGGAGGAATTTCCATCCAAGGAGCCAGTTTCCTCAACAACCTCCACATCAACAGCAACCATACCCTCCTCAATATCCTCAACCTTATCAGCAGTCGTAGCTGCAATTGTAGAACAATGCTGCCCCTAACATGCTAATATGACCTCAATTTCTTGATCAACCTAATCCTAACCCAAATAATAAAAAAGTCCATCAATTTGAGACTATAAACATTCATGCTTACTCCCTTACTCCTGTTCCTTGCAACGATATTCACTTACAATCAATAAAGGTAGTAGAGCCTGTAATCATTGAAGATGTTCCATCCCCTGTACATGAAGAAGGAGTGTATCCACATCATCTATCTAATACGACCCCCATCATTGAAGATGTTGAACATACCACTAATGTGTCGACTGAAAGACAAAATAATATATCTAGAGACACACAACCTACCCAACTGATTAGGCAACCACCGTACCCCGAGAGATTAATGCTACCAAAGGTAGTGTGAGAACCTCAGTTTAAGCTCTTAGGAGAGTTAAAGAATCTTTATGTTAAAACTCCCCTCCTTCAAGATCTTCAAGATGTACCTATCTATGCTAGAAATGTTCGGGATATATGTAAGGAAACTAGGAAGGAAACCCAGAGATCCTCCCACTGTTCATGTCATAGGGAAATTATCTGCATTAATAATGGGAAAAACCCTTTTGGCCAAATATGATGGTCCTGGGAATCCCACTGTCACTGTGTAGATTGGGAATACACAGATACCCAATGTACTGGTAGATTTAGGAGCAGCGATTAATGTCATGACAATTGAAACTTTAAGGAAACTTAGGCTCACTAATCTCAGGCCAACCCCCACCATTTTAGAACTGGCCGATAGACCCACCATTAAACCTGAAGGAATTTTGGAAGATCTCATCATCTCAATCAACTCTTGGGAGTACCTTGCTAACTTCTTAGTTTTATAACCTAATTCGTAGCTAGGAGGACACCCACTGAACTCCCACTCGTAATTGTACCCAAGAAAAATGGTAAATGGAGAGTCAATGTGGACTATAGGGATCTGAACATAGCAACACACAAAGACCATTTTTGCTTTCCTTTTATCGATCAAGTACTCAACACCTTATCGGGGAAGAAGTTCTTCTCCTTCCTGGATGGGTTTAGTGGGTACAATCAAATTCTGATTTCTCCTGAAGACCAAGATAAAACTATCTTCACCTATCCCTGGGGAACGTTTGCATACAGAGTGATTCCCTTTGGCTTGTGCAATGCGGCAGCAACATTTCAAAGAGCTGTGATTGGCATATTTTCAGAATTAGTTAATGATAGTATGGAAATTTTTATGGATGATTTTAATCCTTATGGAAAAGATTTTGAAGAAGCACTGGAAATTTTGAAAAAGGTTTTAACTCGCTATGAATAGACCCATCTCTCTTTAAGCACTGAAAAGTGCCATATGATGATGATTGAAGGAGTAGTATTGGGGAATTTCATCTCTACTAATGGCATGCAGGTGGATACCTCAAAAATTAAGGTAACTAAAAATATACCTAATCATGCAAATAAAAAAGAAGTGCAATGTTTCCTAGGGCATGCTGGATATTACCAAAGATTTATAGAAATTTTTTCCAAACTTGCCTCTCCTTTGTTTTCATTGTTAATGAAGGATGTGAAATTTGTTTGGAATGAGGAATTCCAGACAACATTTGTTAAACATAAAGAGAAACTGTCCACATCCCCCATCTTAAGAGGACCCAAATGGACCCTGCCCTTCCACATTTCTTCAGATGCTTCTGATACTGCTATTGGAGCAGTTTTATGTCAGCAAGATGGTCAAGCACCTTATGAAATTTATTATATTAGTAAAAAATTATCCCCTATTGAACTTAATTATACTGTTACTAAGAAAGAGTTCTTAGCCATTTTTTACTCCATTAACAAATTTCGGCATTATATTACTAGATATCCTACATTTGTGCACACTGACCACTCTGCCATTAAATATCTAATGAATAAACCTGCTACTAATGCCAAGGTGACTAGATGGATTTTATTGTTACAGGAGTTTGATATTACCATTATAGACAAACCTGGAAGAGAAAATGTTGCCGTTGATTTCTTATCTCATTTCATTAATAGTCATGATAATTTACCTATTGAGGACTCTTTTCCAGATGAACATTTATTTGCAGTTTCAGCTCACTCCCCTTGGTATGCAAATGTTGCTAATTACTTGGCTGTAGGAAAGCTTTTAGAACATATGTCAAAAAGAGAAAAGAGGAAAATTATTCAGCAAAGTGCTAGGTATTGTTGGGTAAATGGTCATCTATTTTACACAGGCCCTGATCTTGAGATCAGAATATGTGTAAGAGAAGGTGAAATGTTCCATATACTGAAGACCTGCTGTGATGAGCCTTGTGGGGGGGATTTTGTAGACAGAAGGACAAGACACAAAGCGCTGATCAGAATGGGCTACTATTGGTTGACCCTTTTCAGGGATTCCAAAAGATATGTCATGTCTTGTGATAGCTACAAAAGGATGGGTCAGCCCAATAGATTAGATCAAATGCCTCTGCAACCACAATTGGTTGTTGAACCCTTTAATAGGTGGGATTTAGATTTTTTTGGTCCTATTAGGCCTCATTCTAATCAGAAAGCCTACATCTTGGTCTATACCGACTACATGACGAAATGGGTAGAATTTGTGGCTTTGGTGAAGGCCATTGACCAGGCTGTGATTGATTTCATGTATAGTGAAATATTTACCCGTTTTGGGGTACCCAAGGAAGTGGTTACCAATGGATGACCACATTTTGTGTTGCATCAATTTGAAACTTTGCTACGGAAGTACCACATTCAGCGCGGGATAGCTTCACCTTACCATCCCCAAGCCAATGGCCAAGTGGAAAGCACTAACAAATGCATTGAATCTATCCTTACAAAGATGGTCAAGAGCCATCATAGAAATTGGGCTAATAGACTTCTAGAAGCATTGTGGGAATATCATACAACTTGGGGCAACACTACAGGTTTATCTCCTTACATCTTGGTGTATGGGAAAAGTGTCATCTTCCCAATATAATTCAAGATTAATACTTTGAAGACAGCCATGGAGGTAAACCTGGATGTAACTGAAGCCCAAAAGAGAATATTGAACCAATTGAATGAAATGAATGAGAACCCGTTAGCTGCCATTGACCAGACAGTGTTTATTCAGCAACATAGATCCAATTGGCATGACCAATTCACCAAAAAGAAGGTATTCTATGAGGGAGACTAGGCACTACTATACGATTCTAGATTCAAAAGATATTTCAAGGGTAAACTACGCACAATATGGCTGGTCCCATACTGTAAATTTGAGCACATAGATCTGTAGACAAATACACAACTCACAAAATGGATCTCACAATTTAATCAGCAATTGAAGAATGAAATAGTGCAAAAAAGGCTTGTAGCTGTGAATTCTTTCATTAATCAAAAAGTAATCCAATGATAATTACAATGAAGTAAAATGTCTTTAATAGCCACAAGCAATTTGAATCCAGATGAGGAAGTTTGAATTGATTAGACTCTACTTGACTGTAGCTAACCAATACCTTGTCTAAATCACTATCGAATGACTCAGTAGTTAACTGACCTTGTCTAAACCATAACAGGAGTTCATCAGAGCTCTAAAACACAACTTGAATGTTACATTTAGTGTTGAATAAGGTTAACTGACTGTGGTAGGTGAGAAATGTGCCCCACATGTGTTCATTCAAGTAAACCTAGCACTAATTGAATGTAGAGGACTAGAACTGCATGTAACTGACTTCTAACTTAGCTTGACTAGTCATTAATTGAAGTGACCTGACCTTGGTTGGTTTGGGCACTCCCAGTGGATTCCTAAATTGTAGGGATTGGTATAGGAGGCTCCTAAACTGATGCAATCAAGTGCAATCAATGGCAGTGAGCCTCAATTAGTGTTCCCCACACTTTAGTAACTGAAACATGTGCCCCAATTAGGTCAAGTGGACTCAATGGTGTTAATGACTATAAATAGACTAGATGGGATCTCGATTTAGACAGGACTTCCAATTTAGACATATGACCAAAATTTGGACAAGGGAGGATTAATAATCCTAACACCCCCCCTGAATGCTAACTTGGACAAACTGTAGGCCCTGGTAACTAAGACCACATGTCACCCATTATATCAAGTAAAATAAAGTAACTACTTAATACAAGGAGATAGGGAAAAAACCACATGGGAAAAAAGCCCTCCCTCTAGCTAACCAGGTAGAATCAGGTCTCAAGTTTGAAAAACTTGAAAATATGTTGATGCAATATTCATCTCTGTGAGGAAGTGAAGCAGCATGCATGGTGTGATGTGCACAGGTATTCTGGGGCTCGGCATGTAGAGTTCTCCTTCTTCTCCAAAAATGATGATGGGAGGAAGGACGAAAGTAACCTTTGTCTCTTGCTGAATGAAGAGGTGTATGATCATATCCATTCTTATGAATGTAGTAAGACTGGGCCCTTATCATATTTCATCTTATAGGAAGTCTATTGCATCTCCCTGAAGGAGGTAAAATAGCATGACATAGCACAAGAGTCTTTCCTTTCTTAGTGTCAGGTGAGTTTCTAGTTATCTTCCTAGCTTCCAGTTTGGAAGTAGGGACTAAATCTAGATATGAGTCACCCTGAATCTCAAGGTCATAAATTGATATATATGGATCTGCAATACTAGTAGAAGCTGTAAAAGAAGTAGATGCAATGATTTTACCTTCCCTTGCAGGTGACTGCTGAGAGTGCACTGGTTCTGAAGGAGGCATGAAATGTGAGAACTAATATGCTTTTGAAGCATGATTTGCAGTACCCTTTGCTATGATGCTCCCAGTAGAGATATCTTTGATCTCCACTGAGTCAGGACCAAAGATCACTCACTTTGGAGATCCAGTATGGGTCATCTGATAGACAAATAACAGGTTTGAAGCTAGGGAGGGAACAAATAACACATCTTTGAACCTTCCATGTTCAAGTTGGATAGAGCCCTTCCCTTTTGTTTTGACTTTACTGTTATTTCCCATATGAATACTAGGACCATCAAAGGACTGAAAAGAAGAGAATGATTCTCTGGATGCAACCATATGATTGGAAGCTCCAGAATCAATGACGAAGACAGGTGCTGATTTGTAGCAGGCCTTCAGTGCATGTCCTTTCCTTTGGTATTCTTCTTCTTCTTTAGAGTATTCCTTCCTTGTGCTAGTAGGTATAGAAATGTTGTGCTTTTTGAAGAGAAGAGCCATTTCATCAAGTTGTCTTCACATACAGGAGCTTTCTGAATGGAAACCTCTTCCACAGTAAGAGGAAAGGACTTTTCCTTTTCCATTCTTCTTTCTTCTCTTCGAACCTAAAGGTTCTTTTGACTGCTCTTTCTTCACAGGGGACTCATCTCTTCGCTTCCCTTTTTCATTCACTACCTTATCTCCTCTTGCAACTAGAGCTAGATCTTTGGGAGATCGAATGATCCCCATTTGGATCAATTTATCATTCTCAGAAATAAGAGATTGGATGAAAGCATTAAGAGTGGGAATCTTCCAATTTGGAGTAGTGAGCCTTACTATTTGGAAGGTGGATACAAAGACTGAGTGTTGGAGCAGGATCCCGCAGCTACAGAAGAGGCTGCTAATTTTGGCGGAAAGAGAGAAGTTTAGCGGAAAAAGGACAGGACGGAGCTATGACACCGTAGCACGTTTCCAGCTGGAGAGAAGAGCCGGAAACTATGACTTTTGGGATAGAAGAGTCAAGAAGGCAACGGTACCGGAGCGGCCGAGAGAAGAAAGCTCAACCACTCCATTGAAGGCAGCGGCGGAAGAGAGGAGGGCTCAGCGACCCTCATAAATAAGAAGGAGCAACGAGGCTCAAGCATTGAAGGCGAAGGACAGAAAGAGAAGCGGTGCACAGTACCCATGGTCAGTGCCGGGAAGCATGGAAGACTGCAGAGAGCTGCGGTGTGACGAGAAGCGGCTACCTCAAGGACAGAGAGGACCGACTGTCACTATTTAGGGTATGGGTTTACTGTTGGGACAGGCCCACAGTGTTGTAATGGCACGACCTTCGGGCTGCCTATAAGAGCTTGCATTTTTGTATTGTAAAGGGTTGGTTGGGTAGCTAATCAATCAGGAGATAGTCGGTCAGTTGGTAGTTTTGTAGATTCAGGAATCAGTCAGACAGGATGCGTTGTAACGATCCAGACACTTAGTCATCTGTGAGTCATTTGAGTCTGTATGTAATCATTTGCAGAGAGAACAGAGAGGGAAGGAATATAGAGAGAAGATCAGAGATCTAGAAGAGACCTTGCGCTGCATTTGTAGTGCAACGAACTGTGCTAACTTCCCTCAAAATATATAATAGAAGCACAGTTTGGTGGACGTAGCTCCCATACCGGGGGTGAACCACGTTAAATCTGCGTGTTATGTGTTGAATGGATGTGATTGTATTTGCTTATTGTTACTAGTTATTATGCATGTAATGATAGTGGCAGTAGACGAATGTATGTATTGTTTCGTTCATAATATTGCAAAAGGATAAGGATAAGTCGAAGTATTGCAGTAGGTTGGTTAAGGACTCTTTCACGTCTGTCACTAATTACCAGTTACTCACAATAGACTCCTGAGAAGTAGAGTGTCACACATCGGCGCAACCAACGTTAAGAAAGAAAATTCGTAGTGGTGAGATATTGCAGAGAGGCGATATCGCATCGGCAGAGGAGTTGCGATGCGAGATACTGCGACCTGAGGGCTTAGCATTGAGGAGAAGATGGGTGTTCCATGGTGTACAGAGAAGTGGTAAGGATTGGAATGTTGCGAGTAAGTGGAAGTTGTCCGACGCGAGAGGAAATCGTGCGACTTGCGCAGGGGTAAGCATCGCACAGGTAGAAGCGCTGCGAGTAAAAGGGAAAGTGTGACGCGCCGAGCTAGTTGATCTAGTGACATGTGCAGGGGAAGGAGAAGATAAGTAGGATGCACAGAACCTGGTCCAAGACACTTGAGTCTTGTCCAACCCATGAGATTCACTTCGGGTGAGACTTCAGATCGCTTTGCGGTCTGTTGCCGAAAGGGCCAGTGATTTTTGGGTATTGTTGATTAATGATAGTAAACCCGGGTCTACCCATGCAATCAACAAATGGTTCCATTGTCGGGATAAATGACTGGGAGTCCATGTTCTGTTGGCATCCTACACGAGAAGAATTTCACCAGTGGCTGGATTCAGACTTAACGGAGTTCGCCAAGAAAGAGAACAGAAGTTAGAGACTAAGCAGAGAGGCCTGGCTAGAGAAGCACATCGCTTCAGACATACACGCTATATTTTTTGTAACCTACGGAAACGAGCATTTCGATTGGTTATCCAAGTTGACAGATAGCAACACCTTCAAGAAGAAGAGAAACATCATCTGGACACCGGAGCTGATTCAGACCGTACAGAACCTTGACATCCCGATTACGAGAGCAGTGGACTTCTGGCTCACCAGTGTGCTAGAAGGCTACGTTACAGAGTTTGCAGTTGACCAAAGAAAGAGCTTCAGCGCAGCCGAAAGATACTTCTTCAAAGGATATCACGGTAAGTACCTAAGATCTCTAAACTTGTCCCTTAAGATGTTGCTATATGAAAAAGGAACAATGGATCTAGTATCAGATGAATAAGTTAAGCTAGTAATGTCACAAGAATTTGAAAGTGATTTTGATGACATTGGACGAACACGGAGTGGAAAGAAGTATAAAGTAGCATTTAGTTCTGATATATTTGAAGACAGTTCAATCAGTACTAGACATCAGAGCCCTAACACCACTGAGGCACCAGAGGGGGGTATCCCTTACCACCCCTATACTCCACAAAAGCAGATAGGGACTCAGAATAATCCCATAGGCACTCCATCTAGTAGTTCACAGTCAGTACCTACTCCCGTTACAGCACCGTCACCTACACCGCTGAGTGGTAGTACTCCAGTCAGTCAGAACCCACCATAGAGAAATAGAATGGGGGACGACATGAAGCTACCTATCTTTGAAGGTACAGGAGCTGAAGATCCGGAACAACATTGGTTCCTATGCAAAGCTATGTGGACCATTAAAACAATCAACGATGATAACCTTAAACTTGTACAATTGGTTACCACGCTCAGAGACAGAGCCCTGACATGGTACATAAAGTATACTACACTACCTAAAACGCTCGCCCAGGTCAAGAACGCCATGATTAAAGAGTTCAAGAAACCTAAATCTGAATCTCAGTGTATTACAGAGCTTAAGGATATTAAACAGCTACCATCAAAGTTAGTCTGGGACTTTGACCAGAAATTCAAAGCTCTTATAGACCAAGTCAGTTTTGACTTTGCGCCGGAGCAGCATAAGGAATGGTTTATTGCAGTGCTACTCCCCCATATCAGAATGCCACTAATGCAACAGAAACTCACTACTCAAGATGAAGCACTGGAAATGGCAATGAAACTAGAGGCTTCACCTTTAGCAGAAACCAGTACAGGGATGACAACTCTACAGACCCAGTTGGCCAACCTCACCTTACAGATACACGAACTTAAAAAAGGGAAAGAGGCTATGCAAGACATATGGTGCATAAAGTGCAGAGAAAAGGGCCACAGTAAAGACAACTGTCCATTCTTTTCAGAATATTTAGCGTCAGGGGCTCCTAACCCCTTACCACGAGCACGAGGGCCATGGTGTGAAATATGTAGAACTCAAGGACATCCACCTCAGCAATGCACTTTGCTTCAAAAGTATGTCCAGACACCCAAAAATCTCTATTGTATCTTCTGTAAATCCGTCGGGCATGATCCACAAGATTGTCGAGCTTATGATCTCCTGTCAGAAAGGACACAGGATGTATACAGAGTCCAAACAGACACACAGGGTCCAGCAACAGGAACACAGCCGGCTCAGCTGTATGGAGGCAGAGGAGGAGGATTCAAAGGACGAGGCCGTGGAGGAGGCTTCGCAAGAGAAGGAGGTTTTGGTCAAGGTCGTGGCCCAGTCACTTGTTACAATTGTGGAATTTTCGGACACTATGCTAGGGACTGCCAGAACGCCACTACTACTTGTAATTACTGCAAATCTTACGATCATACCATAGAAGAGTGTCCCATATTGATAGCTAAGATCAGAGAACCTAAGCCAGTTGCACACCAGAATATCCAGCTCATTGCTGCTGAACCTAAGGAACCAGAACCAGCAATTAACATTGTGACACGGAGCGGTGCTTCCACCAGTGGCACATCGCAGGAGACTAGACAAAACACAAGTCAGGAGTGGGTGCGCAGAGCTCCTACTAAAGCAACTGCACTCAACCTACAACAGAATAAGGAGACCTTTCACGAAGCTAAGGCTTCCTTTGAGGAACCTCCACTAGCAGGACCGTAGGTACCGCCGTCTAGGGGCGTACCGCAGCAAGTACCTTGTAGCAATAACCCTGAGCAGGCACAGCAAGCCACCACATCCAAAAGATGTGATGAGGATGAATCGACAGGAAGTATACAAGCCTTCCTACACAGCTACTTGAAACTCCTGAGAAATTATAAAGCTGTTGGCGAGCTACAGCGTATGATAGACCAGTGTCAGCAACCCTCTCCCTCGGACAGTGCACACCGCGCTGTCCATAATATTACAAGACATGCAAGGACAAGAAGAGAGATGAAGTTCACAGCCCAGATTGGTGACTTCGAAATGGATGAGGTTGTCTTAGACCTAGGATCAGAGATGAACGTTCTAACCAAGCAAACGTGGGAACAGATGGGAAGTCCTCAGTTAGCCCTATCACCTATCCACCTGAGACTAGCTAATCAGCAACGAGTATCACCATTGGGTCGATTACCGCAGGTGCCAGTTGATATTGACGGAGTTTGTACTTTCGTGGACTTCGAGGTCATAGAAATCATTGGTGACAGTCGACCATATCCAGCATTACTGAGTATTGATTGGGAAATTGGTAGCAAAGCTGTCATTGACCTAAAGAAAAGACAAATGACCTTTGAGGATACACGGATCCAGGTCATCGCACCGCTGGATCCTTACCAAGGACCTAGATATATCGAACCTATCCGAGCAGAGGACGAGGCACATAATATGGAGAGTCTCTACCAGATGACAGCAAACCAGAATGACTATATCAATCCCACTGAAGAGGGGCACATTAGTTGGCAATCCGACAGTTCATGTGCATCGGATTCGGATGTTGGTCTAGAAAACTGGCAGAACAGACTCTACGAAGTATCATCCCGCAGATGTGCCTTTATAAGTAAGTCACTGCGATGGATTGGTGCCGAGATCACTGAGACTCCATCATATCATGGCTTGACAGACATCCAAGATTTTCTCAAACAATTTGAGCAACAAACTCCCCCTGAACAGAGGATCGCAGCTATGGACCTTGCAGTTAGAGCCACACCTGCAAGATGGTGGTATGCGCATAAAGAAAACATCTTATAATGGGATAACATCAAGAGACTGATGGAAATCAGATTTTCCGACGACAGAAGGTATGCTCAATGCAAATACACAGGAGAAACTGACCCTAGGGTACACATTCAGATATGTGAACAGAACTGGTCGGACATCCCAGAGGATGAATGGGTTCACAGATTCATTCACACATTGGACACAATTCCAAGGAATTGGTATACAGAGACCGA
>LPNX010123992.1:325588-386259 GCA_001517045.1 Pseudotsuga menziesii
ATAAAAAAAAGTCAATATTGGCACAAACGAAGAACCTAAGTTTGCCTCTATTGGAGACTATTGGAATGATGAAACAGTCGGACAGATTGCAGATCTGCTACATGATTATCAAGACCTATTTCCCACCAAGTTCACAGAGATGAAGGGAATAGTTGGAGACTTGGGAGTCATGAGGATACCGCTAAAGGAAGATGCTAGACTAGTTAAGCAGCGTCCATACAGATTGAACCCGCGATACAAAGAAAAGGTCAAGGACGAGATTGATAAAATGCTAACAGCAGGCATCATTGAACCAGTAGAGGAAAGCGAATGGGTTAGCCCTATGGTAGTGCAAGAGAAGAAAACAAAAGGGGACATAAGGATCTGTGTTGATCTGCGAAAACTCAACGATGCATCACTTCATGATCCATTTCCAACACCGTTGACTGATGAAGTATTAGACAACGTGGGAGGACAAGAGGTCTACTCCTTCACTGACGGGTTTTCAGGCTATCACTAGATCAGAATACACCCAGAAGATCGATCCAAGACTACATTTGCAACAGAATGGGGCTCGTTCCAGTATACGGTAATGCCCTTTGGTATTAAGAATGCACCAGCTATATTTTCTAGAGTAGTAGTTGCTGTATTTAAAGAATACATTCATAAATTCTTGGAAGTATATTTCGATGATTGGACTGTATTTGGGTTAATCAATAAGCACATAGGCGATCTAAGACTGATGTTAGAAAAATGTAGACAGTACCAGATCTCTCTAAACTTGAAAAAATATATATTCTGTGCACCATTTGGTATCTTGTTGGGTCACATTGTTTGCAGACAAGGTTTGATGGTAGACCCCGCCAAGATCACTATCATTGTAAACCTTCCAGCACCTAATTCAGTCAAGCAAATGAGGACAGTACTTGGTCATACCGGGTACTACAGAAAGTTCATCAAGGGCTACGCAAAGATTACAGCGCCGATGGAGAAACTGCTAAAAAAGGATGTAAAATTCCTATGGAACGAGGAATGCCAGAAGATCCTAGACATACTTAAGGAGAATATGGTTACAGCACCCATCCTAGTATTTCCGGATTGGACTAAGCCTTTCCATGTACATGTGGATGCCTCCGGCGTCGCATTAGGAGTCGTCTTAACCCAGCCAGGAGAAGGGGACCTTGACCATCCCATCGCATATTCCAGCAGAAAGTTATCAACAGCAGAAAAGAACTACACCACAACAGAAAGGGAGGGTCTAGCTATGGTCTATGCGTTGCAGAAGTTCAGGCACTATCTACTGGGTGCCTCGTTTAAAATGTTTACTGATCATTCCGCATTAAAGTACCTAGTCAATAAACCAGTGTTAGGGGGGAGAATCTGCAGATGGTTACTCCTCTTCCAGGAGTATGATTTTGAAATCATTGTGAAACCAGGCAGACTAAATGCAGGACCCGATCACCTGTCATGGCTAGACTCAGGAGAAGAGCCTAGTAACCTAGAAGACAATCTTCCAGATGCACCGTTATTTTCCATACAGATTGCGGATGACTACTACGCTGACATTATGCACTTCCTCACCACAGGAGTAGCACCTGACAACTTTACTAAACAGCAAAAGAAGCAGTTGGTCGTTAAGGAAGCAAACTTCACCCTCATTGCAGGATGTCTATACAAGTTAGGCCCGGATGAAGTTCTGCGCAGATGTGTGATGCCACATGAGAAAGACACTATTATCAAAGAGGCCCATTCAGGAACCGCCGGAGGACATTATGCAGGAAAACCGACTGCGCAGAAAATTCTAGATGCAGGCTTGTGGTGGCCTACACTGCATAAAGACACAAAGGACTTCTGCAGATGCTGCGATATCTGCCAAAGGGTAGGAAAACCCTCGCGCCGCGATGAAATGCCGCTGCGACCGCAGGTCACACTGCGCGCATTCGACAAATGGGCTATTGATTTTGTGGGACCAATCAACCCACCTGGAAAGCGCACAGGTGTGAGATACATCATCAGGGGAACAGAGTACCTTACCAGATGGGCAGAAGCCAAGGCAGTAAGAAATTGTGATGCCGCTACAGCTGCCCAGTTCCTTTTTGAAAACATCATCAGTAGGTTTGGATGCCCAGTAATTTTGATGAGTGATCAAGGCACACACTTCCTAAACAGCACTATTGAGGCATTGACAGAAGAATTCCAGATTCAGCACTATAAGAGCACTCCCTACCACCCACAAGCTAATGGAACGGTGGAGGCCTTCAATAAGATTTTAGAAAACGCTCTTACGAAGATCTGCAATAACCAAAGGAACGACTGGGACCTCAGAGTTAATGCTGTGCTGTGGGCATACAGAAACACATGCAAGAAACTTACGGGACACACACCTTTCAGCTTGGTATATGGACAGGAGGCTGTTATGCCTATGGAGTATATTCTTCCTAGCTTAAGAGTTGGTCAGATTACCGAGATGACTGATATAGCCACGGTCGAGGAACGGTTAGCACAGCTACTTACCTTGGAAGAAGACAGGTTTATCGCCGGATTCCATCAGACAGTGCAGAAAGCACGAGAAAAAGCCTGGCATGATAGACACATTAAGAATAAGACTTTCCAGATCGGAGACCTAGTGCTCCTATATGACAGCAAATTTCTGAAGTTTCCAGGGAAGTTCAAAACACATTAGCTGGGGCCATATCAGATACAGCAAGTCACAGAGGGAGGTGCTGTTCAACTCAGTCAGTTGAACGGGGAGCTTCTCCCCACATGGATTAATGGCAGTAGGCTTAAGCTCTACAGTGACAACCTTCCCCCCTCTCCATCCTAGCATGAACAGTGTACAGAGGTGCAGATGCCCAGTGTAGTTGGAAGGAGGCATCGCATCAGGAACTAGTCTACACCGGCAGACAGCCTAGTCAGGAGGAATCGCACCAGCGCGATTCAAAAAAAAAAAAAAAAAATTGCGGAGGTGACAAGGAGGTTACATCGCAGCAATTCCACGTGTCACCGTACCACGTGTCCAGTTTGGCAACTCACAGTGGACCGTCAAGTCATGGTCTGACAGGCAGTTAAGGAGGAAATGACCGGTATCCAGTACCGTAGATTTGGCGGCAGGCCTCATTAAGTTTCTAGATTTGACAAAATCTTCGACGAGACTGGCGCCAGTACACATACTTCGAGGGAAATTTGATCGGATTTTTACATTTATTAAGGATCGGGTAACTGGTGTGGTCTTGTCCATGCAATTAATATGACCAACGAGCTCAGTATAGATGACCGTTGCGTTCGGTACCATCATCCATGACATAAAAAGGAGACATTATTCATCGGAAGGACTACATTTTCACAGAGCCAAACATTGCAGTGTGCAAACTCAATCTTCCTCGTACAGAGCCCATTCCATTATAAGCTAAAGAGTTTTCCAGATATAGCAGCCATTTCAAACCCGCCGTCTCACACCGACTAGTTCCTGGCCGAGGACGAACCACTGGACGCGCTGCTGAAAAGATTCAAGCGTGCTGGCCTGGAAGCTCCCATGTCAACACCAGTTAGGAACGTGCAAGCGGGTTCTTCATAGACCAGACCACCACCACAGACAAGGAGTCAGTCTCAGCTCCCAGAGGAATTCAATTTGGAGCAGGATGAAGACATAGTGAGTGAAGTAGACTACCTCTTCCCTCGAGTTGAAGGTGCCCCAGAGGTTAAGCTCTCCAAGACCGGTAAGCTTGCTGTCCCTATCCCACCAATAGACTCTCGAGTTAAGGAAAATGGCGATCTTGTGGGGTATGTTGCTGCTGTTAAATTCGTATATTACAACCTAGCCGATGGTAAGACATACCCCCACTTCAAATCAGACCAGTATCTAAGACATGAGACGAACCCGAGAACAGCAAGAGAGGAATTGGTTCCCATGCCACATGTCCAGATTCTCAAGCCCACCGGTCTGCTCAATCTGTTGAGGTTACCCCACTTTGGACGTAGTGCAGAGGTCAATGCCATGGTACGTGTCCTACTCTTGTGTCTACACGGGGGCTATCTCTGGCTAGGCCTTCAGGTCGACCTTAACATCGACTTGATCCACCGCATCACCGAGCTGTCGAAAACTGGTAAGATCCCCGACTTACAGATATCAGGGAAGACCAAGGACTCGAAGTTACCACCGGCCTTAGTAAAGAAATACAAGTTACAGAGAGGAGGCAGGGCTTATGATATCACCAGTATCGAGAACGAGACACTCAGATTTACAGCTAGCCTGCTGGCGGGAAGATTGCTAACCAAGGTCCGACCGAAGGAAGTTACAGGATCTGTGATTAACCTGGCGGTACAAGTCACGGAGGGAGAACAGTTTAACTGGTCCTTGTTTCTATTAAATATGCTCCAGGAAGATTGTTTGGCAGTCCAAGATCAGGCAAGCCACCCTTTCCACTTTTCTTGGCTACTTATTCTATGTGCATTCGTCGGCTGGAAGGAGCCCCCCAATACACAGTTTCCGCAGATTCCAGGAGGAGTGCCCAGGGGTTTCCGCTATGCTAGCTTATGGGACACCAACAGCCCAGTAAGGAAACACGTCAATTCGATGGTATTCCACGAATATTACGCCCTGCTGAAGACAACTATCCCGGAATTACCACGGCTCAGCACAGAGACCGTCGACCTGTATGATAGTAGGCTCAATTTCATGGCAGATAGCCATAGAATCTATCTACAGCCGAAAAGGAAAATAAGGGATGATTGGGCTCCTAGCTGGTTCAGGATGACAGCACAGGATGTTGAGAATATCATCAGAGGCTTTGATAGCCAATGGCAGCGAGAGTATGAAGACACCACACCACTGCCACCAGGTTCTGCGGAGACAGACTCAAGCGAAAAAGGCAAAGACAAAATGGACACCCAAGCGGCAGGAACGGTGGACGCACCGCTGCCAGGAGTAAAAAGGAAAAAACCAGCAGAAGGGCCAACAGAGGTGCCCACTACCAAGAAGAAGAAGAAACACAAGGCCACAAAGCCACCTTCCAAGGCCACATTAACGGACGAGGATTTCGAACTCATTGCAACAAGAACATCTGACGAATTAAAGGACACATTGGATGCGATGAGGGAACAGCAGGAGAAAATACAGAGCGCAGTCGAAAGGCAACAGTAAGACTTAAAAGTACTTACAGAGAAGACTGCCATGGTGCACATCCCAGCGGCTAAGGCAACCGCCGCAGCAGCATCGACACCATCGACATCCCGCGAGGAAAGTCTAGCAAAAGATCGACTCAATACTGTGTTGATTCCACCAGGGAGTATCAGATTCCCTGCGAAGATGAAGGAACCACCAGTGCAGTTTGACCAGCCCATTGAGGTCAACCTGGTGGAATTCCATACTGAGCAGTTGCAGATGATTGAACAGCAGATAAGCGCAGAACTCCGGACCCGAGAGCTTGCGACTTATAAGCAGAATATGCAGCTAAATCAAAAGAATGCAGCACTGGCTACCATCTATCAGAAGAAGGTTGGTGAGCTCGAAGCATATCAGGAAAGGGATCAGGCACTCTCTCAACTGCTGCAGAACATTGCTTTAGAATTACCCAGCTGTAACATTGAGTTCGTGGAAGATACGTCCCAAAAGTTAAGGAAAGTAGCCAACATAGCAAAGGCTCTGGAGGCTACCGTTGTTAAAATGGACGAAGAAGTGGCCAAGATGAAGGCAGATCACGATGCGCATATCGCTGAGCTGGAGGCTCGCGCACAGGATACCTCCCAGGTAGAACAGAGAGCGAGAATCGAGGCTTTTAGAATCACCGCTGCACAGATGCAGTCCCGCATCAACGAAGCAACATCAGTACTAACTGATGCGATGAACGCATGGTCCGAGCTAGATGAGCCACCTCAGCGAGTGGACATCCAGCGGAACATCCAGGTGATAGAGAACACCACGATGGCAATGAAAGAAGAGATGAAGAGCTTAGCAACTCTTCAAAGGATGAAAAAGACAAAGGAGATGAACCAATTACAGCAGGAAGCCCAGCAGTTGAGAACAAAGGAGCTGTACATAACCGACCTGCTTCAACCCTTCCAGGAGCAAATCACCGAATTAGTCGACACAGTGGAGCAAAAGGTGAAGGAGTTCACTACCGTCCATGAGCAAGCTGATCAAACAGAGGATTCCCATATCAATCAAACCTTGCTTGATTCGGCACAAGAGCGTGCCGAGGTGATGAAGAATGAAGTTGCAGAACTTCGGGGTAAGTTGCAGAAAACTTTGCAGGAGGCGAAGGAGAAGCTACAACAGGAGACACCTGCTGGTAGTGGCTCGGGGAGAGCCACAAGTAAGTGTTAGGGGACTGTTGGAGCAGGATCCCGCAGCTACAGAAGAGGCTGCGAATTTTGGCGGAAAGAGAGAAGTTTAGCGGAAAAAGGACAGGACGAAGCTATGACGTCGTAGCACGTTTCCAGCTGGAGAGCAGAGACGGAAACTATGACTTTTGGGATAGAAGAGTCAAGAAGGAAATTGTACCAGAGCGTCCGAGAGAAGAAAGCTCAACCACTACATTGAAGGTAGCGGCGGAAGACAGGAGGGCTCAACGACCCTCATAAAGAAGAAGGAGCAACGAGGCTCAAGCATTGAAGGCGAAGGACAGAAAGAGAAGCGGTGCACAGTACCCATGGTCAGTGCTGGAAAGCATGGAAGACTGCAGAGAGCTGCGGTGTGACGGGAAGCGGCTACCTCAAGGACAAAGAGGACCGACTGTCACTATTTAGGGTATGGGTTTACTGTTGGGACAGGCCCACAGTGTTGTAATGGCACGACCTTCGGGCTGCCTATAAAAGCTTGCATTTTTGTATTGTAAAGGGTTGGTTGGGTAGCTAATCAATCAGGAGATAGTCGGTCAGTTGGTAGTTTTGTAGATTCAGGAATCAGTCAGACAGACTGCGTTGTAACGATCCAGACACTTAGTCGTCTGTGAGTCATTTGAGTATGTATGTAATCATTTGCAGAGAGAACAGAGAGGGAAGGAATATAGAGAGAAGGTCAGAGATCTAGGAGAGACCTTGTGCTGCATTTGTAGTGCAACGAACTGTGCTAACTTCCCTCAAAATATATAATAGAAGCACAGTTTGGTGGACGTAGCTCCCATCCCGGGGGTGAACCACATTAAATCTGCGTGTTATGTGTTGAATGGATGTGATTGTATTTGCTTATTGTTACTAGTTATTATGCATGTAATGATAGTGGCAGTAGACGAATGTATGTATTGTTTCGTTCATAATATTGCAAAAGGATAAGGATAAGTCGAAGTATTGCAGTAGGTTGGTTAAGGACTCTTTCACGTCTGTCACTAATTACCAGTTACTCACAATAGACTCCTGAGAAGTAGAGTGTCGCACATCGGCGCAACCAACGTTAAGAGCGCAAAGTCGTAGTGGTTAGATATCGCAGAGAGGCGATATCGCATCGGATTGGAATGTTGCGAGTAAGTGGAAGTTGTGCGACGCGAGAGGAAATCGTGTGACTTGTGCAGGGGTAAGCATCGCACAGGTAGAAGCGTTGCGAGTAAAAGGGAAAGTGCGACATGCCGAGCTAGTTGATCTAGTGACGTGTGCAGGGGAAGGAGAAGATAAGTAGGATGCGCAGAACCTGGTCCAAGACACTTGAGTCTTGGCCAACCCATGAGATTCACTTCGGGTGAGACTTCAGATCGCTTTGCGGTCTGTTGCCGAAAGGGCCAGTGAGTTTTGGGTATTGTTGATTAATGATAGTAAACCCAGGTCTGCCCATGCAATCAACACTGAGTAGTGTGAATTGAGCTTTGCTAGAATAGCAAGGATGAGCTGATCTTCATCCTTCTCCACTTTGCATTGCTTCAATAGATATATTAGGTTCTTGAACTTTGTGAAGAATGCATTCAGAGATTCAAAATTGGATGGATTGATAGTAATCAGATCATTTTATAGCCGATGGATCCTCATCTCATAATGCTTATCAAATAGGGAGGAAATCTTGTACCAAACCAGCTTGGGAGTCTTCAATTCTAGAATGTGAAACCAAAGATCTTGAGAGACTGAGGAGAGCAAGTGTCTAAGGGCTTCATTAAGCATGTTCATGTACTTAGCTCTGTCTTTATCTAAATCTGGCTCTTTGTCTACTTCTTCTATGAGTCTGAAGAGCCCTTTGGTGCGAAGCATTACCACCATTTTTGCCTTCCACTGGTGATAGTTGAAGGGAGTGAGAGGCTCTATTTGATGAGCCATTTTGAATGTAGTAGGAAGAACTAAGATGTTGTAGCGAATGTAGTGAGAAGAAAGGGCTGCTTGTAGCAAATGCTATAAGAGAAGCAAATAAACTATGACACAATCAAACATGCAAAGTAAGGTCAACAGTCTACACTTTTGGAATTTTATTCACACCCAACATAGTTGATCAAGATTGATCAACAATTTCCTAACTTGGGATATTAAGTGGTAAATTCTCCGCTTCTGGTGCAATACTGGAAAGAGCAATTTGCCAAAAAAATGATCCTGCTGGAGATCTGAGGAGGAGAGGAGTCTTTTCCACCAAGGCTCTGATACCATGTAAATTTGAGCACATAGATCTGTAGACAAATACACAACTCACAAAGTGGATCTCACAATTTACTCAGCAATTGAAGAATGAAACAGTGCAAAAAAGGCTTGCAGCTGTGAACGCTTTCATTAATCAAAAAGTAATCCGATGATAATTACAATGAAGTAAAATGGATTTAATAGCCACAAGCAATTCGAATCCACATGAGGAAGTTTGAATTAATTAGAATCTGCTTGATTGTAGGTAACCAAGACCTTGTCTAAATCACTATCGGAGGACTCAGTAGTTAACTGACCTTGTCTAAACCATAACTAGATTTCATCATAGTTGTAAAACACAACTCAAGTGTTACATTCAGTGTTGAATAAGGTTAACTAACTGTGGTAGGTGAGAAATGCACCCCACATGCGTTCAGTCAAGTAAACCTAGCACTAACTAAATGTAGAGGACTAGAACTCAATGTAACTGACTCCTAACTTAGCTTGACTAGTCATTAACTGAAGTGAACTGACCTTGGTTGGTTTTGGCACTCCCAGTGGCTTCCTAAATTGTAGGGATTGGTCTATGAGGCTCCTTAACTGATGCAATCAAGTGAAATCAGTGGCATTGAGCCTCAATTAGTGTTCCCCACACTTTAGTAACTGAAACATGTGCCCCAATTAGGTCAAGAGGACTCAATGGTGTTAATGACTATAAATAGACTGGATGGACTCCCGATTTAGACATGACTCCCAATTTAGACATATGACCAAATTTGGACAAGGGAGGATTAATAATCCTAACACATACCTAGTAGACAGAGTATTTGATAATGGTACATTTCACCTGGTAACCATCGATGAGAACTGCGCATCATTATTTGCTAATGGTCACAGGCTGCGACTATACCATAAGCCATTTTCAAAGGATTCATTTATATCACAAATTGCAGCTGATATAGACTACCACTTAGCACAAACGCAATAATTTTTCTATGCCCCTGTCAGTCCTTAATTAATCACTGTAAATTGCATATGGATCTTTGTACATAAATAAATTGTTTTTTTTCTGTTATTGTTATCTTTTTCTTTTGCACTTGATCCGTTTTTGTTTTTATAAAATGTGTAGGAAAGCACCTAAGAGTGGTGGTCATTATTGCGCCTGGAAACCAAAATCATTCTTCTGTAACTTCCTACACCAAAATTTTTTTTCCCTTAAATAAATCTGTCGCAGCTGCGACACCCTTTTTTCGGCAGCTACGAAAACCTTTTTCTGGCAGCTGCGACACCCTTTTTCCGGTAGCTGCAACACCCTTTTTATTTGGCATTTGTGACACACTTTCTTCGGTAGCTGTGACACCCTTTTTTTGGCAGCTGCAACACCCTTTTTTTGGCAGCTGTAACACCCTTTTTTTTTAGGAGCTACGACACCCTTTTCTGGTAGCTGCGACACCCTTTTTTCGGTCGCTGCAACATCGTAAAACTTCGCCCTTCTTCTGTTTCCGCAACTGAAACATAGTCAACTTTCGTGCGTTTAACATTCTTTTATCCTTTTCCCGCAGCTATGACATATTTTCTGGCAACTGTAACATAGTCAACTTTCATCTGCCTAACCCCTTTTTATCCTTTTTCGACAGCTGCAGCACCTTTTTTCGGTAGCTGCAACTCCGCTACATTTGGCTGATTTTTCTATATTCCAAGGCCGCGCTTGTTCTAAAATGTCTGATTTATTTATGGCTTGCAGCTGTGACTCCTTTGTTATTGGCAATACTTTTTGAAAGATAGAAACTCCTCCAGATATGGCTCTGATTCCTAATGTCGACAATTTGACTCATATTCTAGCACTCATCATGTTTCCCACCATTTTAACACGATGGTTTTTTGGTTCGTCGGTGGAAAAGGTTATCATATCACCCCGATAATAATGATCACATTTAATGACTGCACATCACACAAGTAAAACTATTCTCCAAAGGACATCATCCATCGCGCATTTTTGAAGGTATGGCTTTGATTAACTAAGTCTTGATTAGGTATTAATTGGATGTGACAATATCACTCATTCCTTCCTTTCTGTGCCCATTATTGCATCGTTCACTCTCCGCTCATGCGACGTAATGACTAATTACGCTACCTAATAACTGCCACCTTTCCTAATTTGGGATAAATTTAAAATAATCCAATGCGCTGAAACTTTCTGAATTTGCCCAACTCTACTCTCAGTTGTTCATGCATACTCTATGCAGTAACCTCCATTGTCGAAATCTGTAATCTGTTGGACTACAACATACTTCTGAAGGTAGAAAGCATGGGTATTCTAGCTTGGTATGAACCTCCAAACACGTGAGAACTCAAAATAAATGCTGAAGTTTTCGCCATCTTTCAAGCTGCGGGTTGGACTGAATTTTTGCAATGCCTGAATGGATTTCACCATGAAGCAGCCTTACAGTTCACCTTGAATCTTACAAAAACCCACTCAGAGGTTTGGGGATTGCGTATTGAAGTCTCTGAAGCCATAGTGGCTGAGGTCACTAGTCTTCCCCAGGTGCGTAGAGCTTGGTTCGGACGACGAACCCCCACTACTGTAGCAGTACAGGATTTTCTAAGGGAAGGGGTGTAGATTCAAATGACACAAAGTGGGATAGCATTATAGTCATTGCCACAGCCATGGAATCAATTCGCCATTTTTCTCAAGAAATACATCACCTGCGAAGGTAGGTACCAAACAGTCTATCATTCTGAATTTCCTTTACTATCTCATCTTTGTCATAGGACTCTGTTAAAGATTCCATTTTATTTGCTCAATGATTTACATCATATGGTGGGGTTTCTTTGATCTTCAAAGCATCCACTCTCCTCACTTACCCACCATGGCCTCATTAACTTAATAATCATACGGACCCTTGCTCAACACAACCAAACCTAGGAGCAATTTACATCCCAAGCTCAGGGAACCGCTCCCTTGCCTGGTATTCCAGTAGAAGAGGACATGGACATACTTGTACTTGTGGGGCCTATTCAACATCAAGAAGAGCTGGTCAATCCACAGCTGGGGGGAAATGTAGAGAAACAGAAGGTTCGAAGACCCTCCAATTTAGTTGGTGGGGGGAGATGAAATTGCATCAGAGGATCAGTCAGGGGAACAAGCAGAACAATTGGGAGAGGATGTACATGAAAACCCTGTGGAAGAACTAAATAGTAGGGCTGCTATGACAACAGAGGGTGAAAATAAAGAAGAATTATATGCTGCGACAGTTGAAACCGAAGATGGTAGAGCTATGATAACATAAAAAAAAACTGAGGTGGTGACTGTTGAATCTTCCCCTGAATGGAGAGGAACCCTGATTGAGGAAGAACACCCTGAAGAACAAGAAAATGATGGAACTAGGGATATTCCTTCCACATCAGTTGCAAATTTACAAACTCCAGCACCATAGAGAAAAAAGAGGAGATCAAAGGATGAAATAAAGGATGAAATTAAGGCATCACCACCAATAAGATGAAAAATAACCACGTCAGTCGCAGCAGTAGAAGTAGCAAGAGAAAAATTGTTGAAATATTGTAACTTCAAAGAATACTCTATATGTAACTTTTTGTGCTCCCCGATGGTCCCATCGAGAGAACCACTTGTATTACTTTGTATCTCGATGCTTCTAATCGAAAGAACTAATAAGAGTCATGAGGTAGTCCCCTCTAATTCTAAAGGTGGGTCATTAGCACCCCAGTGTGGTTACTTGAGCCTACATGTGTAACTCGATCCTACATGTCAGATGAGTTAATTAAAGTGAATGAATGAATATAAATAGAGGTGTAGCGCTCCTCATTTGGAGCACACACTCTAACTTGTGTAGCACATTAGTGGAGACAGATAAGTAGCTGAAGAAGGAGGAGGATCAGGCTTTGATCTCCTTGCTGGTTTTATGTTTTACCTTTTATCTTTTTGGGGCATATATATTGAGGAAGCTTTTGTTCGGTTTTTCCCTTTAGGGTTTTCCTAGGATAAATATTTGTTGTTCTTGTGATAGTCTTTCTTTCAGTGATCCTGCTTATATGCTTTTGTTATGAAAATGAAATGAAATAGTGATGTTTTAGCTAAGCATATGAAAATTTAACATAGTATCAGAGCCAACTTGAATAGGATAGCTTTCACAAGGAAAAATAGCCCTCTCTCTCTCCTCGGAATAAATTAGGGTTTCGGGAAAAAAATTTGAGTTTAAAAAAACTGATTGCATGGAAATTTTCACCCTCCCAGATCGCAGTGTTTGAGCCCGGAATCATAGTTTTTGGATGTGTGAGTCACCGAAAAAGTGAAACCCTAGTTTGACAGCTATACCAGAAAACTGCTGAATCAGAAAATCGGAGAAGCTGAATATTGCAAGACTGATTTGGAAGGTGAAGAATTGAAATCTCCAGAATCCAAGCACTCCAGTCACCTCACCTCATTCAAGCACATCTCCTGGTAAGGTCAATTTCTCATTACGCAAAATTTCAATTTTTTGTAATTCTTTGACAAGATGGCCCCAAGCACTAAGCTTGAGGACAAGCTAGAAGGAATAGAAAATTTCCGAGCATCGAAATACAGGATTGATCTCATTCTCCAAGAGAATGATCTTTATAAGTATGTCAAAGAATAACTTTATGAACCTGAAGAAGCTGAAGCCAAGGAGAAGCACATAAAGGATATGATTAGAGCGCAAAGGATTATTGCTGACTCCATCAAGGATCACTTGATACCTCAAGTGTCATCCAAGAAGACTCCAAAATAAATGTATGATGCTTTTTCTAGAATGTATGAGGGAAGAAACATCAATAGGAAGATGAATCTAAGAGCTCAACGGAAGAGCACCAAGATGAGTCATGGAGAATCCATCCAAGACTACTTCACAAGGGTTTCTCAGATCAAAGAGAAACTAAAATCTTTTGGATATAAGCTTGATGAATATGAATTGGTCATTATTGCTCTCAATAGTCTCACTAGACCCTGGGAATCCTTCATCTAGATGATGTGTTCCAGAAAATAAACCATGATGTTTGAAGTAGTATGGGAAGACTACATTCAAGAAGAGACTAGAGTGGCAAACAGAGAAGCCTTACTAAAGGAAGATGCTAGCCACTCACACCAAGAGAAGAAGAAGTAAATCTAACTTCATTAGAAGAAACTTCAAGGAGTCCCAACCTCCCAAAATAATCCAAAGAAGAAGGGAAAATCCTCCAGAAAAAGAATACTCTGGCTTTCAATGTTTCCATTGTAACAAGATATGCCACATTGCCCAAAATTGTCCTATAAATAAGTAAGAGTATAAGAAGAGGATCAACAACAACAAAATATATCATGCTCATCTAACAGAATATGAAGATGAAGAAGAAGAAGAATAAAGACCTTCAAGAAAGAAAGAAAAATAAGAAGATGCAGAAGAGTATGTACTATTCTCTGCACTTTGCGGGTCTGTAACACCTAGAGAAGACACTTGGCTTATTGATAGTGGTGCTTCAAATCACATGACGGGAAAAAATAAAACTCTGTCCAAACTTGAAGAAAGAAGCTCTCCTCAAAAAGTATCCCTAGGAGATGACTATTAATATCCAATCAAAGGAGTTGGTGAAGCAAGCTACAAACTTGATTCAGGTAATCCTCTAAAGATGAAAGATGTATTATATGTACCTGGTTTAAAGAACAACTTACTTTCTATGTCAGCTTTAGATAAAAAAGCATTGAGAGTTTCTTTCATATATGTCCAAGTACTCATGTGGCCCAAAGGAAGGAATATTGAAGATGCAATCATCATTGTTGAAGAAGAAGGAGGCTTGTATAAACTCAAGGGGCACTCAGAAACAACCTTTGTTCATGAGTCCACTCACCCTAGTGAACTATGGCATAGAAGGCTTGCCCACATTAATTACAAATCTCTACCTCATGTGAACAATGTAGTGATGGGATTACCAGACATGAAGATCAAGCATGAAGGCATTTGCAAAGGATGTCCGAAGGGAAAGAACATCAAGAATCCATTTCCAAAGAGTGAAACTAAAATGAAAGGTACATTGGAATTGATTCATTTAGATGTATGTGGTCCAATGTCTTCTACATCCTTAAGTGGCTTTCAATATTATATCACATTCACTGATGATTTTTCAAGAAAGACTTGGATATACTTCTTGAACGCAAAGAGTGAAGTGTTTGAGAAATTCAAGGAGTTCAAAGCCTTTATAGAAAATCTTTCAGACAAGAAAATCAAGACACTCCGATCAGAAAATGGAGGAGAATATACCTCAAAAGAGTTTGAGGCCTTTTGCAAAGATGCCGAAATCAAGAGGGAACTAACTAATCCCTACAATCCTCAACAGAATGGGGTTGCAGAAAGAAAGAACAAAACCATCATGGAGGTAGTCAAGACAATTATATATGATCAAGATCTTCCAATGCATCTATAGGCAGAAGCAGCAAGAACTATTGTGTATGTGCATAGTAGAATATCTCATAATGCTCTTGGGTTCAACACTCCTGAAGAGACGTTCACATGAAAGAAGCCTAAGGTAAGTCACCTCAAGATATTTGGTTTTCTAGTATATATTCATATACAAAAAGAGAAAAGAACCAAGCTAGACCCTTCTGGAAAGAAGGGGATATTTGTTGGATATTGTGAAGTATCCAAAGCATTCATAATCTATACTCATGGATTCCATCACATGGAAATTAATCGAGATGTGACATTTGATGAAGAGACATCCCTCAAGAGATCTAGGAAGTGCCAACACGAAGAAATGTATGAAGAAGAGACATCTCCTAGAAATAAAGAAACTACATGTCTCCCTGAAGATGAAGGTCCTGAAGAACATGACTTAGAAGAACCACAAGAGCCTCCCATGATGGAGATATCAAGAAAGAGAAAGCCTGCTTGGACAAGAGAAATTATACGAGAAGCAGAAAGATATGGACATCCTAAAGGCTCCATAATGGAAAGAAAGAAGCCTAAGACTTTTTCCAATTGTGTAGCCTTGATGTGTGATATTGTAGATCAAGAACCTACAAGCCATGAAGAAGATGTATAGAAGAAAGAATGGGTAGAATAAATGACTAAAGAATACCAGTCAATAATGAAGAATGATGTATGGGATATAGTTCCTAAACGAGAAGGAAAGAGTATAGTATCCTCCAAATGGATATTCAAAATAAAGCATGTAGCTGATGGAAGTATGAAGAAGTATAAAGCAAGATTTGTGCCCAGAGGATTCTCTCAGAAAGAGGGAATTGATTATGAAGAAACATTTTCCCCAGTAGCAAGGTATACTTCGATTAGAGCTATCATGGCACTTGCATCTATGATGAAGTGGGAATTACACCAGATGGATATGAAAATAGCTTTTATGAATGGTGTGATCATAGAAGAACTATACATAGAACAGCCATAAGGATTTGAAGTTGAAGATAGAAATACTCACACGTGCAAGTTGAAGAAGGACTTGTATGGTCTGAAACAAGCTCCTGGAGCTTGGTATGAAGGGATAGATAGTTTCCTATCAAGCATGGGCTTCACCAAGAGTATAGCTGATCCTAACCTTTATCTTAAGGTTGTAGAAGATGAACTTGTCATCCTGCTATTATATGTGGAGGAATTATTCTTGATAGGGAATGAGAAATAGATTATGGAAAGCAGGAATAAACTAGCAGAAGAATTTGAGATGAAAGACCTCGGGTTAATGCATTATTTCCTAGGTCTAGAAGTATGCCAAAGTTCAGAAGGAATATTTCTCAACCAGGGAAAGTATACGGTATGGATATTGAAGAGGTTCAATATGTTGGAATGCAAAGCCATGGCCACACCCATGGAATCCAACCTGAAGTTGTTAGCTAATGACTCATCAGAATTAGTGGATGTGACTCAATATAGACATATCATTGGGTCATTGATGTACTTAACAAATACCGGACCAGACATTTGTTTTACTATGAACACCTTGAGTCAATATCTTGTTCAACCAAGACGGGTTCACTTCGTAGCTGCAAAACATGTGATGCGATATCTGAAAGGGACTATAGACTTTGGTCTACACTATGATTCTAGACATGAGTATAGATTGTATGGCTACACAGATGGAGATTGAGCTGGAAGTATCTCAGACAGAAAAATCACTTCAGGTGGATGTTATAGTCTGGGATCTGCTATGATTTCATGGTTTAGAAAAAAGCAGTCTAATGTTTCTCTAAGCACAACTGAAGCAGAATATATAGCAGCTTGCTCTGCTGGTTGTGAATCCATATGGATTTGAAAGATGATGTTAGGACTATTCAACCTATATTTGGACACTACCATGATTCTATGTGATAATAAAAGTTGTATAAAGATGACAGAGAACCCAGTATTCCATGATAGATCAAAGCACATCAAAATCAGGTATTTCTACATTCAATATATGATGTAGAAGGGATCCATAAAGCTCTAGTATGTGAGTACTAATGAACAATTTGTTGATGTGCTGACGAAGCCTCTATCTCGAGTAAAGTTTGAACACTTTCGGGACAAGCATGCTGTTGTTCGGAAATATATTCCTTGAAAGGGGGAGTAGTGATGTTGCAGTGGGATTGTATCATCCCTGGGAAATTGTCCTAAAGTGATACAGTGACTTCGGTCCTCAAGAATGAAGAGGGATTGTATCATCCTGGGACATCTATCCAGAATAGATCCAGTGACTTCGGTCCTCAAGAATGTAGTGGGATTGTATCATCCCTAAGAACTTGCCCTAAAGTTATTTGGTGGCTTTGGTCCCTGAGAATGTGGTAGGATTGCATTATCCTTGAAATTCGGTTCAGAATGGTATTTGGAGGCTTCGGTCCCCGAGAATGTGCCAATATTGCATCATCCTTGAACTTCAGTTCAGAAAGGTATCTGGAGGCTTCGGTCCCCGATAATGTGCTAGGATTGCATCATCCTTGAACTTCTATTCAAAAAGGTATCTGGAGACTTCGGTCCCTGAGAATGTGGTAGGATTGCATCATCCTTGGACCTAGTCCTAAAGTGATAGGGACTGATTATCCCGTAATCAATCCAGTGACTTCGGTTGTCAAGAATGCAGTAGGATTGCATCATCCTTGGACCTAGTCTTAAAGTGATAGGGACTAATTATCCCATAATCAATCTGGTGAATTTGGTTTTCGAGAATGTGATAGGATTGTATCATCCCTAGACTTAGGTCCAAAAGTGATCCGAAGAATTTTTTCTTCATGTTGTGGATTTTAGGTTGTTGCTGATGATGATGTACTGATCGAAAGATCAGAGTAGGATGATGATGATGTTGTTGTTAGAAAGGTCAAAGAGCTGAAGATGATGTTGCTGATCGAAAGGTCAAAGAGCTGAAGATGATGTTGCCGATTGAAAGGTCAAAGAGCTGAAGATGATGTTGCTGATCGAAAGGTCAAAGAGCTGAATATCATGTTGTTGATTGAAAGGTCAAAGTGCTGAAGATGTTGCTACTGATCGAAAGGTCAAATACAGAAGATTGAAGATGCAAAGTACATGATGTTGACAAAGCTTCCAATGATTTATAGATGGGTTACCCTGATGATGTTGATGATGCTCTCTCTCTCTCACTCCTATTATTGTTGTTGTTGATGTTGTCGTAGAATACCCTTCTCGTTAATAGGGAGTGTTGAAATATTGTAACTTCAAAGAATATTCTATATGTATCTTTTTGTTGTCCCGGATGGTCCTATTTGGAGAACCACTTGTATTACTTTGTACCTTGATTCTTCTAATCATAAGAGCTAATAATATTCATGAGGTATTCCCATCTAATTGTAAAGGTGGGTCATTAGCACCCCAATGTGGTTACTTGAGCCTACACATGTAACTCGAGCCTACATGTCGAATGAGTTAATTAAAGTGAACAAATGAACATAAATAGAGGTGTAGTGATCCTCATTTGGAGCACACACTGTCACTTACGTAGCGCATTAGTGGAGAGAGAGAAGTAGTTGGAGAAGGAGGATCAGGATTTGATCTCCTCACTGGTTTTATCTTTTATCTTTTATATTTTTGAGGCATCTATATTGAGGAAGATTTTGTTGGGATTTTCCCTTTAGGTTTTTTCCAGGATAAGTCTGTGTTGTTCTTGTGATATTGTTTCTTTCAGTGGTCCTTCTTATATGCTTTTGTTATGAAAATGAAATGAAATACTAATTTTTTAGCTAAGCATATGAAAATTTAACATGGTATCAGAGCCAACATGAATAGGACAGCTTTCACAAGGAAAAATAGCCCTCTCTCTCTCCTCGGAAGAAATTAGGGTTTTGGGAAAAAAAATTGAGTTTCAAAAAATTGATTGCATGGAAATTTTCACCCTCCCAGAGCACATATTTTGAGCCTGGAATCACAATTTTTGGATGTGTGAGTCTCCAGAAAAGTAAAACCCTAGTCTGACAGCTATACGTGAAAATTGCAGAAGCTGAATCTTGGAAGACTCATTTGGAAGGTGCAGAATTGAAATCTCTAGAATCCAAGCACTTTAGTCAACTCACCTCATTCAAGCACATCTCTTGGTAAGGTTAGTTTCTCATTACGCAAAATTTCAATTTTTTGTGATTTTCTGACAAGATGGCCCTAAGCACTAAGCTTAAGGACAAGCTAGAAGGCATAGAAAATTTCTGAGCGTGGAAATATAGGATTGGTCTCACTCTCCAAGAGAATGATATTGATAAGTATGTCAACGAAGAAGTTTCAGAACCTGAAGAAGCTAAATCCAAGGAGAAGAACAAAAAGGATATGATTAGAGCACAAAGGATTATTGCTGACTCCATCAAGGATCACTCGATCCCTCAAGTGTCATCCAAGAAGACTCAAAAATAAATGTATGATGCTCTTTCTAGAATGTATGAGGGAATAAACATCAATAGGAAGATGAATCTAAGAGTTCAACTGAAGAGCACCAAGATGAGTTATGGAGAATCCATCCAAGACTACTTCACAAGGGTTTCTCAGATCAAAGAGCAACTAGAAGCTGTTGGATATAATCTTGATGAATATGAATTGGTCATGACTGCTCTCAATGGTCTCACTAGATCCTGGGAATCCTTCATCCAAATGATGTGTTCCAAAAAAGAAAGCATGATGTTTGAAGTAGTATGGGAAGACTGCATTCAAGAAGAGACTAGACTGGAAAATAGAGAAGCCTTACTAAAGGAAGATGATCAAACCCTAGCGACTCACACCAAGACAAAAATAATTCAATCTAACTTCAAGGAGTCTCAACCTCCCAGAAGAATCCAAAGAAGAAGGGAAAATCCTCCAGAAAAAGACTACTCTGGCTTTCAATGTTTTCATTGTAACACGATAGCACACATTGACCGAAATTGTACTATAAAGAAGTAAGAGTATAAGAAGAGGATCAACAACAACAAAATATATCATGCTCATCTAGTGGAATATGAATATGAAGAAGAAGAAGAAGAAATACCTCCAAGAAATCAAGCAAAAGAAGAAGATGCGGAAGAGTATGTACTATTCTCTGCACTCTCTTGGTATGTAACACCTGGAGAAGACGCTTGGCTTATTGATAGTGGTGCTTCAAATCACATGACAGGACAAAAGGAAACTCTCTCCAAACTTGAAGAAAGCTGGTCTCCTCATAAAGTATCCCTAGGAGATGACTATCAATATCCGTTCAAAGGAGTTGGTGAAGCAAGCTACAAACTTGATTCATGTAATCCTCTAAAGAGGAAAGATGTATTATATGTACCTGATTTAAAGAAGAACCTACTTTCTATCTCAGCTTTAGATAAGAAAGGATTTAGAGTTGCTTTCATAGATGGACAAGTACTCATGTGGCCCAAAGGAAAGAATATTGAAGATGCAATCATCATTGGTGAAGAAGAAGGAGGCTTGTATAAACTCAAGGGGCACTCAGAAAGAGCTTTTGTTCATGATTCCACTGACCCTAGTGAACTATGGCATAGAAGGATTGCCCATATTAATTAAAAATCTCTACCTCATGTGAACAAAGTAGTTATGGTATTACCAGACATGAAGATCAAGCATGAAGGCATTTGCAAAGGATGTGTGAAGGGAAAGAACATCAAGAATATATTTCCAAAGAGTGAAACTAAAACAAAATGTACATTGGAATTGATTCATTAAGATGTATGTGGTCAAATGTCTTCTACATACTTAAGTGGATTTCAATATTATATCACATTCATTGATGATTTTTCAAGAAAGACTTGGATATACTTCTTGAAAGCAAAGAGTGAAGTGTTTGAGATATTCAAGGAATTCAAAGCCTTGATAGAAAATATTTCAGACAAGAAAATAAAGACACTCCGATCAGACAATGGAGGAGAATATACCTCAAAAGAGCTTGAGTCCTTTTGCAAAGATGCTAGAATCAAGAGGGAACTAACTACTCCATACAATCCTAACCAGAGTTGGGTTTTGGAAAGAAAGAACAGAACCATCATGGAGGCAGTGAAGACAATGATATATGATCAAGATATTCCAATGCATCTATGGGAAGAAGTAGCAAGAACTGTTGTGTATGTGAAGAATAGAATATCTCACAATGATCTTGGGTTCAAGACTATAGAAGAGATGTTTATAGGAAAGAAGCCTAAGGTAATTCACCTCAATATATTTTCAAGATATTTGATTTTCCAACATATATTCATATACCAAAAGAGAAAAAACCAAGTTAGACCCTTCCGGAAAGAAGGGGATATTTGTTGGATATTGTGAAGTATCCAAATCATTCAGAATCTATATTCCTGGATTCCATCACATGGAAATCAGTCAAGATGTGACATTTGATGAAGAGACATCCCTCAAGATATCTGGGAAGTTCCAACATGAAGAAGTGTATGAAGAAGAGACATCTCCCAAAAATAAAGAAACTAAATGTCTCCCTAAAGATGAAGGTCTTGAAGAACATGACTTAGTAGAACCACAAGAGCCTCCCATGATGGAGATATCAAGAAAGAGAAAGCATGCTTGGACAAGAGAAATTATACGAGAAGCAGAAAGATATGGAGCTCCTGAAGGGTTCACAATGGAAAGAAAGAAGCCTAAGACTTTTTCCAATTGTGTAGCCTTGATGTGTGATCTTGTATATCAAGAACCTACAAGTCATGAAGAAGCTGTACAGAAGAAAGAATGGGTAGAAGCAATGAATAAAGAATACTAGTCAACAATGAAGAATGATGTATGGGATATAGTTCCCAAACCAGAAGGAAAGAGTATAGTATCCTCCAAATGGATATTCAAAATAAATCATGAAGTTGACGAAAGTATCGAGAAGTATAAAGAAAGATTTATGGCCAGAGGATTCTCTCAGAAAGAGGGAATTTATTATGAAGAAACATTTTCCTTAGTAGCATGGTATACTTCAATTAGAGCTATCATGGCACTTGCATCTATGATGAAGTGGGAATTACACCAGATGGATGTGAAAACAACTTTTCTAAATGGTGTGATCGAAGAAGAAGTATACATAGATTATCCACAAGGATTTGAAGTTGAAGATAGACATACGCATGTATGCAAGTTGAAGAAGCCCTTGTATGGCCTGAAACAAGCTCCTCGAGCTTGGTATGAAAGAGTAGACAGTTTCCTATCAAGCATGGGATTCACCACGAGTAAAGTTGATCCTAACCTTTATCTTAAGGTTGTAGAAGATGAAACGGTCATCCTGTTGTTATATGTGGATGACTTATTCTTGACAGGGAATGAGAAATAGATTATGGAAAGCAAGAAGAAACTAGCAGAATAATTTGAGATGAAATACCTTGGGTTAATGCATTATTTCCTAGGTCTAGAAGTATGGCAAAGTTCAGAAAAAATCTTTCTCAACCAAGGAAAGTATACGGTAGAGATATTAAAGAGGTTCAATATGTTGGAATGCAAAGCCATGGCCACACCCATGGAAAACAACCTGAATTTGTTAGCTAATGACTCATCAGAATTAGTGGATGTGACTCACTACAGATAGATCATTGGGTCATTGATGTACTTAACAAATACCATGCCAGATATTTGTTTTGCTGTGAACACTTTGAGTCAGTATCTTGTTCAACCAATACGGGTTCACTTAGTAGCTGCAAAACATGTGATGAGATATCTGAAAGGGACTATAGAATTTGGTCTATACTATGTGTTTGTGCCAGAAATTGTTTCCAGGCTACAAAGAAACAAGCCAACACAATCTCAAATATTCAATCAAACAAACTAGGGTTTAGGGTTTTTTGAAAGGTTTTCCTGGTTGTAAAGTTTGGTGACAGAAGGGAATACATTCATAAGCCAAGCAGGAACTAAATCATAAATAAAGAAGAACAGAGATACATAATATAATAACCATGTACCAACAGAATATAACCTTGAAGTTCATTCACAACTGACAAGCATTACAAGCATAAAGATTAAACCAGCAATGAATTTATCAATCATGTAGCTAAACAAGCTAAACATGAAGCCAAAACACAGACTGAAGGGTAATATGGATCATATATTTCATAATTATGTTCATCAAATACACATGAGAGTTTAAGTACTTAGCTCATAAACAAGTCAAAGACCTCCTTAAGCCAGCCAAAAATCGAACCCCTTGTTCCCTTTCTGATCTTCCTAAATACTGTTTTTCAAAAATTCAGTTAGGGTTTAAACCCTAACTGTTTTTAGCCTACTCATCTATGAGATAATGTCAAAATTATAATTTACTTAAAAAATTATTTCTAAAAAAACATAACAAGTAACTGCCTTACTAACAATACTCAAAGGTATTTAGCAGCTTTTGCCAATAATACTATTCCATCTAAGGCTTGGGCCTTCTTCCTAGCTCTCTACTGCTTAGCTTCCATATCTGTTAACCTTCTTGTAAGCTCCTTATTCTGCTGTTGTAGGCTTTTTATAGTCATCTTCAATTTTGCACACTGTAAATCTGTGTTTCTTTTCCTTTTTAGGGCCTCCTTGGAGACTGCAGTAAGCTCTTGGTAATGATCATTTACTTCTTGTAAGTCCTCCCTGAGTCTTCTATTAGCAAGGATCAAACCATCACTTTTTTCTTGCATGTAATCCATTTGATGCTTATACTGCTTGATGGTCTTTTGCAAATTTTCCTTTTCTGAATCAAAAACCTTCCCTCCTGTGGTGTTTTGTAACTCACCAGGCAACCATGGGATATTTAGTTTTCTAAAGATGTCCTCATCCTCATGTAGCAGCTCTGTAGAAACACCATGAACACTTAGATTTTCTTGATTTTCTATTTCATCAGGTGCACATTCATCCATTAACAACCTATTTTCTAAATAAGAAGCTTCCATTTCTTCTTTCTGTTGCTCTTTCAACATTTCACCTTTTAATTCCAAAAACACAGCTGATAGTTTAGTTATGGTGAGGCTGGACTCTTCTGCTGTCTTAATTGGTTTCTTTTCTCTGCTTTTAACTTTGCTTGATTCTAGGTTTTCATCTAAAGAAGAAGTATCAATCATAGTCACCTCTATTGTGTTTAACTTAGGGTTTAGAAGGTTTTTCATGTTCAACCTCAATTTGTTTTTTAGTCTAGTTTTGGGTCTCCATCCTGGGGCAAGCTCTCCCATCATCTTTAACATTTTTCATTGATGTCTAACTATGGAAAACTCCATAGATTTAACCTTTATATTATCTTCCTTTGGCCTTACTATCTACTCCTCTTGATTGTAGAATTCCCTTTGTATGCCAACCTTAGATTCAGCAATGACAGTTAACTCATCACCTTCCAAAAAATATCCTTCATCTTCAGATAAAATGGTAATTGGGCTTCGTTGCTGGACCTTAGTGTCTTCTTCCTTTATTGCAACCTTCTCTGTGAAAACAATTTTTTCATCTATAAGTGCCTCTGCTGGTGCTTCAATTTGCACAAGCTGAGTTTCTTTTTGAATAACCAGCAAACCTTTTCCCTTACTGTGAATTGAAGGCTGCTGAGATTCAACATATTTCTTTGAAGGTTCTGTCACTTCCTCAGCTTTGACACATTTTTTATCTTCAGACTTGACTTTTTGCCCTAATTTTCTAATTAGGGTTTGTCCCCTGTCCACATGCTTTTTGGTAGGCTATTCTTCCTACTTAATTTGGAATCCAGACCAAAAGAGAAAATAGTCCCATGTCTTTCCTTCTCTTTGCAGAACAGTGCTAATAATAAGATTGATCAATCCATGATGGAAAATGGAATGTGAAGTGTGGTCATGATGCTCTTTAATCCTGCTTGACATTTTCTGCAAACTCTTCAACAAGAAGAAGGGGAGACTCATCCTTGATTCACCAGCCAGGTGCTGTAAGAACCTGAAATGATACTCGAATACAAAAGCATACCTCCCTTCATAGGTAATGTATCTTTGTAAGACTTTGATGGGCTCCACCCATTCAGCTCTTAAATTTTGGATGGGCACTCCTTTGCTCCAGTCTGGAATAATGCCAGGTAAAAGATACCTTTGGGCATTGAAGGTAAAAGACACCTTTTTGAACCACAACTCTCCTTCATTTCTGACTCATATTGCTTCTGCCACCAACTCCACAGTCAACTTAAACTTCAGAGTATCAAATGATACCATGTCTGGGCTATAACATTGAGAAAATTTATGAGAGACCTCGGTGTTATAGCCATCAATCTTCTAAAGAAATCCAACCATCCAGCATTCTCAAAAATCTCTGCACAACCTGGAAACTTGTTAATCCAATTCAGCTCAGTAGGCTCAGCTCTGTTGGTCTTCCCACTTTTCTTCATTTACTTTCCAATGGATGAATTTTGTGTAATTTTAAGACCCTGTTAATGACCTAATAGCCCTTTTCCCTCAAGTTTTTAAAGTTTTGATAGTCATCTTTCTTGATTCTCCTTGGCTGTTTTCTCTTAATTTTTAACAGTCTGTTTCTATTTTCAATGCAGGAAATGTTTTGCACCAGAATTGGGTAATTTAGGTCAACAAAGTACCAAAAGTCTTTAACCAAGCTGTTGCGAAACTTAACTAACATCCAATATGCTCATCTAAATGCCAGACCACCTCTGGAATGCATAGAGACATCTATGTGTTATGATTTTGCACAAATAGCACCCTTATCTCCCTCTAATGCCACTAATGAGCTATCTCTTTGCAATAGGGATTCTGCATTAGTACTCTCAACTGTTGGCTTCTTAGATTCAGACTGTGATTGTTTAACTAGGGGATGAGATGATATGAGAGTAATGTTATGTGTGTTGACTTCTGCTTCAACTTGCATTAGCACAAAACCAATCAGCCTCTGGCACATACTCAGACAAGGTCTGCATGCAATTGACATACTCAGCTACTCATTGCATTGATTATAGGTAACAAGTAAATCTGTGAAACCCTGGTCGCCACAAATAGTACAGACCTTCACCCTACCATATTTGCTGGTCTTGTCAGGGAAATTGTTCAATGTAACTGTTGTTTTTCAACTTATCACTTGCCAAAACATCTAAAACCTTTTAGAGTGATATCTGATCATTGAGAGCTTGTTAACAACATGAATTAAAGTTTTCCTTAATCAATTTTAACATAACAAGACTTAATGAAAAAACCCCCAATTTAGCAGGCACGACCAAGTTTACGTGGAATACCTCACTCCCGGCCTACTACAGACGTTTAAAATTAATGCTTGGACTATCTGACTATCAAATTTCACTGTCCAAGTGTCTTCAAGTCTTCAGTTTGCTTCCAACTGGCGTGCTGAGGAAACCCTAAATTCCCTTTGTAACTGCAAATTCCAGATTTTTAGCAGTTGTCTTCATTCCACTTCACCTCCAGCTTTGTAATGCATATGTGGACAACCTCTTTCCCATCAATATCGGCTCGTTCCTCTACCTGTCATGATACACCGAGCCCCTAAATTCTGACAACCATGATCTCCTTCATGTCATAGACCACACTTGTTTGCATGATTATTTCTGATGAAACATGTATCAAAAACTATTTACACATGCGATGATTCATCTAGGAGCGAAATCGTGGGAAAATTTGGTGAAAAAGAACGACAAAATTAGTGCCCGCGACATTCTTGTAGCGCCATAGTGTAAAATTTTAGTAGTTGCACTACAAGAATGTTTTAAAATCAATTTTGGCACTTTTTTAGTCATCAATTCCATTTTAAAAAAGGTTTATACGGTAAACCTTGCTCTTAGAGTTTATTTATGAAACCTTTAATCCATATATATCCCATAGAACCCTTCAGAACCTAAGGAAACAAAAAATAATAAAAACCTAAAGGAAAAAAAACATCAAATTTCACTTTAAACCAATATTTCATGAAAGTAAGCTAATGAGTAAAATTAAAACAAAAATCACAAGCAAAATATGAAACTGAAGAAAACAAGTTCATGACTTAACATCTGGCTCCAGCTGTGGGATGAAGCCCTCCCTATGAGGCTTCAAGAACCTTTAGACCAGTGCCTTATTTTCTGCTACCTACTAGTCTGCAAAATTTTCATTGGGTTATGGAGTCCTTATTATGCTTCACTCACACCGGTATATACAATGAAAAGTGAAAATATCCTCAAAGACTGTAAAAATTCTTGAGGAATCATCCATTGACTGGACTGGACAATTCCTCACCTTCCAAAGACTACAGGACAAAAGTGTTATTTTCCAAAATCTTAGACACTAGGAAAGGGCCAAACCAGAGGTTGTCAAATTTAACATGCTTCCCTTTTTGCTCTTTCCTTGCATCCCACCTCAAAACCATATCACCAACTGAGAAAGTGTTTTCTTTGATGTTCCTGTCAAATCTGCTTTTAATATTCAATATGTATGACTGTGCCTTCTCTTCCACTTTTTTCCTGTTCTACTGCAATTCTATCATCTCATAAATCCTTCTCTGCATATCATTGGGCTCTTCCTGGCAATTCTGAAGAAATTTCATCACTGGGATTCCCAATTGAACAGTAAAAACTGCCTCTATGCCATACACTAATTGGAAAGGAGAAGTTCCAATTGCTTGTTTGACTGTTATCCTATCAGCCCACAATGCATATTTCAGCATAGAATCCCATGATCTCTAATTATGCTTAAGCAAATTTTTGATACTCTGAATGATTTTTTTATTTGAGGATTCGGCCAAACCATTACCCTGGGGGTAGTAAGGAGTTGAATGCTTCAGCAAGATACCATTCTTTTCACAAAATGATTCCATTGCCTTAGACATGAAATCTTTTGCATTATCTGTTACTATTTTTTGAGGACACCCAAACCTACTAAGGATATTTTATTCAATGAATTCCATGATTACTTTGTCTATGGCATTCCTAGTAGGGATAGCTTCCACCCATTTGGTAAAGAAATCTGTTGCAGTTAGAATCCACCTGTGTTGTCCTGAGGAAGATGGATTTATCTCCCCTATAAAATCCAGACCCCATTGCTGGAAAGGAGCACTTACTGCGATAGGTTTTAGGGGCAATGATAGCAATTTTTGTTTGCCAACAAACTTCTGACAAGGGATACATGCTCTTACCTGCTGATATACATCTGCAAACAAAGAGGGCCAATAGTACCTAGCTATTAAAATCTTGTATGCTGTTGTCTTCCAGTACTTGCGACCTCCACAAGCACCCTCATGAGATTCAGAAATTAGTCCTTCAATTTCAGATTTATCCAAGCATCTGAGTAGAATACCACCTGGGTCCTTCTAGAATAACTGCTCTTCTACTAGACAATACTTAATAGCTTTAATATTTAAATATCTATCATATTTCCTATATAAATTCTCAGGACATTGTAAAAACAACAAAAAATACACAATGTCTGCATACCATGTGGATGCTGAATAATAGTCCATGATTTTCTCTTTTTCCAAGATTGCTTGATCTTCTTCTTGAGCTGACTCCTCAGTCATTAGATGCAATCCCAGAGCTTGACAATTTGATTCAGCCAGTAGCTTGGCTAAACCTTGTCCCTTGACTATTTTGGTAGTTCTGATATCTACATCATACTCCATGATTTTAGCAATCCACATGCCTCTTTTCCCTTCACTATCAGGCTGTGTTAAAACATCTTTTACAGCAGCATTAGGAACAAATGAAATAACTTTGGAATGGAGAACATAGATTCTGAAAAACTTTAAATCTTTTACCAGAGAATAGGCCTGTTTTTCTAAGATACTGTATTTTAGTTCAGAATCCTTGAGATTTTTACTGAAGAATGCAATAGGCTGCTCTAGTCCTGCCTTATTATTCTGCAACAAAACAACTACTATTGTATCTTCTGATGCAAATGAGAATGTAAGAAATTCTTTGGTAAAATCTGGGCTTACCAATAAAGGAGCTTTAGTAAGAGCCATTTTGATCTTCTCAAATGCATTCTTTTCCTTAGTGGTCCATCTGACCTCCTGATCCTTTTTCAGCATGACTATGATCTGTTTGATAGTTCCAGCAAAGTTTGGTATAAACCAACGCAGAAAGTTGATTTTACCAATGAATGACTAGACATCCCTTTTACTCCTCGGTAAACTTATTTTCAATATAGCTTTTACCCTTTCAGGATCAATCCTTATACCATCAGCAGACACTAAATGACCAAGCAATTTACCTTCCTGTACAGCAAAGTGTGACTTCTTTGGATTCAAGGACAAGCCAAATTTTCTACATTTCAGGAAAGTTTGCTTCAAATGCTTCAAATGTTCATCATCTGACTATGATAAAATAGTAATATCATCCAAGTATATTACCACAAACTTGTCCTTTTCTCCGACAAAAGGAATATCCATAGCCCTCTGGAAAGTGGCTCCAGCATTCATTAAGCCAAAAGGCATCTTGTCATACATGAAAGTTCCCCAAGGAGTAGTGAAAGTTGTCTTCTACTTATCATTAGGATGCATATAGATCTGATTGTACCCTGAGAAACCATCAACCATAGAGATCCTCTGTGCCCTAACTACCTTTTGCAATATTTGCTCAATTTTAGGTAGAGGATAATTATCCTTTAGTGAAGATCTGTTCAAATTTCTAAAGTCCAGACACAACCTGATTTCTCCATTCGTTTTCCTAATAGGAAATAGATTATCGACCCATGAAGAGTACCTAAGGGGTACTATGATCTTGGCATCCAATAGCTTCTTCACTTCTTTTTCAATAATAGGAAACAAGGCTAGATTAATCCTCCTTAATTTTTGATGAAAAGGTTTGACATTTTGTTTTAAAGGGACTTTATGATGTATAATTCCAGTGTCATAGGTTCTGAATTCCTCATAAGACCATCCAAAAACATCAACATGTTCTTTTAACAACTTAATGTACCTATTTCTTTGTTCAGCTGTAAGTGCTTTAGAAATTTTTACCATTCTAGGCTGTTCTGCAGAGCCAATGTTACAATCCACCACATTCTCTTTTGAGAACTGTACAATAGGTTTCAAAAGTGTATCATCTTTTGAAAAAATCCTTTCCAAAGGTACCAAACCCTTTGGAATGAAATTACTCTTTAATTCAATGATTTTATGTCCAGCTATTTCATTTTCAGCAATCTCTTCCACCTGTCCATCCTCTTCATCTTCCTCTTGATCAATCATGGAATTTGAAAACTCATGGGTGATCTCTAGAAATCTCTTAATCTCAATGTCATCTTCAAACACTCTCCACTGCTTTACATTATCAGGTACAGATGGTATGTACCTAACCTCAATGGGATATCTCAACTGAGTGGTCTTGGGGATTCTAAAGTGTGTAGCAACCAAGGATAATGAGTCTACAGTTTGATTATGGTATCTTGGAATATAGGTAATGTTAAAAGCTACAAAATAATTTTCAATCATGTCCCATACCTCATTTCTATAGACTTTCAGTAAACCGTGCTTCACTTGATAGTTTTTCTTCACCTGCTGAACAACTAATTTGAATTTGCCAAATCTAGAAATCTGTTGAATGCCCAAATATTTAGCAGCTTTCAAATCTAACAACAAAGCTTCATACTCAGCAGTGTTATTTGTAGTAATAAACTCTAATTTATACATCAGCTTCATTATTTCACCTCCAGGGGAAATAAGAAGAACCCTTGCTCCAGCACCTTCTTTGCACGAGGATGCATCAAAGTATAATTGCCACAACTCATCCTCCTGTTCCCTGCTACATTTTACTGGATATTACTTTTCAACCTGTAACAAACTAGTAGTATTATCATCCTCACTGAAATGTAACATGCAAGTACCTAGGTCTTTATCAACAGCATACAATGGGTGGTTGGTAGGGTTCTTGTCATTTGTCACAATATAGGCAAATTGAAATTCTCTGTACAACCTTCTATTTTCTCCTCCAAAAACAGGAATAGAAGCATATGATAAATCCATTTGTAAGGTCCCACAAACTTTCTTTGCCCAAGACCTAGAAAGAAGTAACCCAAATTTAGGTGTAATATCAGCTACCACTACATCCATGATCACACTTTTCAAGGGTAACTGAGCCAGACTGACAACCATGTCCTTTATTACCCCTAAACACTTCACTTCTCGAGAATCAAATGCATATAGATCATGATAGGGTTTGGTGATACTCAAGCCTAAAGCCTCCATAACAACCTTTGGAATTAAATTGTGTGAAGCTCCCGAATCTAACAAGAAATTATGTATCATTTGTTCCTGAACTGTCAAAGTAATATAAAATGGAGGTGAAGCACCTACTTCATTTTCAGTCTTTTCAGCCAAGGCTGAAATTCAGTTAAAGGTACAAGAATCTTTAACTTGACTAATTCATTTTCCAGGATGAAATTCTGAACAGTTGTGTTTACCTATTCAATCTCGGTGCTCTTCTTCGGTTTTTCTGAAACTTGTCTTTTTTTTGTCACAGGATCAGATGACTGCTTAGCAGGGATAGCTGCCTTCTTCTTTGGGATTTGTACCACCTGTTTTGGACCTGACCTCAGATTCACAGTCTTCTTGAGTTCATTTTGATATACATCAGCAGTTACAGCAGTCATTTTCAGACCTAAATATTCTTCTGTTTCAAACATATCAGCATCATACCATTATGCATTTAGAAACTCTTCCTCAGTGACAAAACCCCCGACCAATATTTCTCCAAAATGGTTCATATCCTGGTTAGTATCTTTGAATATTACTTCATCATCAACCTCTTCTTCATCAACAACATTGTTCTGAAGAGGTGCTGGCACTCTTTGGTCCTCATTTTCTCTCCTTTCCCGCTGGATATCATTATTCCTTAGTTCTCTAGGCATGAAACGAGGAGAAAATTGTCTTCTGAACTGGTTCTGATTGTTAGGATTTCATTCACCTTATGGAACAGGCTTGCTGGAATGTTTCTCAAGCTCTAATTTATTTAATTTTGTAGTGAAAATCTTCACCAACTTATCCATTTCATCAATTTTCCCTTCAGCAAAAAGGGAAGATGAACCTCCTGGAGCTACTTCCTTCTTTCCTTTTCTATCATAAAGCTGCTGATTTATTTCATTATTCAATCTATTGGAATCCAATATGTTAGATTCTACCTCCAATTTTGCATCCTGCATATTCAGTAAAGAAATAGGTCTCCTTTCTCTTAGTAGTAAGGAAAATTCATGATCGAAAGCATTTGCATATGTAAGTTTCGCAGATGTTTCTGTAGGCTTTATTTCTGCAGGAATTCTACTGTACATCTTGTTAAACCTCTTTGAAAAGTCTGCAATAGTTTCCTCTTTTTTCCTCCTAAGGGATCCAAACTCAGTTATATAGTATGTATGGTCTTTGGTGTCACCCCATTGTCTCATGAAGAGATCATGAAGTTCTTCAATGGTAGTGATTGAATTAGTAGGCAACTCCCTGAACCATTTCCTAACATCTCCATCAAGGCTCTGCACAAACATTCTCATCCATACATCCTTAGCTTCAATGTTCTGGTTATCAGCATAACTAAGGAAAGCGTCCCGATGTTCTTTAGCTGTAGTTTTGTTATCCATCTGAATGGCACCTCTCCGTCCGACTGCTAACATTCTTTATGTTGGCACACAAAAGGACATCTATGGATTGAGGTTTGCCCAAAACACTATAGATTGGCTTATTATATGATACATTCCTCCTTCATCTAGCTGATTACTTTGCCATTTTACTATGTTAGGATGTATTCGTGACTCTTCACATATGCAACTCGCACATCATTCGCGAGTGTCGGTTCATGCAAGTCGTGAATGGATGTATTCGCGGGTTGCTCTTATAGCAAGTCGTGAATCATTCACGGGTTGTCCTTCTACATACCCGCGAATAGGTCTCTTAACATTTAAACATAAAAACACGCGCTGATTTGAGATTAGTTAATCCATTTATCATTAATCCTCTTAACTGTCTCAACTTCCTCAACCTTCGAAACTGCCTTATTTCCTTCATATAAATACAGGCCTTGGGGAGGGTGTTTGGGATACACTTGGAGAGAAAAGTTATGATGGTGGAGTTTATATAGAAGTCTTTGGAGCAGTGGAACTTAGAATCCTTTGGTTGCAGAGGAGCCCTTGTCTCAGGCATTGGGTTGTAATCTGAACTTCTTCATTATTGATAATAAAGAGAATCCTTCTTCCATATCTGTTTCATGTATCTTGGTTTGATAAATGTTTATGTTTCTGCATCTTATATGTGATTTATCTAACCTGCTTATATATATATGAATCATCTTGTATCTGGAAGACTGTTTCTTGACAGGTGAAAGAGGAGCAACCTTGAAGACTTTGGAGGTGAAGCAGAGCGGAAGAGGACTAGCAAGGATAGACCTTCAGTAATTGAGTAAGTCTTTCTCATCCTCCTATTTCATTTACTGCACTTTAGAGTCAATTGTCTGCAAGTTGATTGAGTATGTTGGTAACCCCATACCTATGGTTATAAGGTGTATAATCCTGTACAATAGAACTGGAGACTTCCCTGGGGATGCCTAGACTGCTGTAGGTTGTTTCTGTCACCCCTGACAAGTCTTTGCTTGAAGTATGTATGTGACCTTACATCCTGGTTCTTACTTGCCTCAGTATTTGAAAGTCCTAGAATTTTTCTTACTTTTTGAGAAAAATCTTATACCTATTCGCAAGTTATTCTTCTAAACAGCCGTGAATACAATCTTGCATTCGCGGGTTGTTGCACTAGAAAGTCGCGAATCATTCGCGAGTTGCACTTATAGAAAGTCGCGAATTCTCCTGGAAGTAGGGATTTTTAAGTTAAAGTTTGCTTGTTCTTTGCTTCAGGTAATCCCTGTTTCTGAGTGGATTTTCTTTATGAATGCTGTGTGGCTTGTTTGAGTGCCTCTGTTGATCACATTTTGTGCTTTTTCAGAAGCCCTTGAGTCTTTTGCTTGGATTATTTACTGCTTGCATGATCAAGTGGTTGGCTTGTTTGGGTTGTGGGTTAAAGTGTCTTTGTCCAAATCTGTGATTAAGGTCTTGGGCTCTATTTTTCCAGTCTGTATTTGGACAGTGGCTTGTTGTCATTTGCCTTCATAAGTATACAGTGATTTTTTGTCATTGTGTGCACCAAAGATAGGGTTCCTATCCTTCCTTTGTTGGTTGTCTTTTGGTTCTGTCAGCTTGTTTGCTTCAGTTTCTTGCTTTTAGACAGTTTATTTGATTCAAGTTTTCTCAAGTACAGTGCATTGTAGGTGCATGACTCTAGCGAAGTAGAGTCATGCGTCTTGCCACTTAGTCATCCCTTTTGGTTGTTCTCTATCTATGTGGTAATACTTTTATAGAATTTAGGGTTTGTTCTTTGCTCTTTCCCCCTGCCTCCTTTGCTTGGTATGATTTTTTGCTTATGTTTCTGGTCAGCCTTTGTTAGTGATCTTTGTTTGATTTTAGAAGCTTGTTGGTGTTGCTTTCCTTCTTCTTTTGTTGGTTAACTTCACCATGCCAAAGTAGTTGACTTGTCTCTTATGCAAGCCTTCCTTCCAAGTAGGGTTTATACTGACTTTAGGGAATTTCTAGAGTTTGTTTGGTGGTTGTATAGAAAATTTACTTTTGCTTTGTTCTTATTATCTGCATACTTTTCTTTGTAGGTAGTTTTTCTTTTGCATTTATAAAACAAAATTAAAAATAACCTATACTTTTTTTTGCTGCTTGTCCCCCGCTACCTCCTTCTTTCGCTTGACCTTATTGGACAAGGTACTGAGCAGCCTTTGTTTGTAGGTTTAGATTGATACTTGGGACTTCTTGGCCTTTGTTTATGTCAGTATTTTTGCTTAGTCTCTTCATTCCAAAGTTGTTGGCTTGTTTACCTTTGTAAGCCTTCCTTTCAAGAGAGGTTGATATCCAACTTTAGGGAAACATAGGGTTTGTTTGTGGGGTATATAGTAGTTGTCTATTTGCTTTGCTTACAATACTTGCTTGCATTAGTTGATAGGATGATTTTTCTTTTGCATTTATAAAAGAAAAAGAAAAAAACACAGGTTCGCTTTATATGCATGTAGATTAGGTTTTTAGCCTAGATTGCATAGCATATCATTGTTTTTGAAAAAATATAAAAAGAATTTGTTCTTTTGTGGCTTTCAAGGTTCTATTTGAAAAAGAAAAAGAAAGAGAATATTTTTTGCTTTTTTGCATTTCATATCTCTTTGCTTAGTCATTTTGTTTCAATTTTGAGTCAAAACACCACATAAGTTTCATGCCATTTACCCTCTGACTAAAAATAGCCCTTAAAATAAATGATATAATTTAAAATTTACTAGTAAGTTTTATTTTATAGGGTCATACACCAACTAGCTTAGGCTAGACTTGTGGATTAGGGAGTTTCAACTCTTCACCAGTGTTAAATTCAGACCTAGTTGGCCAATCACTAGGTAAATCCTTGATTTTATCGACTGTATCTCGGAAGCTCCTCTCAAACGAGAGTTAAGCCTGAGGCCACGTGGATGCTTGGACAGAGGAGATAACCCTCCGAATCCTTGTCAAAATGTAACTCAGGACTTTTACGCATCTGGGGATTCTGTCCTAGACAGAGTTTCGGGCTCAGCTACCCTGCCCATGTGTACGAGTCCGGCTTGCGACTGTCCCCCCAGATTGTCAATATAGTTAAGGTATCCTTTAGTCTCTTTGAAATCTAGGGTTCATACACAGGTACACCGGAAGGTTATTTCTGGTTGACCTTGGATGGACTTGGAAGGTAACCCCGGTAGAAAGTGTGGGAGGGCAGTGGGTGATTCCTCCACTTGTGCCTAAGAACATCTACAGGGATGCCAAGTAACTGTCTATCAGCTTTCTTCTGGAAAGTATATCTTATACCTGCTTGTCTGTTTGGATTTAGGAATTTTTTAGTGAGTGCTGTGTGGTTTGTCTGTACTTAGTGTGCCTTCAGGTGTGTGCTTTGTAATTTTGGTTTCCTATCAACCTCAGATTTTGTCTCCTTGTTTGAAACTATGGCTAACACCCATTTTAACACCAACCAAGAGATCCCCATGCAGGGAAATCCTTGTACTATTCCTCTCATGGGGAATGTTGGTGTTCCCTTGATGGCCACCCTGAATCTTCCTGGATTCACCCTAGGGATACCGGTGTGGTTGTTTTCCACTCCAAATGTCCTGAATGCTCATGATGCTTCTCAAGTAAGCTCCTTATATCAAGGGCATCAAAACACTGCTTCCCCTTCACCTGTAGTTGATTCTCCTCCTCCTTCTACCTCATGCAGTGAAAGTACTGATACTAGTAACCGGCAGTCTAAAAGGAGTAAAAGAAGGAGGAATAGGAAGAAGGCACATAACCAAGGGGGCACCTGTTCAACCTCTACAAGTCAAGTTGAACTTCACCACCCGGCCTCTATTTTTCATGCTGGGGGCACCCATCCAACCTCTACATGTCATGTTGGATCTAAGCAATCAACCTCTGCAAGTCAAGTTGTTCTTCACCATCCAGCCTCTGTGGTTCATGCTGGTGGGATCCTTCCAACCTTTCCAGGTCATGTCGGATCCAGTCACTCAACCTCTGTGGTTCATGCTGAGGGCACCCATTCAACCTCTGTTGTTCAAGTTGAACTTCCCCATCCAACCTCTGTTGTTCATGATGGATCCATCCACCCAGCCTCTATTGTTCATGCTGGGGGCACACACTCAACTGCTGCAAAGCAGATTGATCCTAACCATTCAACCTCTGTTGTGCATGTTGGTGGTTCCCATCCAACCTTTGCAGGCCATGTTGGATCCAGTCTCTCAGCCTTTGTAAGTCATGCTGGGGGTAGTCTTTTAGCCTCTGTGGTTCACGCTTAAGACAATCCGTCAGCCACTGCGAGTCATGTTGACACTGTTGAAAAGAATACCCGTTCAAAACACAAGCCCAAGTTTCCTTGTAAGCTTTGTGAAGGAGACCACCTTACTTATAAATGCCCTTCTATTGTGGAGGTGCGAAGAGTTTAGATTCATGGTCGTCCTGTTTTTGAACATTCTGAAGCTTTTCAACAACCAACCTCTCTTAGTCAGGTTGGACCCAGTCACCCAGCCTCTGTAGATCATGCTGGGGGAAAACTCTCATCCTCTGCAGGCCATGTTGAGAGAAAACAGTCATCCACTGCTAGTCATGTTGACACCATTGAGAAAACTGGTCGTTCAAAGTGCAAACTTAAGTTCCCTTGTATGCTATGCGAGGGAGATCATCTTACTCACCTATGCCCTGCTATCGCAGAGGTGCGAAGAGTGTGGTCCAAGAATCAATATTTTCCTTCTCCTGAACAACCTATAGTTTCTCAACAACCTATTCAACCTTTCGTTGATCAAGTGGTTGAACCAATCTTGGATTTGGTCGATCCCACTCTTCTTTCGAAGAGTGATCCTAATGTGATTGAACCAATGTCATCTTTGGTCAATCCCACTCTTCCTTCGGAGAGTGACTTTCACGAAGCGGTTGAATCGATTCCATTGTCGATCAATCCCACTCTTCCTTTGGAGAGTGAAGTGTCTTCTAGTCACATTTTCTTCACTGCCAGTTCATAACTTACTGAACAAGGGGGCACTAAAATTGTTTCAGGTCAACCCCCACCAAGCTCTTGGATTGCTTCCTTTGATTGGGATAGCCTAGTTGAGCCGTGCCTTCCTTCTAATACACCTTTTCAGATAAAGGTCAAAGTTGAACCTTACACGATTGCTCGTTGTATTGTTGATGGAGGAGCCTCAGTTAGTATTTTGTCTGCTTGTGCTTGGTGAGGCATGGGATCTCCCAGCCTTGTGTCGACTACTAGTCAGTTACTGGGGTTTGATAGAAGAACTTGTATAGCCTTGGGAATTCTTGCTCAAACACCTGTTACTTTGGGTGGGAAGACCGTCTTAGTTGACTTCATGGTGATAGAAGACCCCTTGGACTTTAATATGCTCCTTGGATGTGATTATGTCTATGCCATGCAAGCTGTGGTGTCAACATTTTTTCGTGTGATGTACTTTAATCATGGTGAAGAAATTGTCACTATCGATTAGTTGGATTTTCTTGATCCTTCTCTTGACCCAACCAGAGACCAAGTCTTTCCTTTATTAGTTCCCATTTTTTCTGTAGACACTAACCCGCCACAGGTGAACTATGTGGCCTCATGTCCTTTATGTTCAATTGCTTCTGAGAAGAAGCCTCTGTTTTCATGCATAGCTTCTCAGGACTTGGTTCCAACAGTTGATTGGGTGAGTCATTCTATACAGACTGTAGAGCCTTCTCTCCACTCTGTCGATCCATTTGAAAGTTTAGACATGTATCCTATCTCGAATGATCTCCTTCCTTTGGAAGAAGTCTTCCTAGAGTCTTTGATACAGTTTGACCTTCTTTTGGATGTTGGTTCAGTTGTGACTAAGTTTAACCCTGATTTTCCTAGTAAGCCTAACCTTTTTTGTTATGTTGGTCTTGTTAAGTCTTTTGACTCTTCCTTCGAATAGCAAGTCAGTGATCCTGACGAGTTTGGTTTTTATTATGAATTTTTCAACTCTGGTGATATTGAGTTTGTTCCTACAGACTCTATATCTCTTGATGATTTTTTCTCTCCTTCTGAGGTTGATCTTGACGATTATAAACCCTCAATCCTTGGTTTTATAGAATCCACTTCAGTTGATTCTGCCTTGATTTTACCTTTTGTAGAAGTTAGCAAAGTCACATGTGTTTCCCCCTGTCCATTGAACCTAGGCATATATTTTTGATAGTCACCTCCAGGCAGTGCATTTAAAGGGTGAGGCAAAACCAATGGTGCATATCTGGCTACAACCATCTGGTCCATCATGTCTATAGGCTGATTTTGGGCTGCCATTTTTGGACTGACTGACTTTGGTGATGAAGAGGTTTGACTAGAAGGGGTTTTTACCTAAATTAAACTAAAAAAGAGGTATATTACTAGGAGAGGATATTTTATCCTTTTTCAAAGATTGTGGATTAGTGAAAACTTGGAAACTACTATCAAGAAATATAGGCTTTAACCAAGATGAAGTTTCTTCTTCTTTTTTCAACACAGCTGAATGTGATGAACCATCCAACTGGTCAAGGTCACATAGGGAGGGTAATGACTGAGACCTTCTAAGCTTCCTTGGTGTCTTCAATATTTTTTCAGGATCTGTAACACCCAACTGCAATGGTGAAGTAGGTATGTTTCTAGTTCCAACTCCCCTAGTAGCCACTGTGACAAACTGGTGAAAAGTAGCCTTAAAGATGTGCTGGTTTAAGTTCACCTCTTAAAACCAGTAAAATGATGACTATCCCAGGGAAAAATATGTTTTCAACTTCATTCCGTGGCAACGACACCAAAGATGTTTGTGCCGGAAATTTTTTTCAGGATACAAAGAAACAAGCCAACACAATCTCAAATATTCAATCAAACAAACTAGGGTTAAGGGTTTTTTGAAAGGTTTTCTTGGTTGTAAAGTTTGGTGATAGAAGGGAAAACATTCATAAGCCAAGCAGGAACTAAATCATAAATAAAGAAGAACAAAGATGCATAGTACAATAACCATGTACCAACAGAATATAACCTTGAAGTTCATTCACAACTGACAAGCATTACAAGCATAAAGATTAAACCAGCAATGAATTTATCAATCATGTAGCTAAACAAGCTAAAAATGAATCCAAAACACAGACTGAAGGGTAATATGGATCATATATTTCATAATTATGTTCATCAAATACACATGAGAGTTTAAGTACTTAGCTCATAAACAAGTCAAAGACCTCCTTAAGCCAGCCAAAAATCGAACCCCTTGTTCCCTTTCTGATCTTCCTAAATATTGTTTTTCAAAAATTCAGTTAGGGTTTAAACCCTAATTGTTTTTAGCCTACTCATCTATGAGCTAATGTCAAAATTATAATTTCCAAAATAATGCATTTCTCAAAAAACATAACAAGTAACTTCCTAACTAACAATACTCAAAGGTCTTTAGCAACTTCTGCCAATAAGGCTATTCCATATAAGGCTTGGGCCTTCTTCCTAGCTCTCTGCTGCTCAGCTTCCATATCTGTTAACCTTCTTGTAAGATCCTTATTCTGCTGTTGTAGGCTTTTGATAGCCAACTTCAATTCTGCACACAGTAAATTTGTGTTTCTTTTCCTTTTTAGGGCCTCCTTGGAGACTATAGTAAGCTCTTGGTAATGATCATTTACTTCTTGCAAGTCCTCCCTAAGTATTCTATTATCTAGGATCAAACCATCATTTGTTTCTTGCATGTAATCCATTTGATGCTTATACTACTGGATGGTCTTTTGCAATTTTTCCTTTTCTGAATCAAAAATATTCCCTGCTGTGGTATTTTGTAACTCACTAGGAAACCATGGGATATTCAGTTTTCTGAAGATGTCCTCATCCTCATGCAGCAGCTCTGTAGAAACACCATGAACACTTATATTTTCTTGATTTTTTGTTTCATCAAGTGCATTTTCATCCATTAACAACCTATTTTCTGAATAAGAAGCTTCCATTTCTTCTTTCTATTTCTCTTTCAACATTTCACCTTTTAATTCCAAAAACACAGCTGATAGTTTATTTTGGGTGAGGCTAGACTCTTCTGCTATCTTCAATGGTTTCTTTTCTTTGCTTTTAACTTTGCTTGATTCTAGGTTTTCATCTGAAGAAGAAGTAGCAATCATAGTCACCTCTGCTTTGTTTAACTTAGGGTTTAGAATATTTTTCATGTTCAAATTCAATTTGTTTTTTAGTCTGGTTTTGGGTCTCCATCCTGGGGCAAGCTCTCCCATCATCTTTAACCTTTTTCCTTGATGTCTAACTATGGAAAACTCCATAGCTTTAACCTTGATCTTCTTTTCCTTTGGCCTTAATATCTGCTCCTCTTGACTATAGAATTCCCTGTGTATGCCAACCTTAGATTCAGCATTGACAATTAACTCATCACCTTCCAACAAATATCCTTCATCTTGAGATAAAATGGTAATTGGGCTTAGTTGTTGGACCTTAGTGTCTTCTTCCTTTACTGCAACCTTCTCTGTGACAACAATTTTTTCATCTATAAGTGCCTCTGCTAGTGCTTCAATTTGCACAGGATGAGTTTCTTTTTCAATAACGACCACACCTTTTCCCTTATTGTCAATTGAAGGCTGCTGAGATTCAACATATTTCTTTGAAGGTTCTGTCACTTCCTCAGCTTTGACACATTTTTTATATTCAGACTTGACTTTTTTCCCTAATTTTCTAATTATGGTTTGTCCCTTGTCCACATGCTTTTTGGTAGGCTGTTCTCCCTGCTTAATTTGGAATCCAGACCAACAGAGAAAATAGTACCATGTCTTTCCTTCTCTTTGCATAACAGTGCTGATAATAAGCTTGATCAATCCATCATGGAAAAAGGACTGTGAAGTGTGGTTATGATGCTCTTTCATCCTGCTTGACATTTTCTGCAAACTCTTCAACAAGAATAAGGGGAGACTCATCCTTGATTCACCAGCCAGGTGCTGTAAGAACCTGAAATGATACTTGAATACAAAAGCATACCTCCCTTCACAGGTAATGTAGCTTTGTAGGAATTTGATGGGCTCCACCCATTCAGCTCTAAAATTATGGATGAGCACTCCTTTGCTCCAGTCTGGAATAATGCCAGGTAAAATATACCTTTGGGCATTGAAGTTAAAAAACCTTTTTGAACCACAACTCTCCTTCATTTCTGACTCCTATTGCTTCTGCCACCAACTCCACAGTCAACTTAAACTTCAGAGTATCAAATGATACCATGTCTTGGCTATAACATTGAGAAAATTTATGAGAGTCCTTGGTGTTATAGCCATCAATCTTCTTAAAGAAATCCAACCATCCAGCATTCTCAAAAAGATCTGCACAACCTGGAAACTTGTCAATCCAATTCAGCTTAGTACGCTCAGCTCTGTTGGTCTTCCCACTTTTCTTCATTTGCTTTCCAATGGCTTAATTTTGTGTAATTTTAAGACCCTGTTAATGACCTAATATCCATTTCCCTCTAGTTTTTAAATTTTTGACAGTCAGCTTTCTTGATTCTCCTTGGCTGTTTTCTCTTAATTTTTAACAGTCTGTTTCTATTGTCAATGCAGGAAATCTTTTGCACCATGCTTGGGTAATTTAGGTCAACAGAGTACCAAAAGTATTTAACCAAGCTGCTGCTGAACTTAACTAACATCCAATATGCTCATCTAAATTCCAGTCCACCTTTGGAATGCATAGAGACATCTATGTGTTGTGATTTTGCACAAATAGCAGCCTTAGCTCCCTCTAATTCCACTAATGAGCTATCGCTTTGAAATAGGGATTCTGCATTAGTACTCTCAACTGCTTACTTCTTAGATTCAAACTGTGATTGTTTAACTAGGGGATGAGATGATATGAGAGCAATATTATGTGTTCTAACTTCTGCTTCAACTTGCATTCAGCACAAAACCAATCAGCCTCTGGCACATACTCAGACAAGGTCTACATGCAACTGACATGCTCAGATACTCATTGCATTGATTATAGGTAACAATTAAATCTATGAAACCTTGGTCACCACAAACAGTACAGACCTTCACCCTACCATATTTCCAGGTCTTGTCAGGGAAATTGTTCAATGTAACTGTTGTTTTTGAACTTATTGCTTGCCAAAACATCTAAAACCTTTTAGACTGATATCTGATCCTTGAGAGCTTGTTAACAACATGAATTAAAGTTTTCCTTAATCAATTTTAACATAGCAAGCCTTAATGTAAAAACCCCCAATTTAGTAGCCATGACCAAGTTTACGCGGAATACCTCACTTCCGACCTGCTGCAGACATTTAAAATTAATCCTTGGACTATCTGACTATTGAATTTCATTGTCCAAGTGTCTTCAAGTCTTCAGTTTGCTTCCAACTGGCGTACTGAGGAAACCCTAAACTCCCTCTGTAACTGCAAATTCCATATTTTTAGTAGTTGTCTTCATTCCACTTCACCTCTAGCTTCATAATGCATATGTGGAGAACCTCTTTCCCACCAATCTCGGCTCGTTCCTCTACCTGTCATGATACGCCGAGCCCCTAAATTCTGACAACCACGATCTCCTTCATGTCATAGACCACACCTGTTTGCATGATTATTTCTGATGAAACACATATCAAAAACTGTTTACACATGCGATTAGTCATCCAGGACCGAAATTGTGGGAAAATTTGGCGAAAAAAATGACAAAATTAATGCCCGTGATATTCTTGTAGCGCCGTAGTGTAACATTTTAGCAGTTCCACTACAAGAATGTTTTAAAATCAATTTTGGCGCTTTTTTAGTCATCAATTCCATTTTAAAACCTTGCTCTTAGAGTTTATTTATGAAACCTTTAATCCATATATATCCCATAGAACCCTTCAGAACCTAAGGAAATAAAAAATAATAAAAACCTAAAGGAAAAAAAAAATTCAAAATTTCACTTTAAACCAAGATTTCATGAAAGTAAGCTAATGAGTAAAATTAAAACAAAAATCACAAGCAAAATATGAAACTGAAGAAAACAAGTTCATGACTTAACACTATGATGCTAGCCATTAGTATAGATTGTATGGCTACACAAATGTAGATTGGGATGGAAGTATCTCAGACATAAAAAGCACTTCATGTGGATGTTATAACCTAGGATCTGCAATGATTTCATGGTTTAGCAGAAAGCAGTCTAGTGTTGCTCTAAGCACAGCTGAAGTAGAATTTATAGCAGCTTGATCTGCCAGTTGTGAAGCCATATGGCTTTGAAAGCTGATGTTAGGAATATTCAACCTATATTTGGACACTACCATGATTCTATGTGATAATCAAAGTTGTATAAAGATGACAGAGAACCCAGTATTCCATAATAGATTGAAGCACATAGAAATCAGGTATTTCTACATTCGAGATATGATGTGGAAGGGAGCCATAAAGCTCTAGTATGTGAGTACTGATGAACAAGTTGTTGATGTGTTGATGAAGCCTCTGTCTCGAGTAAAGTTTGAACACTTTTGGGATAAGCTTGGTGTTGTTTGAAAAGACCTTCCTCGAAAGGGGGAGTAGTGATGTTGCAGTGGGATTGTATCATCCCTGGGCACTTTCCCTAAATTGATCCAATGACTTCGGCCCTCGAGAATGTAGTGGGATTGTATCATCCATGGGAACTTTCCCTAAAGTGATTTGGTGGATTCGATCCCTGAGAATGTGGTAGGATTGCATCATCCTTGAACTTCAGTTCAGAAAGGTATCTGGAGGCTTCGGTCCTCGAGAATGTGGTAGGATTGCATCATCCTTGAACTTCGGTTCAGAAAGGTATTTGGATGCTTTGGTCCCCAAGAATGTGGCAGGATTGCATCATCCTTGAACTTCAGTTCAGAAAGGTATCCGGAGGCTTCAGTCCCCGAGAATGTGGCAAGATTGCATCATCCTTGAACTTCAGTTTAGAAAGGTATCTAGAGGCTTTGGTCCCTAAGAATGTGGTAGGATTGCATCATTCTTGGACCTAGTCCTAAAGTGATAGGGACTGATTATCCCGTAATTAATCCGGTGACTTCGGTTGTCGAGAACGTGGTAGGATTGCATCATCCTTGGACCTAGTCCTAAAGTGATAGGGACTGATTATCCCGTAATCAATCCGATGACTTTGGTTGTCGAGAATGTGATAGGATTGTATCATCCATGGACTTAGGTCCAAAACTGATCCAAAGACTTTTGTCTTCATGTTGTGGATTGCAGGTTGTTGCTGATGATGATGTACTAATCAAAATATCAGAGTATGATGATGATGATGTTGTTGTTTGAAAGGTCAAAGAGCTGAAGATGATGTTGCTGATCGAAAGGTCAAAGAGATGAAGATGATGTTGTTGATCGAAAGGTCAAAGAGCTGAAGATGGTGTTGTTGATCGAAAGGTCAAAGAGCTAAATATGATGTTGCTGATCGAAAGGTCAAAGTGTTGAAGATGTTGCTACTGATAGAAAGGTCAAAGATGTTGCTGATCGAAGCGGTTAAAGATTGTTGTTGATCGAAGCGGTCAAAGTGTTGATGTTGCTGAAGACTGAAGATTGAAGATGAAGACTACATGATGTTGAAAAAGCTTCCAATGATTTATAGATGTGTTACCCTAATGATGTTGATGATGCTCTATCTCTCTCCTATTATTGTTGTTGTTGATGTTGTTGTAGAATACCCTTCTCATTAAGGGGGAGTGTTGAAATATTGTAACTTCAAAGAATATTCTATATGTATCTTTTTGTGGTCCCCGATGGTCCTATCGGGAGAACCACTTGTATTACTTTGTACCCCGATGCTTCTAATTGGAAGAACTAATAAGAGTCATGAGGTAGTCCTGTATAATTGTAAAGGTGGGTCATTAGCATCAGAGTGTGGTTACTTGAGCCTGCATGTGTAACTCGATCCTAAATGATTTAACTCGAGCCTACAGGTCGAATGAGTTAATTAAAGTTAACGAATGAATATAAATAGAGGTGTAGCACTCCTCATTTGGAGCACACACTCTCACTTATGTAGCGCATTAGTGGAGAGAGAGAAGTAACTGGAGCAGGAGGAAGATCAGGCTTTGATCTCCTTGTTGGTTTTATATTTTATCTTTTATCTTTTTGGGGCATCTATATTGAGGAAGCTTTTGCTGGGTTTTTCCCTTTAGGGTTTTCCCAGGATAAATCTGTGTTGTTCTTGGGATACTGTTTCTTTCAGTGATCCTGCTTATATGCTTTTGTTATGAAAATGAAATGAAATACTGATGTTTTAGCTAAGCATATGAAAAGTTAACAAAAATGGGAAACCTTAGAAGCACAAATTGAGTTCCCCATTCTTAGACCCAAAATAATTGACACCGCATAGGAACCAGTCACAGAAGAACTGCATATTGAAGGAATTCTATTTAAAAAGAGGCTATTAAAAGAGGAACTACAAGCACTCAGAAAGGAATTAGAAAATTGGAAGGAAGCATGCAGAAAGCAGGGTGAAAGGAAGCTGCACACATTGGTTGAAGTTGTAGATCAACTGGAAGGATCAAATCCTATCGAGGTTGGCAATGAGGAAGAAAGAGTGGTCTGTCCTATGTGTGGATAAATCTTTGATGAGTCAGGTTATAAGGTTATAGTTCCTACCTTTACAACATAGTAGTCTGCACCTACAATTGTGGAAGGACAGGGACAACCTGATTTGAGAGATGGTGGGACTCCCAAAGAGAAACTCCATGAGAAGGAAGTTGCAGATGAACAGGATTTTCTCACACAAGAACCATCATCTTTGAATGTTACCAATTTGGAATATGGTGAGATTCCCCAAGAAAAAATTCATGAGAAGGAAGTTTCAGATGAGCAGGATGATGCCATGCAAGAACCAACATCTTTGAATATTCCTGTTGAAATTGCCACTAACCCTGGGACAGAGGAACCAGAGGATGAAGTTATTTCTGATTTTATGGATGAGGATTGCACTATGACCCCTGAACCCTCTCATGACATAGAAATAATAGAAATGGAACTACAACATCAAAAAAATGACGAGGTCAAACAAGATGCTGTCACACAAGAACCAGCATCCTCGAATGTTCTTGTCCAAGTGGCTGTCCAAATGAGAGAAGAAGAACCAGGGACTGAAGGCACTCTGGAATTTAATGAAGAAATTTGTAATATGACTCTAGAATTGTCTTAGGACATAGAGATACTAGAAATGGAATCACAACAACAGGGAGATGAAGAAGTAAATCAGGATGTTGTTACACAAAAACCAACATCCTTGAAAATTGCAGTAGAGACTTTTGGGATGCAACAAGAAGCCAACCCTGAAGTGGATGTCATTCCTGATATGGATTTAGGTGAAGATGAACAAGTTCAATCCCAATCCTCAGGTGATACTGAAATCCTTGAGTAATAGCTTCATACTAAAGAAGACATCTAATCCCAGTAGCATGAGGAAAAAGAAGAATGGGGCGCTGTCACACAAGAACCAGTAGCCTTACATTCCTTGCCTGAAATAGAAACTGATGATTAGGTAGAGAATAAGATTAAAATTCATGAGGAAGTTGCGGCACAAGAACCAACATCCTCATAGTCAGCTGCCAAAGTTGCCAAAGGAGAAACTCAGAAAGAGGATACTGTTACACAATAACCAGCATCTCCAGAAGTGGTGGAAGTTGTTGATGAAGAAATTCCAGGGGGGGTTGCCATTACACAAGAACCAGCACCCCCAGAAGTAACTTCAGATGTGCAAAATGTCCAATGTGGCACATCAGGTGATAAGGTGTGGACTGACTCCCTTCAAAATTATATTGACCTGATTTCTGACAAGGAGGAGTATCCTGAAGAAGAAGAAACCCTGAAACCTATAGAATAAATCTCAATTTTGAGAATGGAGGTAAGAAAGTGGAAGAGCCAGGTGGAATAATACCAAGAAGGGATGGTTTCCCTCAATGAACATAAAAAGACCACCAGGGGACTAAAGGAAAAATGGGAAGAAGAATGCATGACCCAGAGACTTCAAGAGGAAGAACTATAGAAGGAGCTAAGGGAGCTGAAAAAGTTCAAGTCTATGGAGGAGGAAAAAGACCAGATATATGCTCTTTCTCAAGAACTCCTAGGCACTAGAGTACGCTCTTCCTCTTACCCTATATTTCTATTCGATAAATTTATTTGGTTTAAATTAAGGGCCGTGAAAGAAGGAAGAACATATGAAATAGAAACCTCAGCAAAATTGTTGGAGACATTTTTTAGAAGCAATTTTGAGGACCAAAATTTGTTGTGTGAGCTATATTTTCATGAGATGGCTTGTCCTTTGGACCGCCATTCGAATCCTGTTCCTTTTTCAGGAGATGTTTAGTTGAGGGCTCTTTCCTCTTTTGTGAGCAATCATGCTCAGTGGGAAAGGTCCTTTCAAACTTTTTCTCACAATGAATCCCACTCTAACTTGTGGATTTGGAGTGAACCTCAAAATCCATGTCTTCTCCTTGCTCGACACCATGGTCTACTTTCATTCCCTGTGCAAACTCGACATATAATGGAGCTACAGGAAGGGGTTATTTCTACTTGCACCAGCCAGATTTCCATACATCAACAAACAACTTTGGAAGGTAGTAAGCACAGATGGTAGGTTGCCTCTCCAACCCTCAAGAATAGAGACCCCTATTATTTTAGAAATTTTGAATAGGCACTTTCCAGGATTGAGGGTTATGTTGGATGTATCAGGGAGTGTGGAGTTAATTGACTGGGACTAAAATTAAAATTTCCTCTCATCTAGTGGCCATCAAAACCATATAGGATGGAATTCTCACTGACCAAGGTAGAGGAGCAGCAATGTGGGAGATATTGGGTTGCCCATAGGGGGTTCATAGAAAATGAACGTCTGAGTTCCCCTACAACTTTTCTTATATCCATGAACAGAGCATAGTGCAAGATTCAGATTCATAATAGTGGAGGTTGTTGCATGAGGAAATGCGACAAGACATTTGGGGGGCGATGTTGGGCCCAGAAATGGCCCTTTTTGACCATCCTTATCCACCTCTTTTTTCCTTAATCTACTCCATTGAGCATGCTAAACAGATGTTTTTTCCTCACTCTACTCCTCAAGTCACCAAGGTATTGTTGGTTATTGTCTTATTTTATTAATTCTTATGATTGTGGTAATTAAGGCCTTATATCTTTAAATATGCTAACATATGATGGTTTATAAAGGTATTTTGAGATATAGGGACTGCAGGTATAGTGGGATGAACAGGCTAAGGAAAGGATGGACATTCATCACTCAAGATGATCACCATCCATCCTACCATTGCCCAAAGAATGCGGTCTCAGTATATTCTTCCAAGTAAAGTTGTACAAGGATAGCTGCAACAGAATGCGACAGATTTGGGGGTCAACAGTATGCTACTGCTCATGTAAAGTTGTGATATGAGGATATCATTATTTCTGGGTCAATTAACAGTTTCCCTATATTTCCTACTTTCATCCTACCATGGTTGTAACAGTTGTTTTAATTTAGGGCGCCTAAAGATCATAGATCTTCATGGATGCTGAATAATAGGGATAGGATGTTATGATTTACATTGTATAAATATGGGGAACTATTCTGAGCCAGGGGTTTAACCCTTAACCAATTTATTGTATTAACTCCGACTGAGGATTCTGTATTTGATCTGCCTTTTTAATACAAGGAGTTAATTCAGATCTAAGGGTTTTAACATGCATTATATGTAGCATCTTTGTCTGAAGGTTGGGCCTACCTCCCCACAGGGATTGCTGAGTTAAATTAGGAATTGTAATTATCATGTTCTGTGATGTTATGTTAATTTCATTTCTTCATAGTAAGCTGTAACAATTGTGAATTTATAGTGTGTTATTAATTGCATCTCTTGGAAATTTGTAGTGGCATGGTGTGACAGTCGACTGTATAGGTAATTATTCCTTATGCAACTGCATGGTAGCTGCAACAGCTCTATTCATCCTTAGATCTTTTAATTGTTGCTTCCATAAATCCTTGTAGTTTTTTCCTTACTTTTATGGTTGCAGAATTTCATTCCTGTACTTTGAATTCATAGAATAGTTGAACTCAATTCCTGTACTATAATTCCTAGACTAGCTGAACTCAATTCATGTCTTTTGGATTTCTAGAATAATCATATCAATATAGTTGGGTAAATCATTCGATGATTTGGTAAACAAGACTTCGTTTTCTGGAAAAGTAATCTAGATGTGATTTCATGAATCTTTCAATTCTAGATCAAGAACAGTAGCAGGTAATTGTGGCTATATTCTTTAGAAGGTAAACTAGATTAAGTGGATCTGTGGGATGAACGTAGCTGAGCAGAGAATAGGATTGTTTATTTACAACAACTTAGTGTTTAAGCATATGCATTGCATGCTATCCTTGAAATAAAATACTTCCTTGGGTTGACAATAAATATTTAACGCTCTATATGTTAGCTGTAATTAACTTGCATATTGGGTGCCCAAAAAACTCTTCAAAGCATGTAATGTAAACCATGAGAGGAATTGTGTGTAGCAACATATTCAGTGTCGTCAGTTGAGCTTCAGCTTCCCACGCTTTCTTGGCCAACTTTTCCAATTGGTCATCCTGAACGACAATTTTCCAGAACTGTGTCATTTCATCCACGATCGTCTTTGTTTCCTACTCCATGGCTTCAAACTAGGCCGTGGACTCCTTAATCGTATTCTTCCATTCAATAATCTATTCCGATGGAGTGTCAAGGTAAACAAGAGAATTCAACTGATTGTTAGTTAAATGGAGATGGGAAATCACCTACACAAGTCACTTGCCTTTGGCGATGGAAGTGAGTTCCTCCGTGCTTTCATAGATGTGTTGACATTCCTTGTCAACAGCTTGCTCAACCTCTCTGCAACTAGCATAGAGATGCGCTTTCTTAACAATGAGGAATTCTTTCTCCTTCTTTAACTCAGTGACTTTGTTGGCGGCTTTTCACTGCAACTCTACTTGCATTTGCTTAATTGCAGCAATCTCTCGTTCCTTTTCTTCTGCTAGCTTCTCTTTAGCTTCCTCTTGTAGCTTCTTAGTAGCATCCTATGACTGCACATACCCATCACTAAGCTCCTTTTTCATGTCATCCAACTCCTGGTCGGCACCCTGCTAAAGATGCACTAAAACTTAGGCAGGTAACTTGTTAAGATTGACAGCAATGCTGAGCAACGACTGTAGCAGTGAGTTCACTTCTATACTTCCCACGTCGATTGTAGACGAGGTAACTTAACCATTCCTAGCCTGCAGCTCAGTGCTAATCGTCGAGAAATCCTGCATCGCACCCTTCTTTGGTGTTCGTTTTGAAACAACAACAAAAATAGAATCGAGCATAACACTTATTGTGATGAACCATTCTTAACTGGACACACACATAGCTTGCGCTGCAGCATCAGATGTGTCGGTGACAACCTTGATGAGTCGGTGTAGTTAGTTCTCCATCATCGAGTGGGAGTTGTTGTCAACGTCGAAATCCATGCATATTTTAGTGTGTAACTCCTCCAACATGCATCAGGATTTTGGATCAGATTCTGTTAATGATTCTCCATCGAAGTCATCGAGATATTTTCATGCTTGTAATTTCTCATCAGGGGAATCTACTAGTGGCCTTATAGAGATCTCCTCTGCACTCATAAGTTTGTGCCAGTCAACTGGCCAATCTTGAACAATGACCTCCAGTTCTGCATCTCTAATTTCATAGGCCATAGGAAGCCATTGTTTATCGGGATCCCTGTACACCTAGATATAAATAGAACGAGGATTGATAGCAAACTGAATGATCCTCTGATATTTGGATGTGGCGGTATTGTATAAGTGGGGAGCCTTGATGGTCGTGGCCTGTAGCGCTTCCCAATAGACCCAAAAATGGATCACATAGTCTTGTTGTCGACTGGGTTCCATGACCCACCATAATTTTTGATACTGTGCACCTTTGCACACCTTTTTCGTAGAAAATGACACCAGTTAGTATTCCTCCCACTCCATCCATGTGACTAAGTCAATGAGAATTAACAACCAACTGTAGGAAAAACTATGTTCCTTGTCCTGAGCAGAAAAAAAATCTTCTAACAACTGGTTTAATAGAAATAGGGACCAGTTCATTTGCATTTTTGTGCACACTTAACCAAACCCGAATTGCATTGGACAGGCCGATTCTTCTGGAAGATCTTACTAGCCAAACTGCGTGCCCCAAAATAGATTGAGGGCTCATAAATACTACTAATGCAATAGGAACGACCATCATGCTGCAATCCAAATATCTCCTTCAACTGCTGGGAAATCCTCTTGTCATTATCCCACCCTCTGAAATACTACGTCGGATCTTCGTCGACATTTGGCAACCCCATAATATTGAAAATTAGGTCAACCATGACTAGAATAGGGTCATTCAACTAGAGCATCCCACCATGAAAGCATGCCAATAGCTATTTGATGCATGCATTTGATTCATTCAATCTCCCAAAATGAGGCATGTTAATGAGCCCCAACAACCCAGACCTGTCCAATCCCTACGCCCCTGAGTGAGGAATCTATTGAATGGGCGCACCACGTACCATAGGTAGTGACTGGTAAGGATCCTTTGATACATCCTTTAGTAGCAGCAAGTCATGGTCTTCATACCTCATATTGACCAAGGCGGGTATGATGTCCACCAAGAAATTCATCCCTTCTAGTATGAACGACAACTTCGATGGATACCTTTGATTCTTGGTGAGCTTCCTCGGCTTCTCCCTAGGCTACGTTGGAGCAACATATCCAAGGATATCATTGATAGAGATTCCCTTGAGCACAATAGACTCAACAGCTCCTGAGCTTTATGGTATAGTCTTTGTTGTGTCTTCCCCTTGCTCCCTAGTAGTCGTGCATTTGTATCTCTTCTACGACGGTGTAGAACAGGGCTTTTGGGCCTTCTGCTTCACTCTAGGGATTGAAGAGGACCCAATTGGCATGCTTATGACTTCCTCTTCAATCCACAAGGGTCGGATGGGGGATTCTTGCTTGCTTGAAATCTCAACTATGTCGAGACTATTGAAATATTGTAACTTCAAAGAATATTCTATATGTATCTTTTTGTGGTCCCCGATGGTCCTACCAGGAGAACCACTTGTATTACTTTGTACCCCGATGCTTCTAATCGAAAGAACTAATAAGTGTCATGAGGTATTCCCTCTATTTGTAAAGGTGGTTCATTAGCACCCCAGTGTGGTTACTTGATACTACATGTGTAACTTGAGCCTACATGTCAAATGAGTTAATTAAAGTGAATGGATGAATATAAATAGAGATGTAGCGCTCTTCATTTGGAGCACACACTCTCACTTGTGTAGCGCATTAGTGGAGAGAGAGAAGCAGCTAGAGAAGGAGGAGGATCAGGCTTTGATCTCCTTGTTGGTTTTATCTTTTATCTTTTTGGGCATCTATATTGAGGAAGCTTTTGCTGGATTTTTTCCCTTTATGGTTTTCCTAGGATAAATCTGTGTTGTTCTTGTGATATTGTTTCTTTCAGTGATCCTACTTATATGCTTTTGTTATGAAAATGAAATGAAATACTGATGTATTAGCTAATCATATGAAAATTTAACATGGTATCAGAGCCACCCTGAATAGGATAGCCTTCACAAGGAAAAATAGCCCTCTCTCTCTCCCCGGAAGAAATTAGGGTTTCGAAAAAAAAAATGGAGTTTCAGAAAACTGATTGAATGGAAATTTGTGCCCTCCCAGAGCACATCTTTTGAGCCTAGAATCACAGTTTTCGGATGTGTGAGTCTCCGGAAAAGTCAAACCCTAGTTTGACATCCATAATAGAAAATTGCTGAACCAGAAAACTGTAGAAGTTAAATCTTGCAAGTCTAATTGGCAAGGTGAAGAATTGAAATCTCTAGAATCCAAGCTCACCAATCAAATCACCTCATTCAAGTGCATCTCCTAGTAAGGTCAATTTCTTATTTCACAAAATTTTAATTTTTTGTGATTTTCTGACAAGATGGCCCCAAGCACTAAGCTTGAGGACAAGCTAGAAGGCATAGAGAATTTCTGATCATGGAAATACAGGATTGGTCTCATTCTCCAAGGGAATGATATTGATAATTATGTCAAAGAAGAAGTCTCAGAACCTGAAGAAGTTGAATCCAAGGAGAAGCACAGAAAGGATATGATTAGAGCACAAAGGATTATTGCTGACTCCATCAAGGATCACTTGATCCCTCAAGTGTCATCCAAGGAGACTCCAAAATAAATGTATGATAACTTTTCCAAAATGTATGAGGGAAGAAACATCAACGGGAAGATGAATCTAAGAGCTCAACTGAAGAGTACCAAGATGATTCATGGAGAATCCATCCAAGACTACTTCACAAGGGTTTATCAAATCAAAGAGAAACTAGAATCTGTTGGAGATAAGCTTGATGAAGATGAATTGGTTATGACTGCTCTCAAAAGTCTCACTAGACCCTGGTAATCCTTCATCTAGATGATGTGTGCCAGAAAAGAAAGCATGATGTTTGAAGTAGTATGGGAAGGCTGCATTCAGGAAGAGACTAGAGTGGCAAACAGAGAAGCCTTACTAAAGGAAGATGATCAAGCCCTAGCTACTCACACCAAGATAAGAATAAGTCAATCTAAATTCAAGAGAAGAAACTTCAAGGAGTCTCAACCTCCCAGAAGAATACAAAGAAGAAGGGAAAATCCTCCAGAAAAAAGACTACTCTGGCTTTCAATGTTTTCATTGTAACAAGATAGGACATATTGCCCGAAATTGTCCTATAAAGAAGCAAGAATATAAGAAGAGGATCAACAACAACAAAAGATATCATGCCAATCTAGGGGAAGATGAATATGAAGAATAATAAGAAGAAGAAGAATAAGGACCTCCAAGAAAGCAAGCCAGAGAATAAGATGCAGAAGAGTATGTACTATTCTCCGCACTGTCTGGGTCTATAAAACCTGGAGAAGACACTTGGCTTATTGATAGTGGTGCTTCAAAGAACATGATGGGACAAAAGAAAAGTTTGTCCAAACTTGAAGAAAGAATCTCTCCTCAGAAGGTATCTCTAGGAGATGACTATCAATATCCGATCAAAGGAGTTGGTGAAGCAAGCTACAATTTGATTGAGGTAATCCTCTAAAGATGAAAGATGTATTATATGTACCTGGTTTAAAGAAGAGATTACTTCCTATCTTAGCTTTAGGTAAGAAAGTATTTAGATTTTCTTTCATAGATTTCCAAGTACTCATGTGGCCCAAAGGAAATAATATTGAAGATGCAATCATCATTGGTGAAGAAGAAGGAGGCCTGTATAAACTCAAAGGGCACTTTGAAACAACCTTTGTTCATGACTCCACTGACCCTAGTGAACTATGGCATAGAAGGCTTTCCCACGTCAACTACAAGGCTCTACCTCATGTGAACAAAGTAGTGACGAGATTAACAGATATGAAGATCAAGCATAAAGGCATTTGCAAAGGATGTGCAAAGGGAAAGAACATCAAGAATCCATTTCTGAAGAGTGAAACTAAAACAAAAGGTACATTGGAATTGATTCATTCAGATGGATGTGGTCCAATGTCTTCTACATCCTTAAGTGGATTTGAATATTATATCACATTCATTGATGACTTTTCAAGAAATACTTGGATATACTTCTTGAAAGAAAAGAGTGAAGTGTTTGAGAAATTCAAGGAGTTGAAATCCTTGATAGAGAATCTTTTAGACAAGAAGATAAAGACACTCTGATCAGACAATGGAGGAGAACATACATCAAAAGAGTTTGAGGCTTTTTGTAAAGATGCCAGAATCAAGAGGGAACTAACTACTCCCTACAATCCATAACAGAATGGGGTTGCAGAAAGAAAGAACAGAACCATCATGGAGGCAGTGAAGACAATGATATATTATCAAGATCTTCCAATGCATCTATGGGCAGAAGCAACAAGAACTGCTTTGTATGTGCAGAATAGAATATCTCATAGTGCTCTTGGGTTCAAGAATCCAGGAATAAATATTGATAGGAAAGAAGCCTGAGGTAAGTCACCTCAATATATTTGGTTGTCCAGTATATGTTCATATACCGAAAGAGAAAAGAACCAAGTTAGACCCTTCCGGAAAGAAGGGGATATTTGTTGGATATTGTGAAGTATCCAAAGCATTCAGAATCTATATTCCTGGATTCCATCACATGGAAATCAGTTTAGATGTGACATTTGATGAAGAGACAACCCTCAAGAGATCCAGGAAGTGCCAACATGAACAAGTGTATGAAGAAGAAACATCTCCCAAAAATAAAGAAACTACATGTCTCCTGAAGATGAAGGTCCTTGAGAACATGACTTAGCAGAACCTCAAGAACCTCCCATGATGGAGATGTCAAGAAAGAGAAAACCTGCTTGGAAAAGAGAAATTATATGAGAGGCAGAAAGATATGGAGCTCCTAAAGGCTCCACAAGGGAAAGAAAGAAGCCTAAGACTTTTTCCAATTATGTAGCCTTGATGTGTGATCTTTTAGATCAAGAACCTACAAGCCATGAAAAAGGTGTACAGAAGAAAGAATGGGTAGAAGCAATGATTGAAGGAATACCAGTCAATAATGAAGAATGGTGTATGGGATATAGTTCCCAAACCAGAAGGAAAGAGTATAGTATCCTCCAAATGGATATTCAAAATAAAGCATGCAGCTGATGGAAGTATCGAGAAGTATAAAGCAAGATTTGTGGCCAGAGGATTCTCTCAGAAAGAGGGAAGTGATTATGAAGAAACATTTTCCCCAGTATCATGGTATACTTCAATTAGAGCTATCATGGCACTTATAATTTCATGGATTCACCAAGTCAAGCTATCATCACTCAAGCTGATCACCATCCATCCTACCATTTCCCAAAGAATCTAGTCTCAGTATATTCTTCCAGGCAAAGCTGTACAAGGATAGCTGCAACAGAATGCGACAGATTTGGAGGCCAACAGTATGCTACTACTCGTGTATAGTTGTGATATGAGTATATCATTATTTCTGGGTCAATTAACAGTTCCCCTATATTTCCTACTTTCATCCTACCACGGTTGTAACAGTTGTTTTAATTTAGGGTGCCTAAAGATCAAAGATCTTCATGGATGCCCAATAATAGGGATAGGATGTTATGATTTACATTTTATAAATATGGGGAACTGTTCTGAGCCAGGGGTTGAACCCTTAACCAATTTATTGTATTAACTGCAACTGAGGGTTGTGTATTTGATCTGCCTTTTTAATACAAGGAGTTACTTTAGATCTAAGGGTTTTAACGTGCATTATATGTATCATCTCTGTCTGAAGGATAGGCCTACCTTCCCATAGGGATTGCTGCGTTAAATTAGGAATTTTAATTATTATGTTGTGAGATGTTATGTTAATTTCATTTCTTCATAGTAAGCTGTAATAGTTGTGAATTTACAGTGTGTTATTAATTGCATCTCTTGGAAATTTGTAGTGGCATGGTGTGACAATCGACTGTACAGGTAATTATTCCTTATGCAACTGCATGGTAGCCGTAACAGCTATGTTCATCCTTAGATCTTTTAATTGTTGTTTCCATAAATCCTTGCAGTTTTTTCCTTACTTTTATGGTTGCAAAATTTCATTCCTGTACTTTGAATTCATAGAATAGTTGAACTCAATTCCTGTACTATGAATTCCTAGACTAGCTGAACTCAATTCATGTCTTTTGGATTTCTAGAATAATCATATCAATATAGTTGGGTAAATCATTCGATGATTTGGTAAACAGGACTTCATTTTCTGCAAAAGTAATCTAGATGTGATTTCATGAATCTTTCAATTCTAGATCAAGAACAGTAGTAGGTAATTATGGCTATATTCTTTAGAAGGTAAACTAGATTAAGTGGATCTGTGGGATGAACGTAGATGAGCAGAGAATAGGATTGTTTATTTACAACAACTTAGTGTTTAAGCATATGCATTGCATGCCATCCTTGAAATAAAATACTTCCTTGGGTTGACAATAAATATTTAACGCTCTGTATGTTAGCTGTAATTAACTTGCATATTGGGTTCCCAACAAACTCTTCAAAGCATGTAATGTAAACCATGAGAGGAATTGTGTGCAGCAACGTATTCAGTGTCGTTAGTTGAGCTTCATCTTCCCGTGCTTTCTTGGCCAAATTTTCCAATTGGTCATCCTGAATGACAATTTTCCAGAACTGTGTCATTTCATCCGCAATCGTCTTTGCTTCCTACTCCATGGCTTCAAACTGAGCCATGGACTCCTTAATCCTATTCTTCCATTCAACAATCTATTCCAATGGAGTGTCAAGGTAAACAGGAGAATTCAATAGATTGTTAGTTAAATTGAGATGGGAAATCACCTACGCAAGTCACTTGCCTTTGGCGATGGAAGTGAGTTCCTCTGTGCTTTCATAGATGTGTTGACATTCCTTGTCAATAGCTTGCTCAACCTCTCTGCAACTAGCATAGAGCTGCACTTTCTTGACAATGAGGCATTCTTTCTCCTTATTTAACTCAGTGATTTCATTGGCGTCTTTTCACTGCAACTCTGCTTGCATTTGCTTAGATGTGGAAATATCCCATTCCTTTTCTTCTTCTAGATTCTCTTTAGCTTCCTCTTGTAGCTTCTTAGTAGCGTCCTGTGACTGCACATACCCATCACTAAGCTCCTTTTTCATGTCATCCAACTCCTGGTCGGCACCCTGCTAAAGCTGCACTAAAACTTAGGTAGGTAACTTGTTAAGATTGACAGCAATGCTGAGCAACGACTGTAGCAGTGATTTCACTTCTATACTTCCCACGTCGATTGCAGCCGAGGTAACTTAAACATTCCTAGCCTATAGCTCAGTGCTAATCATCGATAAATCCTGCATCGCACCCTTCTTTGGTGTTCGTTTTGAAACAATACCAAAAATAGAATCTAGCTTAACACTTACTGTGATGAACCATTCTTAACTGGACACACACATAGCTTGCGCTGCAGCATCAGATGTGTTGGTGAAAACCTTGATGAGTCAGTGTAGTTAGTTCTCCATCATCGAGTGGGAGTTGTTGTCAATGTCGAAATCCATGCATATTTTAGTGTGTAACTCCTCCAACATGCGTCAGGATTTTGGATCAGATTTCGTTGATGATTCTCCATCGAATTCATCGAGATATTTTCATGCTTGGAATTTCTCATCAGGGGCATCTACAAGTGGCCTTATAGAGATCTCCTCCATGCTCACAAGTTTTCACCAGTCAACTGGCCAATCTTGAACAATGACCTCCAATTATGCATCTATAATTTCATAGGCCATGTCAAGTATGGGATTCACCAAGAGTAAAACTAATCCTAACCTTTATCTTAAGGTTTTAAAAGATGAACCTGTCATCCTGCTGTTATATGTGGTGTTTGTGCCAGAAATTGTTCCTAAGGCTAGGGGAACAAGCCAACACAATCTCAAGAGAAAATATCAATTCAAACTAGGGTTTAGGGTTTTTGTTTTAAGTGTTTTGGTCATAAACATCAAGAGCATATAGGGAATACATTCATAAGATAAGCAACAACTAAATCAAACACAATCACTGATAAAGATGTATATATATCACAAGAAACTAACAAAAAGCCTGTATTGAAGTTTACCCATAATGAACAAGCACTGCTAGAAAACAAACATTAACCAGCACTGAAATTGTCAATTAAGAAGCTAAACAAAATCACAGTAAAGCCAACACAGACCAAAAGTAGGGTAAAGACTCATATATCCATAGTTTCATCAGTAAATGTACAAGAGAGTCACAACACTTATCTTTGAATAAGCCTGAAAGTATGATAGCCCATAGACCTCCTGATGCCCCAGAAAAATTAGAACCTTTACAATGACTTGTTTTCTTTCCTAAATAGACCTTCTCTCAAAATTAGTTAGGTTTCACTTCCTAACTGCTCTCCTCAAATTACCAAGGAGGGTAAAGTCAAAAATTGTTTTTACAAAAGTTACAAATTGCTAAAAATAGTAAACTCTTAACCCAAAACAAACTATTCATCCTAAATAACATCTAACTATAAACTGTTTCTACAAACTACTTCAAATTTCCTTTGCTGCCTCCAGAATGAGATCGATGCCTTCTAGCTTTCGAGACCTTTTCCTGGTTCTTTCATGCTTTTTCTTCAACTTGGTTATCTTTTGTTGTAAATGTTCATTTTCCTGTTGCAGCTGCTCCACAGTTTTCTCTAGCTCTATGGTGTACCTGTCAGTAGCTACTTTTCCTTTCAACACCTCTCTAGATACTTCAGATAACTGTAAAAAATGTTGATGTACATCCTGCAATTCCTCCACCAGCCCCCTGTTGACCTTGAATAGATTGTCATTGGTCTCCTGAAGGTGCTTCACCTGCTGTTTGTATATTTGAATTCTTCCTTGTAGGATTTCTTCCTCACTAGGGTTTTCTAGTACATTTGGCTCCTGCATCAAAAGATATGAATAATCAACCTGAACAACAACTTCTTCTATAATACCTTCTTGCTTCAGTATGGCCTCATCTTCTTCATCCCATCCCCGTTTTTCAAAGTCCCATGCATTTGATTTTTCTTCTTCCTGTTGTTTGATGATTTTATCTCTTATTTCAACTATTATCTCTGATAACTTAGGAGCAGGTTGGCATACTTCATTTTCTAATTGTGATTTTTCTGTACCTGCAGGTTTAGAAGAAGAAAAAGGTTTAACAGATGTCTTCTTTTTGCTTTTACTGTCCTGCTGAAAACTTTCTGCTCTTTCACTGGAAGAAGAATTGATTAACACTGCTTCTTGCTTGGAATCTAGTTTAGGGTTGAGGAGTTTCTTCATGTTCCACCTCAATTTGTTTGTAGGCCTGGTTCTAAGTTTTCTGTTTGTAGTGACACTTTTCTTCTTTTTTCTCTTAGGTTTTACTGATTTGCTCCTTGAAGTAGGTAAATCTTCCAATGCTTCTGTACTTGGTTCAGTCATGATAACCTGCTGCTCATCCTCCAATAGATACCCTTAATCTTCAGATATGATGGTAAGGGGGCTTCTTGGTTTATTTTGTAATTCTTCTTTAAAAGTGGCAGCTTTCTCCATGTCAACAGTGCCAGCTTGCTCAAAAGTAACAGCTTTCTCCATACCAACAGTCAAACCAGGCTGTACGTCCTTATCTGCAAACAATGAATATTTGGCTTTAGGATACTCTGAATCCACTTTGAACTGACTGTCACCCTGTGCATGTTCTGAGACTTTCTCACTCACCTTCTTGACCTTAATCTCACCCTTGCTGGTAGATGTGATTGAATGACCCAGCTTTTTAATCATCACCTTACCTTTGTCAGTTTGTCTTTTGGGTT